>JAJOZX010000998.1:180000-355000 GCA_023014485.1 Bathynomus jamesi | reverse complement strand
GTTTACCCCTGTTCAACAGCCAGTTCCCCCCACCCTGCCAAGTGAGCACCACGTACCTTGAAACAGAGTCTATATCGTTCCTTTATGAGAGTAATAAATCGTGAATTTTGTTTTATTTCAAAATGTCATACAAGCCCTCGTGGGAAGAAGTGGCTAAGCGTTGAATTATTGGATAAAATTGAATGTGTAAGGACCAAGCCTGAGGAAAGGGTATATTTTCACAAGATACCTCGTTGCAATTACAACTTCAATAAAAAATGTGGAAAAATCAACAATCTACAGCAATCTTTGCGGCACTCCTGGGCAATGTCAGTGGCACCCCAGGGTGCCGCGGCACCCTGGTTGAAAACCACTGCACTAAGGAATGAAGAGGGCCAGAAACTGGCACAGCGCTCAGGCCAACTAATGCTACCCATTTCTCTAATTCTCGTATTATCATTACCAGCACCGCTTATTATCACCATCAGGATTCGAATCTCCGACCTTAGTGTTTTCGCTTCACTTACAGAGAAACGATGTTACCCAATGAGCTACGAACGCTGGCTGCGAGTCTCATATTTAATATTACTCAATTTTTATGTTTTTAATTTTACCAAAAAAGGCAATCAAAGAATCGTTAAAAAAAAAAAAAAAGTGCTTCCCGCTGAACAGCAAAGTTAAGCGGCATTGGGTTTGGAGAGTAGTTAGATGGAAGACTGTCCCTCTTATTATGTAGCGACCACTGATTGGAATCCCACGTAAGGCTGTCGGTCCCCTCCGTCCTATGACCTTAGATTTTGCGAAGGAGGTTAAACAACCCCATCATTATATGACCACTGGAACGAAAATATTCAGTAATTAGATCCGAATGCGCAGTGCAGAGGACGTCACAATGTAGGAACTTCGCTAAAAGACAGAAACTAATAACGGGCATGTTACACGCCTCACTTATTATCCCTTCTTATGATTAATTTCTGTACGTGGGTTGTTTGTTAAGACAGTGTGGATAAAGGATGTGAGATTCATATATAAACAAACTGTTCTGTTAATTTACAGGTTCTACTTTGCGATCTTAATTGTTGCGCATTTAGCAAATAACAAATATGATTACTACTTGTATACTCATATATATATATATATATATATATATATATATATATATATATATATATATATATATATATATATATATATATATATATATATATATACACAGACCGTGCATGGAACAAGGAACTCTTCTGGGAAAATTAAATCCACTATAGTCCGAATAAGTAATGGTAAATGACAAACACTATAGTTTTTTTTTTTTCATGATGTTAGCCCGACGTGGGCAACGGATCACTCGCAAAGAGGCCCCAAAAATATAGCTTCCCTCACCAGCTATCTGCAAAGCAGATAGGATCCAGCTTTGGGACAGGATCTTGGGGTTAATCCTGTCCCAAAGCTGGATCCTATCTGCTTTACAGATAGCTGGTGAGGGAATCTATATTTTTGGGGCCTCTTTGCGAGTGACCCGTTGCCCACGTCGGGCTAACATCATGAAAAAGAAAAAACTAGTGTTTGTCATTTACCATTACTTATTCGGACTATAGTGGATTTAATTTTCCCAGAAGAGTTCCTTGTTCCATGCACGGTCTGTGTGTATCATGAAAAACCTCAGGGAGCCGTTCTGAGTTCAATCCCATATATATATATATATATATATATATATATATATATATATATATGTGTGTGTGTGTGTGTGTGTGTGTGTGTGTGTGTCTGTGTGTGTATCTGTGTGTGTGTGTGTGTACTTCAGCAAACTTTTAAATAATGGAAATAATTTTCAATAGAAATTAATAATGTATTGTAAAAATGGAAATGTTAATTTTCGTTAACAAGTTCTTTCAAAATGATACATTAAACTATGATAAATATTTCACAGGAATTAATTCCAGTTTAATCGGGTACAACATTTCGATAAGTATGAACACTGTCATTCTGTTAAGAAATTTTCGATTAATTTAAACGCTTTTGAATATATTTTTTTATATTGAAACTCGTTGTGATTACACGTCTGTAGAAATAACCATACGTGCGTCGATATATTTTTAATAATAATTATAATGTGTTACAGAGAGTTTTGCAAAAAAGCGGGGTTGGGGGAGTTTATTGCTGTTTTTTTAATGAATTTTTTTTTGTGTTTATTGGTTTTTTTTTGTTCTATGCAATAGAAAATCCTTTTACATAGAAAATAAATATATAGTTTCAATAAACTACTTTTAATATGTTGTAAAAGCAAACTAATATTTTGTATGTATAGTTAATATAGAAAATAGACTTTCTTTTAATTAAACGTAAATATACAGCCTACTTCATACCCTTAATAACTATTTACAGCTTCTTTTTTATTCGAGACCAAAATATAGATGAAAGTATGTAGACAATAAAAAATTTGCTAAATGTTAAAAAACAAAGAAAATACGTAGCATGGGTGTAAAAAAATTTAATGATTTTTTATTAATTAACGCTAGGCCCAGGGATCCCTTAAGGGATGTTTATCAACTTTTTTGTGCTGCAAAACATTTTGCGATCTCCTTTCCGTAAATGATGATACAACACATACTTCAACTGCAAAATCAGCTCCACGACTATTTCTCGGGTAAAAGGTACAGTATCCGTTCAGTGAAAGGACGGTAGAGCCTGCCGAACTTGCAGGACTCTGACCCGATAAATTGATTGAACTGTCTTCTGACTAGACCCTACTGTTGTCATTACCGTCAGAAGATTTATGTACATTTTAAACGACACGAAAAATGAGTATCCAAAACTGTTATCTGAAGCGTTGATAGTTTTAATTCCATTTGCAACCTCATACTTATGCGAATTGGGCTTTTCATAAAATATTGCACTTAAAACAAAGCAACGAAGTTGACTGTATATGTGTTACTTGGCGTTTAGTCTATTCAGCCGAATATATAGAAAATTAACGAATGCAAGGTAGGCATGGGTATCTCTCATTGAAAGACATAGAATAACAATTTTGTAGATTATAACCAACAGAAAATAATTTCACCTGTAAAACTGTAACATTACACGAGTTTTTCACTTCAAAAAGTCTTATTTTTACGTATTTTTTGTAACTTTTATTGAAAAAATAAACTTCGACTTACTATGTCGGCTGATTTTTGTAGAGCACCGGGCCCCCTTGGGCACCTCCCGCGAGTTTTGAGGGTCGACGTCGCATCACTTGTTGCATGAATGTCTAAAGCTGATAAACACGTTGAAAATGGACTTATTTCACAGAAAGTATGTGATTTTCAACTCATTATTCAGAATATATATTGCTCGATCCACGTATGATTATTTCTAGTGACGTGTAACTATATACGATGAGTTTTAATAAAAAATAATATATTCGAAAGCGTTTAATTAATTCCAAATTTCTTAACAGAATGATTGAATAATAGTGTTCATACTTATCGAAACGTTGTACCTTGTACCTAACTAAACTGAAATTAATTCCTGTGAAATATTTGGCATATTTTAATGTGTAATTTTGAAAGAACTTTCTTAAAGAAATTTAACACTTGCATTTTTACAGTACGTCATTATTTTATATTGAAAATTATTCCCATAATTTAAAAGTTTGTTGAAACACACACACACACACACAATATATATATATATATATATATATATATATATATATATATATATATATATATATATATATATATATATATATATATATATATATATATATATATATATATATAAAATGAGAGAGGGAATGATGGCTTCAAACTGTAGATGAACAAAGATACAAATATAGAAATACGTATTATAATATTAAAATAATCAGAAAATCAAATTTAAACCTTTTGTGAAGCATTATGGTTCTTATCGCCGCAGTGTTCATCACATAAACACAAGAACGTAACTAAGGAGCTGAATACAACCTACGAACGGCAGAGAGAGAAATCTTTCTGTAAATTCGTTCCATACTCGCATCTTCTTTCCAGGAAACAAATTTTATTATAAATTATGAAACGAGCAATTACAGTTGTAGTAAATAATATCTTTATGGGTTGGTTGATGCCTGATGGGGTTGTTTAACCACCTTCTCAACGTTTAAGGTCAAATGACGGAGGAGACCTACAGCTTTACGTGGGATCCGATCCACGGATCGCTACATAATTTGGAATCAGAGGACGATTCTTTTATTCAATTACTATCAGACACAATGTCAACAGGAAGCGGTGTTATGACATTAGCTACGACGTAGCACTCCTTCATGTTCTTATTATTGAGATCTCTAGTCCAATAATGCATTTTGTCTTGAATTCTTCGCTGCAACAACTGGAAATAATTGTTTTCATATGTACGTGATACCTTTTCCATTGCGAGAAAGATGAAATTAGCATTAATTCTCTTTAAGATTTATTCGTCTGCTACACTGAAAAGTAGATTTGACTCTTTTAGATGTTCTTCGTAAAAATTTAAACACTAAATAACGGTGAAATACATATATTATTAACGCATTTCAATTCCTTATATTTACATAGTTTCTTGTCTTGTCATTCTGACAGTAATCACATACAGGTAATCACATTATTTCAGGAAAATATTTACAGTAACAACCAACTGAATGATATTGCTTACATTGGGAGAAAAGTTTCATGCATTCTCGTTGTTTCATGATTTAGCTTAGCGTGTCTGAAATGGTCAATTTCTCAAAAATATGAAAATACACACAAAAAAGTTTGGTTTTCTCTCTGACAACCACTTGAAATAATTTAACTCCCTGTGATGATACCACTAAATAGTATATTTCTGGTAACAAACTTAAATAATTAGTGGTATCATTGCGTGGTTAGATCAAATTAACAATTCTGGACTGATCACCAAATAGTTTTTGGTTGCATCACTTTTCTTAGCTCTAAAAATTTTTAGTGTTGATTGAAAAGATTTAAAGTAAAAAAATATTGATGTTTCCAGCAACAGTATTATTGGTTTCACTGTGACTGTAAATTGAAAGTGTCACTGCATCATGACGACGCATGCAACGCTCCTGTAATATGGTCTTCCTGGCACTCTTTTTCCTCAGAATAAATTATTTTATCTTATTCAGTATTTGTATTTGACTTTAACATTTGCAATTATATATATATATATATATATATGAAAATTATTTCACGAAAGTAATACGTGAAAAATATTTATGATGAATAAAACCACGAAGGAAAGGAAACACAAAAAGGTGCTCAAGCGCTTTCGTCTAATGACATCCTCAGGAACACTGAAGTACATAAAAGGTTACGGCCTATATATAGGTTACAGAAAGAAAAAAAATAAATAAATAACATACATACACACAAACATACATATATATATATATATATATATATATATATCTACACATACATATATATATATATATATATATATGCAATAAACGGAGAAGTAAAAATAAAAATTAAAAATTAAAAATTAAAGATTAGAGGATTAACCAAGAGGCATACAGATTTGTAAGGAAAAATATCGATAAATTTGTATTTTTAATTCATTTGATCTTGTGCTAAAAATCGATATTTTTCCTTACAAATCTGTATGCCTCTTGGTTAATCCTCTAATCTTTAATTTTTAATTTTTAATTTTAATTTTTACTTCTCCGTTTATTGCATATATATATATATATGTATGTGTGTAGATATGTATATATATATATATATATATATATATATATGTATGTTTGTGTGTATGTATGTTATTTATTTATTTTTTTTTCTTTCTGTAACCTATATATAGGCCGTAACCTTTTATGTACTTCAGTGTTCCTGAGGATGTCCTTAGACGAAAGCGCTTGAGCACCTTTTTGTGTTTCCTTTCCTTCGTGGTTTTATTCATCATATATATATATATATATATATATATAAATAAACGCAGTGTTAAACATAGTTTATATATATATATATATTAACTATGTTTAACACTCGTCTTCCACCTGCGATAGAAATTGGATAATCTTTATCCCGAAGGAGGAGTTTTCTTCCCTCGGTTATCGTGGAACAATTTCCGTTTAAGGAAAGAATTAGGTATTTTTTTTCGTTTAACACGAATAGAATAATTCAGAAGTACTCAGTAGGAACAGATAAATAAATAAAGGAAACAAAACGTTGAAACCGAAGTATAAAGTCTATAAACGGAAAAAAAAAACCAAGCAGACGGAAACAGAGACACATTTACAGGTGCAGAAAAATGTTCGCCGAAATTAACAAGTCCACCAAAACTACTGTACTAATGAGAAATTTTTCGTTTGTTTTCCCAAATGTCAGGTTTTGAAGGAAAAAAAAAAAATCATACGATTTCAAAAAAAGAAAAACAAAATTTAAAAACAAGTAATGTTTGAAGTTTTTTCGAAAATTTTACATTTTTGGTGAATTACTTTCCGCAACTGTGTACATGTACACACAAACATTGAAAACACAAAACAATATATATATATATAATATACATTCAACTGCAAAGAACACGCAGTATAAATAACGTAAAGAACGACGCTTGTATAGGAGATATTCCGCGCAAGACGAGAAAGAGAAAACAACAAATGAAAAAACGAAGTACCACCTGGGAATCGAACCCGGGATCTTCCGATTGCCGGTCAGACGCGATAACCACTACACCATGGACTTCACTCTTCCAAATGTCGTAATTCCTCTACATACTCGCAGAAACCAATGCCCCAAGGGGGCACCTCCCGCTTGGGGCATTGGTTTCTGCGAGTATGTAGAGGAATTACGACATTTGGAAGAGTGAAGTCCATGGTGTAGTGGTTATCGCGTCTGACCGGCAATCGGAAGATCCCGGGTTCGATTCCCAGGTGGTACTTCGTTTTTTCATTTGTTGTTTTCTCTTTCTCGTCTTGCGCGGAATATCTCCTATACAAGCGTCGTTCTTTACGATATATATATATATATATATATTGCATACCCAGAGGAAAAATTCTGAAATTCATTCATATATATATATATATATATATATATAAGCAAACAACCACAGGGAAAAGGAAAAGGAAACACGAAGTCCGAGCGCTTTCGTGATATATTCACATCTTCAAGGAGAAACAGAAGATGAAGATGTGAATATATCACGAAAGCGCTCGGACTTCGTGTTTCCTTTTCTTTTTCCCTGTGGTTGTTTGCTTATTAATAAGATCACGTGTTATTCTGTGATTTTAGTGCATATATATATATATATATATATATATATATATATAATTGTAGAGAAAGACGTGTTCTTGGGACCCGGCATTTAAGGATAAAAAGGATGATCAACGCCCACGTCCACATCATGAATATTTAATATCATACGTTTCGGAAGTGAAACTCCCATTACCAGTAGTATCTTTAATTTGTACACAGAACTATAGTCATAAACTTCGGCTTTTGTCTATTGCTTTATGTGTATGTGAGTTTGAACGATGGTTCAGGATCGACCCCTCTGCACCATTCCGCCTCATTTGCGGGATTTGGTGAAGGAGAAAATTGCTGTCTGATATCCTCCTGCCCTCGTAGCCAGCCACGCATGGTCGGTCAGGGACTTTGCACAGGAATCTGTCCAGCTGGTTCTTGAAGTTATTCAGGTCGGTGTGCTGGAGGTTCCTCACTTCTTTTGGTAAGGTATTAACAAGCTTTGGGCCTCGTATTCTGAGGGTATTTCCTTCCTCTTTTTCATGGTTCCCCGTCCCACAAGTCCACCATATAAGGACTCCATAATTCTCAGGTCTGTTTCACTTTGCAAAGTGGTTAAAACTGTTTTAACCACTTTGCAAACTGAAACAGACCTGAGGTTAAATGACTATAGTTCTGCGTACAAATTAAACATACCACTGATGATGAGAGTTTGACTTCCGAAACGTCTGATATTAAGTCTCCATGATCTTGACGTGTGCGTTGATCATCCTTTTCATTATAGCCAGTTATATACTTAGATACTCAGACTAATGGATAGAGACTCATATGGAAACATATATGTACATACCTACAGTCACCCATTTTGACGAAGAGACGGAGGAGTAACTTCAAAGCTAGACAAATGGCCGATAGAAGGAGAGAAATAGGCAGTCAGATAGAGAAATAAAAACAAAGATGGTCGGATCACAAAATCATTGAGTATGAACGAGTGTATAAATCAATAATCAAAGTAACTGTGTACGAATGTGCAAGAGGAAGTATCGAGAGAAATTGCAAAGGGAAAAGTAGCTGGACTATTGCAGAGTTGGATTTGCGCTCATAATTTAGTTACACTAAACCCCATAATATTGTTTGGAATTAAATAAAAATTTTGCTCAGTGATGCATAAAACGTGCATTGAAAAGCAAAATGTATTTTAGGATTCTGGAAATGACTTCAACACTAACCATTCCAGGATAAATTTGTTTTGTAAATAATTATTCGAATACAGATAATCTATGCATATAATACGAGTCCCGTTATTATTTCAAGAGGCATTACCAATGTATAAAGGTTTTTACAAATTTTATAAAATATAAATTCATATATTTATGTATTTACAATGAAAATATTGTTTCCAGCTAGTGTTCTTCCAATTTAATATATAATAGACTCTAAGTGAGCAACATCTGATATTAAATAAATCTTTCATTTTAAATTAAAAAAAATTATATACAATACATTCAAATAATATGTACATAGAAATTAAATGTTATATATATTTATGTTATATGTATTCCATATATCATTCCTCCTCGTTGCCTTTCGATTCAGCCGCGAAGCATCATTTAGAATTGCGTATTTTAAAAAATATGTAGCGAAAAGCCATCGATTTATCCCGATGAGTTTATAGTATTAAAAGTTTTAATCACAAGAAGGAGCGGCAACACGAGACTCATTGATGAATTTCTTGAAAGTGAAGTTTGGCTTAACCCTCCCTGATAAATTGCAGCGTGATATTGACCTGAAAAGATAAAAAAAAGCAAAGGTGAATTAAACTTTTCGCTTCCTTCCTTTCTTCTGACTTACGATCGCGGAGGTGCAACTACTATAAGTAATTGCTCTTTATTTATAACGTTAAAATCACGTAAAAACTCTTTGTTATTTTAATAATCGATTTTATATAAAGAAAAAAACTTAGTCCTTCTATGTTTTAATTATGCTTCATGAAGGGTTCAATCAAAGTACTAAACACGCAACAGTACACGTGCAATAGTACACTGAAAAGACGATGAATCAAAAGAAAAATTTAGATTATACGATAATACTGTTGATTATCATAATGCGTCATTAGGTACTAAAACGATCATTTTTAACATTTTCCTTCATTTTACGATAATTTTTAACATTTTACTTTGTTTTACGATCATTTTTAACATTTTAACATAATGAAATGAATTAATAAAAATATGCACTTTCTGATTAACTTTTATGTAAAGAAATTGCTAATACGTTTTTCACATTAAGGCATTTTAAGTAATTTTCACTTTTAAAGTCATGAACATTACCTTATTTCCAAATGATATTCAGTATGTAATAATAATAATAATAATAATAATAATAATAATAATGCAACTCGTAAAGTAAATAAAACTACAATTCCTATTGCTTCCATATTTTACAAGACCTTTTCAAGGAATGGATAAAATCAATTACTGCCGTTTTTAACGATAAAAACAACATAAAGATACGATGATAAAAAATAGTTTCTCCCCAAAATAGGTTTTATCTATAGTATTGGTTGTAGTAATTTTATGATGGTCTATATCAGACAAATTGGCAAATCTTTAGAAACAAGAGTCAAACATCACAAAGAAACTGTCAAATATTGTAGCAATAACAATGAATTATTTCTTCATTCAATTAACAATGACCACAGAATCAAGTGAAATTTTAAGTAATTTTAAGTAATTAGAGAGAAATAGTTTAGAAATACTGTATATGTATAGAATATATTCCAATATTAGCTTGAGTCTTGGCCTGTATAAACCTGACAACATAATTTCAGGAGAAATCGAAGAACAGAATATTTTAAAGTAGTGATATGGTGGGTATGAAAACACTTCCAACAGTTTAAACTTATTCGAAGGCAGACCTTCATGATGGTTCAGTACTGTCTGCAGTTTTATGTTCATCAATTGAGAAGGTCTTGTGATAGATGAAAGAGCTTGGAATTTTCTTTTCATTTTCGTTGCGAGTTGTAATATGTCGTGGAAACAGCATAGAAATCACCTCAATCACTAAATCTATATGAATTAGCAAGTGAACAACTGAATTACATAAGCCCTTGTCCTGTGTTATACAAATTCTGATATTTTTATATATATATAACCACTGAAGGAGCTCCTCTCATTTTAAGAAGTTAAGAACAGTTTTAATCAACACCTCCTCAGCATCAAGAACTTTTAGGGCCTAAGCCTCATTAAGTTAACTCATATATGTCGGGACCGATTTTAATTTTTGCCTTTAAATTTCATTGTAAATGTTAACACTATGACCGTCCAACATATAAGACGCAAGACATATATGAGTTAATGTCATAAAACCCAGACTCTACCTCCTTCATGAAAAGACGTCTATATTTCGTCGCCTCATACTGTGTGTATAATAACCCCAAATCCCCATGGTTACACGCTCACTTCAATAGATAACAAAGAATATATTTCCTCCATAATAAACATGTCTGGTTTTGTTGTTTTGTTCCTTTGAGGCCAAGCGTACGACAAACAATACCAACAGAATAACTTATCTCAAGGTAAGTTCAGCCAATAATAGATATTATTAAAATTATTATTTATTATTTATTTTTCTCATATTTTCGAAATAAAAATATTGAATTTTTTATGCAGGATAAAAATTGAAATAATAATCACTTAAATAATTGTTATAAATTTGTCGAAACAGTGGTCAAAAGTTTGAATTTTAGTGCAGTTGGGGGTGACCAAAATTTTTTTACCCAAAATTTGACCCAAGATCAAGGTCAAGGTCAATCAAGGTTTCAAGGTAAAATGCTAAAAATCCTCTAGATCGGTTCCCCAAAGTCTAGAAAGCTGGTTCTGGTATCAAAATGACCTTTGTAATAAAATAAAGGTACCTTGTAAGACACGTTCAACCCCTCAGGTTTCCAGATCACACACACACACGAGGTCATATTGTCACTCAGATGACCACTGTTTGTTTTCTCTAAAAATAACATAAACTAGGCCGTGTGACCTATCATATCAAACTTTTCGATAAGACAAAAGTAATTATAATACTTGTGATGACCTGAACTGTGACCTTGGCCCATGACCAAGGTCACGACCAAGGTTTGGTGTAGCTTTTCGAAAAAAACACATCGTGTGATATATCAAACTGGAGGGCTCACTAACGAACTGGTTTGCAGTGTTTTTATTGATATCGGGAGTGCTCATGACTACAGAGTTTGTATTATTAGGCGTTCATGGAGGTCTTAGTCATGAGCTCACGTGTTCATCCTCACTTCTCGCAGAAAAAAGTGCACAGCCGAGTGCAGGCGAGTGCAGACTGTTTGCAAGTGCAGGAGTCTCATGACCTCTTACATCTGCACCAGGGTTTCTCGTTTTCACGGGTTTTCACTATCCCGGTTTTCCGGGACAAAATCGGCCATCGTCCCGGGATCCCGGGATTTCCCAGTTTATAAAAAAATAATGATAATGAACTCTTAAAATGTTTAAGCATTAGATAAATCTAGATTAGTTAGTTAATATTAAATATAAATATATAAATATTTTAACACAATAATGATAAATATAATAAAGGATAGAGCCTTGGCCGAGTTTCAAACACTGCAGAAACATAAATATGGTATATAGCCTAGGCGACTATGCCTACAATGTTAATTTGCAGCTTTGCACTTCAACAAAAATAAATTATATTATAGTGTAATTTATACGAACACAACACCTTTTATATACTTCTAACTAATTCTTAGTAAAAAAAAAATATCAACAGCAAAAGGTGTGCCACGAGACTTTTACTGGTAATGAGGAGGGTTTGAGATTGGTTGAGTGCATGGAAGATAATTTTTTACGACAGATGGTTACCGAACCAACGCGCGGTGACAATATCTAGACATGGTGATGACGAACGACGATAATATAGTCGAAGGTTTAGAAGTGGGCGAGAATTTGGGATGTAGCGATCATCAAATTATTAGGTTTAAGCTATTGATAGAAAACAGTGAGGATAGGAACGTAATAGAAGTCCCCGATTTTCGTAGGGCTAATTTTGATAGTTTTGCGGACAGGATGATAGTAGTGGACTGGGATAATTTATTTATGGGTAATGACGCAAATTTTCATTGGGAGGCGTTTAAAGAAAGTTTTATGAATATCGAAAGGGAGTTTATTCCTCGTAGGCCCAAGCTCGCTAGAAATCATGGTAGGCCCAAGTGGTGGACTAGGGAAATAGGCGAGTTCATAAACGAGCGTAACAGAGCGTATAGACTTAATAAGCGCAATGGCACGGTAGCTAACTTTAATAGATATATCGAGCTTAGACGTCAGGTTAAGAGATCAGTTAGGAATGCTAAGCGTAATTTAAAGATACTTATAGCTGCGGATAGTAAACATAATCCAAAAAAGTTTTTTGAATACGTCAATAATCGTAAGCCGATAAAAGATAACATAGGCCCTCTAGTGGACGTTAACTGCGCTTTGGCTTCCGACGCTCAGGCGATGGCGGGTTTTTTCAATAACTTTTTGGCGACAGTTTTTACCGTAGAAGACGTAAATAATGTCCCCAACGTGGACGATATCGTTCCATTTAGTAGCGAGACTATTTTGAATGAAATAACTGTTTACGAGGGTGAGATTGCGCATTATATCGATAAGCTAAAAGTGAGCAAGGCTCCAGGCCCTGACGCGCTTTATCCTAGACATTTGAAAGATTTGAAAGACGTTATCGTAGGCCCCTTTTAACGAAGATTTTTAATCAGTCACTGGAAGCGGGGATTATTCCTGAAGACTTCAAATTAGCTAACGTTACGCCCATTTTTAAAAAAGGCGACCGCACTGTAGCTCGCAATTATAGGCCTATTAGCTTAACGTCAATTGTCGGTAAACTTTTGGAATCCGTAGTTGGGGATCGTATCATCGATCACTTAGAAAGTAGAGATTTGATTAATAGTAGTCAGCATGGGTTTCGACGCCATAGATCTTGTTTAACTAGTTTGTTAGAATTTTATAACGAAATAGTGCGCGAACACGATAGGCATAGAGCGGCTGACATTATTTATTTAGACTTTCAAAAAGCGTTCGATACAGTTCCGCATAGAAGATTAATTGCGAAGGTTAAAGCGCACGGTATACGCGGTCAGGTAGCTAACTGGTTAGAGGAATGGCTTCGTGCTAGGAAACAGAGGGTCGTTGTTAATGGTAGTGTATCGAGGAGGTTGGATGTAGGTAGCGGTGTCCCTTAGGGTTCAGTGTTAGGCCCATTGCTATTCGTAATCTATGATACATTAACGATATAGATGTAGACTTGACCAGTAACGTGTCAAAATTCGCGGACGATACTAAAATAGGCGGTAAGGTTCTTAACGTGGACGATAGAAATAGGCTCCAAAGACGATGTAAACAGGATTATGGAGTGGACGGATAAGTGGCAGATGCAATTTAACGTAGACAAATGTAAAGTTCTGCATATAGGTTCTCATAACAATAATTATACGTACACGATGGATAATAGACAGTTAGCGAGCGTTGACAAGGAAGTAGATTTAGGCGTACGCGTATCTAAGGATTTAAAAGTTAGGAACCAGTGCCTGGAGTCTTGCGCAAAAGCTAATAGGATGTTAGGCTTCATAGCGGGTAATTTCGAATTTAAATCGAAGAATATTATATTGCCCCTTTACAAGTCCCTAGTCAGGCCTCATTTAGAATATGCCGTTCAGTTCTGGTGCCTGTATTTGCGTGAGGATATTGATAGGTTGGAAAGAGTTCAGCGTCGCGCCACGAAACTAATTCCGTCATTGCGCAACAAGTCTTACGAAGAGAGGATTAAAGAGTTAGATTTGCATTCACTCGAAACTAGGAGATTAAGGGGGGAGCTTATTGACGTTTTCAAAATCGTTAACAAAATCGATAACGTAAATTTTGACAAACTGTTCACTTTCGATAATAGCAATACTCGTAATAACGGATTTAAGTTGCGTGGCAGACGTTTCATTACTAATATCGCTAAAAACCTTTTTTACGTTTAAAGTAATTGATAAATGGAATAATCTTCCCGCGCCCGTCGTGAACTCTACCAGCGTTAATATGTTTAAGAACCATTTAGATAGGCATTTTAAAAATATTAACGTTGTTTAAAACAATAAAACAATAAGCAACAGGAGCTCTCGGGGTGATGGTCGAGGATGAGTCTGTTGACGATTAATGCCAGCTTGTGACATGCCAGCTTGTGATATGCCAGCAATAAAATTATTAAAAAAAAAATTAGACTAACACGAACGTAGATGTAGCTCGTAGCGTAAACTTATCCACTTTTTGCTATACTCTACCCACTTTTTTTTTCTTATCCTCTCCTTACTTGCATGTCTGTAACACTCTTTTCTTGCATGTCTGTAGTTTGCATGGTATGATAGTGCTTGGGTCAAGACTGTGTTTGCATGGTTTGTAAGCGTTCTTATTTTACTTCTTTTCATCTTTCACCCCTTTTCTCTTCGACTATTTTTCCGACTTGTCGGCAGTGGCCGGCGGATGATGATGGTGAGTCCTTCTTTTTCTTTTTCTGAATGAAAGTTAACCCACGAATGATAGGTTTTGATACGTACTTAACCCTTTATTCTCCTCTTTCAACCCCCTCCTCTTTCCTTTCTCTCGGGCTAACCTTAGAGTGGATCTTAGCTTCTGTAGATCTGTAGATCTGAATTGAAAATATAACCGAAATTAAAATCCACTAAAACACGAAATGTTCGATTCACGGAAATCAAATGACTGACTTTCAGTCCGAGCCAATCATCAAAAATACCAGTCATATTACACATGCACATCATCATACAGGGCATATTATAGGCACTATTCGAATTGTACCACGCAACGTAATTCGTGCTATTATAGATTTGTCATCATAGTCTTTATGTTTGTATTTTCTAGATACAGTTGTAAATTAACGTAAAACTATTTGAAATAACGTTTTTAGAATACTTTGTAAAACCCGGGAAATCCCGGGATTTGCTGCATTTGTCCCGGGATTTAATGTTATCATTTTCCGCCCGGGATCCCGCGATCACGGTTGAGAAACCCTAATCTGCACTGCTGATGTGGTGCAAATGTAAGAGGAGTTTCTAGGGTCTTCGTCCATCCATACTCCTCTGGAGATGGCATTTCCAGAAGAGGAGTGGCACTTCTGCCCCAGGTGGACGACTGATAGAGGGCTATGTTCGAATGGAGTAACAAAGCATCCGCTGTTGGTGGGAGGCATTCTACTCTTCTGGTTTTGTGGTAAAACAACGCTTTCCGAAGAAAACTGACTTGTTTCAGTCCAAAGGCTTTGTCGTAAAGGTGGCATACGAATCGTTGAAGGATTTGGAAGCTTTCATCCATCTCTCTGATCGGGGAGTGGTCTTTCATTGTCTGCGTCATTTCTTCACCAAAATTCATCCATACGCTCCAAGCCGTAACCTTTCCTTTTCCGAAGAACGACGACACTGTATCACATCCTGTAAAAGCGTGGAAGAATGGGAGCCCACGATCCATATCTGCACCCAAACCTTCGACCAAATCATTCAGACAGAGCTGCGTCAAGCTTTTGCAACTCTCAAGTACGAGCCATACTACAACGCCTGGAAGAAGGCTGGCCATTTGTCCGCAAAAAAAACCTGCCACATCAGTGTCCATGGAACGAATCTAAAAAAAATAGACTAAAATTATTGAATACACAGTTAGGCCTTTTACTATAATAAGATTGTGTATCCCGATGGACATCTCCTTTGAACTTGGTGAAGGTTTCAGTCAGTGTCAGTTCACACACGAGCCACATCTCCATGGCCTTGGGTTTGCAGTGAGCCCGATGATCCCCCTTCCCCTTTGATATCCTTGTTGTTTTGTGCGTGGTACTGGTCGACTGGGAGCTACAGAATCTTGCCATGGTATTTTGGATTACCTAGTTTTTGTGGTTGAGAAACTCGCCTTTGATTGCTTCTGGGAGAGTCTGTACGCCCCAGACGTGCACACTTGCCCACAGGGCGTAGTGCGTGTGATCCAAGCTGAAGAAGAACGGCATGAACCGTTCCGAGGCCTCAATGTACAGTTTGAAGTCTCCCTCGCGATGTGCTCGAACAAATAGGAGAAGTACCTCCATCTGCATAACGGGATCCCACAAGTAGAATGTTGATGACTTCTCTTTCATTGCTGATAGCCAAGCTCCCTCATCGTCCATGAACTCGGGATTCTCTTCCAGAGCTTCCCTTCTGAGCTTCTAGAGAGCAGCAACCGTGACCTGAAGGCAGTAATAGGCCTTTATCAGTCGCTTGCCTGAGCAATTCCAGGGTCAACTATTCCAGCTTGTGACAATGCCGTGATCCAGCCAGACCCTTAAAGAATGTCCCCGATTGCCGACAACACTGTCATTTCTATGTGCATACCGCCAAGCATGACTACCAGGTTCTCCTCTTTGAAGGCAGGATACGTCCACTGTCAGTACTTCGACAGAGCGAACAGGGGTTGATCCATAGCAGTCGCTGGGATTTGCCCAGATTTGTCGAGTTGGATAGCTTTCATTTGTTTCTCCAGCCCATGTTTGATCATTAAAGCAGAGTTTGCCTTCTGGTAAAACAAAGAACAGCCTTGCTCGCTGGAAGCTTTCCTTCACTACCATCTGCATTCTTCAACTCTACGGCGTGATATCCTGACGATGACACTTCCTTGCAGGATCCTTGAGTTAGGGAATGTGTAACGTGACCCAGCCATTCTTGTTCTTCTTTGAAGGCCGTTTCGAAGATGGATGGATTCTTCGGGACGGTGACTGGAAGCATGGGTAGTATTGGAGTCCTTATGACGTCAACATCCAGCTGAGGTACGAACGCGTGCGACTTTGGCAGGTAGCTTTTGACATGAACGTCCTCACTTGATTCTGGGTCACGACGAATCCCTGGTTCACGTGTTGATTTGACTTGGAAGACGCTCATCCGTCCTCAAACTTCCCATTGAAAGACCAGGATAGGCCTTGCTCGATCTCCCGCCGAAGAATACCCGCAGCCTTTGCTATTATCCGAGAATCGCTCTTTGCAGGCCCTGCATTTGCCGACTTCATGATTTCTTCATTGTATCGGGGAACACAAAGATCACATTCTTCCCATTAGTCTCCTCTTTCAGCCCAGGAAAACGAACAATGATCGATTCTTTCAGTCGAGTGTGATGGACATAAGCTCCCTCACAACCCCTTTGTTTTAGTGCCTCAGACAACTGTCACCTCAATTCTTTGAGCTTGAAAGACACTTCCCCCTCACCAACTTCCCAACTCACTTCCCGTAGAGCTTCTCAAGTGTCTGAAACCAGGCCCCTTTACTTAGATCGTTGGATTTGTGCGCATCCTCCCGTTGCTTGCTCCGTAGTCGACTGTTGACGGCAGACAGGCAATTGAAATGGTACAGGGCATCATCTGCCATGAGATCACCTCCAGGAGCAGCCTGGCCATGATATCGAAGTCTTTGAGGACCTGAGTCCTAATGTTGACAGCTACAGATGTGGTCGACACGCAGTGGAAGCTCTCGCCTGCTGTCCCACAAATTGTAATTTTTTTATGTTGGATTGGTCATTCAGCTCCCAGAGGCCCGAAACGCAGTGACGACGAGCGTGGCAACTTGGGCTGTTGATGGTTTGGGGGACATTTTGGGATATTGATGTTCGGCGAAATTTGGCTTGAGACCTCTGGAGGGACCGGGCGGAGATTTTATCATAGTACTTTCTGTGCCATTTGACTTCGTTGGCCACACAATACACCGGGGTTAGCTCCTTAGCAACACACACGCTTTCGAATTCTTTTATTCTTGAAGTCACAGTCGCATGGACGTTCTCGATTCTTCCTGAAACACGATTGAGTGGGAACAAAAGATTGTCTCGAGAGACCCTTACAAAGAAAACAAAGCCCGCAGTCCATTTCAGTTCAATTTAGGATCTGAAATAAAAGGGAAACGAGTATAAGAAATTAGAATGACATGTCGATGGATCAGACAAACTGACGTGAAATAATCATTTGGTCATGGGTCAAGGTCGCAGTTCAGGTCATCATAATTATCGTAATTACCTTTGTCTTATCGAGAAGTTTTATATGATAGGTCACACGGCATAGTTTATGTTATTTTTAGAGAAAACAAACACAGTGGTCACCTGATTGACAAGATGACCTCGTGTTTGTGACCTGGTGACCTGAGGGTTTGCACGTGTCCTACAAGGTACTTTTATTTTATTACAAAGATCATGATGATACCAGAACTAACTTTCTAGACCTTTGGAGAGCTGATCTTGAGGCATTTTTAGCATTTTACCTTGAAACCTTGATTGACTTTAACCTTGACTTTGGAACTTTTGTTCTTGTTCTTTTGGGTAAAATTTTTCGATTACCCCATCGAACGTCTGAATCAAAATTAAGGCTTTTGACCACTGTTGCGGCAAAGTTGTAATTTTTTACAGATATTCTCCTAATTATTAGGAATTACAGAACCTTTGTTTTCATATTCTTGGTCAATATGTTAGTGGGAGTAAAGTGAGTTACTTTGTTTTATATATTACGATAAATTATATACAAATATTCATGAATGAAATGAGAATTCTACATTCCCATATGAAAAAAGAAAAAGCTCTAATAAGTACTGAAATCTCTCTTTGTGTAAATATATCTTTTATATCTTATGTTGTCCAATATATATATATATATTATATATTATATATATATATATATATATATATATTATATATATATGATGCAAACCCACAAGGAAAAAGAAAAACGATCCCAAGGCCTTTCGTGTATTCAGAGCTACACCTCGTCATTCCCTGACGAGGTGTAGCTCTGAATACACGAAAGGCCTTGGAATCGTTTTTCTTTTTCCTTGTGGGTTTGCATCATTCATTCATTTCCCGTGTTTAATTGTGAAATTCGTCCCATATATATATAGTGGGTGGCCCAAAAAAAAACGCCTTGAGATTTGAACATCAATAACTTCAAAAAATATGCAGTTCACATTTCCAAAATTTACATAATTACCTTAATCTATTGATAAACCATCATAAAAATTCCAGACCTCTACATAAAATACTTTTTCCACAGCTGAGGGAACAATGAGGTATGGTAAAAAAAACGAATATCATACACTGAAAAAATTTTATTATTCACATCTTATCAACAAATATGATCAATATGTCCACCGTTCTGCTTACAAACTAATCTTATCCCTTTCTTCCAAGACAGGATACATTTTATGATTTCTGGTAATGTTATTTTGTCCCAACATTCGAGTATTTTTTTCTTTAATTGCATTTCTGTAAACTTTTCTGTTTGGCCTTCAAAAATCTTCTCTGCTAGAGTGTTCCATATGTAATAATCCATGGGATTGCAATCAAGTGATTGCGGGGTCCAGTCGTTTTTTTCCAATGAAGTTGACTACATTCTATTGTAGATAAGCCTGTGTGAACTTGCTAGTATGAGCTGTAGCACTATCTTGTTGGAGTATGAAATCGTTTCCATAATACAGACACTGACAATCAGGCAAAAGATTCTCCTCTAGAGATTTACATAGGTTTCTGAATTAATTTTTTTTATTTTCTGAAATGAAATGAATTTTCCTCTTTCCATTCCACGATACATCTGCTAATACCATGATTTATTTTGGAAAACCGACTTCTCTGGTGGTAAAGTCTCGATGGAGGAATGTCTTTCTTACGCCGACCATAAACAACATCGCTTCGCTAGTTTCCAGCAATCTCGATGGTGAAATCTTTTACATCTGTAAAAACTATTTTTTAACAGCATTGGACGAAAATCTATCAAGCAATTTTCTACAACGAATTTTTCTTTTAGCTCTTGCATTGCTGTCACGGTTTGAAACACGGATCCTTTTAAATGATTTAAGTCCTACCGTTCTCTGCATTCTTTGTATGGAACTTCGACTGATACCTAAATTTCTTGCAATTTTCCTCCAGAGGCAGTGTGACCCAGGTCGATCCTCTTGAGATAGGCTCATCATTTCGATCGTTGCTATAGTGTCTTGAGTGTAAACTGTTTTAGGCCGACCACTTCCACGCTTCTGTGCCGTCGAACCGGTTGCTTTAAGTTTTTTAATTATTCTATTCACAGACGTAACATTACAAGTTATTCCTGGAAATTCCCTCAAAATTCTTGCCCCAGTCCATCTTTTTTCCAAGAAACACTTTTCAATCACCGCTTTTTCACCGTTAGTTAGAACCATAACTTGAAGGGTAAGTTTAAATAACAGTATTTAAGATGGGCGTAGCCTATACCCACGCTTCTCAAACTAGGAGTCGCGTAAATATTATTGGGGGTCGCAGAAACATTTGAAAATATTATTTTTTTCATAAATATACAGTGTTAGTACCTATTGCTTTTATGACATTGAGTGAAGGGTCGCGAAAAAATTTGTCTGATCCAAAGGGGTCGCAAGTGAAAAAAGTTTGAGAAGCCCTGGCCTATACCATCTTACGTTTTTCAGAGACTAACAGATTATCCATAGGCTAAGGAAACTACTACAAGTCTTAGAATAGTTGTCAGGTACAGCTATACACATTTAGGATTTATGATATTTGTTTTTTTCACCATACCTCATTCTTCCCTCAGCTGTGGAAAAAAGTATTTCATGTAGAGGTCTGAAATTTTTATGATGGCTTATCAATAGATTGAGGTAAAAGTTATGTAAATTTTGGAAGTGTGAATTGCATATTTTTGAAGTTATTGATGTTCAAATCTCAAGGCGTTTCTTTGGGGTCACCCGGTGTGTATATATATATATATATAATGATGTCATAAAAGTGTTACCATGGTCATACAAGATTTATGATTGGAGTCTCGAAGATTTGTTACAATATTTTGTTTCTGAGTGCATAACAAAAAAAGCACCAAGTCAGAAACCGCAGCAGGCCAACTGTGCCCTGCAAAGTGGCACTCCAAATGGTGAACCCCTACGTGAACTAATAACTCTATTCAATTCCTCATTAATATGGTGTTCGTTCGGGCGCACGTCACTACAAATCTTCGGCTTACTAGTGAATTCTCTCTATGTATTTTACAATTTTACCCAGCAGTAATTCGCACGTTACCTAATTAATGTTTCACGGCGAAAGAGCCATCTTGCTGATTTTCTGCGTCATTTCGATCTTGCGGTGAACCCCAAGCACCGCAAAGTAACCAACTAGGTAACTAACTCCAATGCGCCCAATCGTCCGCCAGTATATTTGATGGCTCCCATTAGTCATTGTACGATTATGTGTTCGCTGAATCTCCATCTGTGACATGTACTTGCACTCACGAGATTCCGATGATACACAACGTTCATCACATCTAAACAACTGGATCGCCCACGACTGCACGTCGTCTTGCTCTCGATCGATTTTAGATTACAAAGGTCGAATTCGATCACATGATTAAGATAAGCATCGTAAAATTGTTAAAGAGCCCTTGGTAGTCTCAATCACTCTCAGGGTTTAGTTGGCAGTTTCCCGTTTTATTTTTAGAGTAAAATCGGAGACGAAATCTCCGCTTCTCAATTCAAAAATAAAATTTGAAAATTTCGTTTTTTATTCGATTTCACACATAGTCGGAAACCAACTTCGAGTTTAAATTGTAAGAATAAAACGTAAATTAGTTACTAGAGTATTAAAACAAAGAGTATATGACGCTGAAAGGTCATAGCTTCGCTATTATTAAATATATAATTATTGTCCGAAATAGCCTTTCTGAAACTTCCTAAATGTAGAAATTGAAAGAAGGTTTTTGAGGATGGCATGGAAAATCTAGGTATGGTAACAAATCTAGACAGAGAAGAAGTAAAGATGGCTTTAACAAAAATGAAGAATGGAAAAGCGGAAGGACCAGATGAGATACCATCAGAAGTATGGAAGTCGTTGGGGGAAAAAGGACTGGATATATTGTGGAGGATAATGACTGCAGTTTTTGTGACGGAGAGGATACCAGAGGAATGGAGGGAAAGTACATTGGTACCAATTTACAAGTAGAAAGGAGACATCCAAGAGTGTAAAAATTACAGGGGAATAAAGCTTATATCTCATACATGAAGATCTGGGAAAGAATTGTGGAAGCGAGACTGAGAGAGGAAGTAGTGATCTCTGATGAGCAATTTGGTTTTATGCCAGGAAGACGAACAATGGATGCAATATTTGTACTTCGACAATTATTAGAAAGGTACGGAGAAGGAAGAAAGGAGTTACATCTAGTGTTTGTAGACTTAGAAAAAGCGTATGATAGTCCCCCAAGGCAGGAAGTGTGGAGATGTTTAAGAGACAGGCGGGTACTTGAGAAGTATGTCAGACTGATCCAAGATATGTATGAGGGACCTACTACGAAGGTGCGAAGTAGTATGGGAGAGACCGAGAAATTTGAGGTACGAGTTGGTCTACACCAGGGATCAGCGCTGAGTCCGCTGATTTTTTAGATTGTGATGGAGGTGATCAGCAAAGACGCGATAGAGGAGGCTCCATGGACCATGATGTTTGCTGATGACATCCTGTTGTGCTCAGAAACAAGAGAGGGAATGCAAAAGAAATTTGAGAGGTGGAGAGTAGCTCTGGAAACTAGTGGACTAAAAATAAGCAGAGAAAAAACCGAGTATATAAAATGTGCACCTGGAGACAAACAAATAGGAAGTGTCATGGTCCAGGAATTTATTATAAAGAAAGTTAAAAGTTTCAAGTATCTGGGATCAATTATAGAGGAGAAGGGAGACTTGGAAGGAGAAAGAAATAAACAACAGAATTCAAGCTGGCTGGAAAAATTGGAGAGAGGTATCGGGAGTATTGTATGATAAGAAGGTGAATGTGAGCCTGAAGGGAAAATGAAAAGAAGCCTGGAAAATAAAATGGAAGTGGCAGAAATGAAGATGCTCTGATGGATGTGTGGAGTGACTAGGAGGGATAGAGTGAGGAATGATTTAATAAAAGGAACAACAAAAGTAATGGAAATCTCCAAGAAGGCACAGAAAAGGCGATTGAAATGGTATGGGCATGTCCAGAGGAGGGAGTATGTGGGACGACGGATGCTGAGGATGGAAATTCCAGGCACGAGGAAAAATGAGGTAACCGCCCTGGAATCGAACCCGGGATCTTCCGATTGCCGGTCAGATATGATAACCAATACACCACGGGCCTCACTCAATCAAACGTCGTAATTCCTCTACATGCGCGCAGAAACCAATGCCCCAAAGGGGCACCTCCCGCATGCCGTAACATTATATACATTATAACTGCAAACACGCAGTATAATTAACGTAAAGAACGACGCTTTGTATGGGAGAATATTCCGCGCAAGATGAGAGCGAAAGAACGAAACAAATGAAGTAACCACCCGGGAATCGAACCAGGGATCTTCCGATTGCCGGTCAGATATGATAACCATTACACCACGGGCCTCACTCAATCAAACGTCGTAATTCCTCTACATGCGCGCAGAAACCAATGCCCCAAAGGGGCACCTCCCGCATGCCGTAACATTATATACATTATAACTGCAAACACGCAGTATAATTAACGTAAAGAACGACGCTTTGTATAGGAGAATATTCCGCGCAAGATGAGAGCGAAAGAACGAAACAAATGAAGTAACCACCCGGGAATCGAACCCGGGATCTTCCGATTGCCGGTCAGATATGATAACCATTACACCACGGGCCTCACTCAATCAAACGTCGTAATTCCTCTACATGCGCGCAGAAACCAATGCCCCAAAGGGGCACCTCCCGCATGCCGTAACATCTTGCGCGGAATATTCTCCTATACAAAGCGTCGTTCTTTACGTTAATTATACTGCGTGTTTGCAGTTATAATGTATATAATGTTACGGCATGCGGGAGGTGCCCCTTTGGGGCATTGGTTTCTGCGCGCATGTAGAGGAATTACGACGTTTGATTGAGTGAGGCCCGTGGTGTAATGGTTATCATATCTGACCGGCAATCGGAAGATCCCGGGTTCGATTCCCGGGTGGTTACTTCATTTGTTTCGTTCTTTCGCTCTCATCTTGCGCGGAATATTCTCCTATACAAAGCGTCGTTCTTTACATTAATTATACTGCGTGTTTGCAGTTATAATGTATATAATGTTACGGCATGCGGGAGGTGCCCCTTTGGGGCATTGGTTTCTGCGCGCATGTAGAGGAATTACGACGTTTGATTGAGTGAGGCCAGTGGTGTAATGGTTATCATATCTGACCGGCAATCGGAAGATCCCTGGTTCGATTCCCGGGTGGTTACTTCATTTGTTTCGTTCTTTCGCTCTCATCTTGCGCGGAATATTCTCCCATACAAAGCGTCGTTCTTTACGTTAATTATACTGCGTGTTTGCAGTTATAATGTATATAATGTTACGGCATGCGGGAGGTGCCCCTTTGGGGCATTGGTTTCTGCGCGCATGTAGAGGAATTACGACGTTTGATTGAGTGAGGCCCGTGGTGTATTGGTTATCATATCTGACCGGCAATCGGAAGATCCCGGGTTCGATTCCCGGGTGGTTACCTCATTTTTTCATTTGTTTCGTTCTTTCGCTCTCATCTTGCGCGGTATATTCTCCTATACAAAGCGTCGTTCTTTACGATATATATATATATATATATATATATATATATATATATATACCGTGTGACCACAAAAATTGTCCCTGTTTTTAATCGCTTATTACTCAGTCATTCTTGCAGCTTCACAAATGAAATAAAAAGCATTCGAAAGAGAACATTTTAAAGTTTTAATTTATTCTACATGTGTTCAAAGTGACGTCCCTGGACATTCTTACATTTCACACAACGGGAAAGGAAGTTATTTATTACATTTTCCAAAACGCTGCATTCAATGGACTGTACACTCTCTACCACCGCTTGCTTTAATTCTTCGATAGAGGATGGCTCTTGCCTGAATACTTTGTCCTTGACAAATCCCCAGAGAAAAAAGTCCGTAGGTGATAGATCGGGAGATCTTGTGGGCCAGGGAAACTGCGAGCGATGAGAAATGAATCTTTGTTCAAAAAATCTTGTTAAACATTCCAGTGATTGCCTAGTTGTGTGGGCTGTTACTCCGTCTTGCTGAAACCACTTGTTACTGCAGTTTTCTTGTTCAAAAACAGTGTTCAGCATTTCTACATATCTTTCTGAAGTTACTGAAAGCGGTCTCCTTGTCTCTGGGTCCTCAAAAAAGTAAGGACCATAAACCTTGCTGCTACTCAAACCACACCAGACAGTAACTTTTGGTGAATGCAGAGGTTTCTCCAAGTGTATATTTGGCTTGTTTTGTGACCAACAACGGTAATTCTGTCTGTTGATGAACCCATTGAGATAGATGTGGCATTCATCACTGAATATTATGTCACTTAATCTTATCTGGTTTTGTTCAATTATTGTTTCAATGCGTTTTATTTCAGACTGAACAATGAACACACTCATATCAAAACTTAGAAAACTCGTATCAGTAATTAGTAAATATGAAGCTAATATACTTATGCTTGTTATGAAATCTTGTGATCGTTACATTTAATTATTTTGCCATCCTTGGTCGACAGAATGCTGGAGGACACATTGAAATTTGAAAATTGACAGTTGAAATATATATATATATATATATATATATATATATATATGTGTGTGTGTGTGTGTGTGTGTGTATATATATGATACACACAGACCGTGCATAGAACAAGGAACTCTTCTGGGAAAATTAAATCCACTAAGTCCGAATAAGTAATGGTAAATGACAAATGCTATAGATTTTTCTCTCTCATGATGTTAGCCCGACGTGGGCAACGGGTCACTCGCAAAGAGGCCCCAAAAATATAGCTTCCCTCACCAGCTATCTGCCAAGCAGATAAGATCCAGCTTTGGGACAGAGCTGGTGAGGGAAGCTATATTTCTGGGGCCTCTTTGCGAGTGACCCGTTGCCCACTCGGGCTAACATTGTGAAAAAGAAAAAACTATAGTGTTTGTGATTTACCATTACTTATTCGGACTATAATGGATTTTATTTTCCCAGAAGAGTTCCTTGTTCCATGCACGACCTGTGTCTGTTATAAAAAAACCTCAGGGGACCATTCTGAGATCGATCCCATATATATATATATATATATATATACACGTATGTATTGCAAAATTAAATATAAGAAAGGTTCATTTTTGGTGTCACTTCATTATTACTTGATATTCATGAATATTTGTTTACAAACAATGCGTAGATTTTTGGGTTGTCACCAGTGTGCGAAACTCACCAAAATTTTCTGATGGCCCACAGGACCAGTGAGCTTGAAAATCTACTGGCCCGTAAAGAAAACTACTGGCCCGTTCTGCTCACAATGTAAATGCAAAAAAATGAATGTTATGGGCAATAAATTACTGATACGATGTGAAAATAACTGGCCTCGAGCCAACGGGCCAGCGGAAATTTCGCACGCTGGTTGTCCCGTTATCCAGAAACTGCTACCTACCACCGTATATTTTGAGAGTAACATAACAGGGCTGTGCTTTATTTCAATCTGGGCAAACAGAGTCACGTGTTCGTACTAGTTTTCAAATTTATGTACAGGGTGAGTCGGAAGTCCTGCCTCATAGAATTGATATTGATATGTGCTTTAGATTTTTAATTTATTTATATTGAATTTATTTCTCACCGCTTCCCCGAAATGGTGGATCCAGCACACAATACTTTGTATACTCCTCACGAAAAGGAGGAATTAGCCCTTTGGCACAGTTTGAATATCTTTTATAACTATAAATTGTGAACTGTACTTAATGTTTGTAAGGAAATTAAAAAAAAACATATACAGGGTGATTCATAAATGTGTTTTATAAATCGCAGAGTGTATTCTTGAGAAAAAGTAAAGAAAAAATACGATATAAACATAGGTCGAGAAACCCGCAGGTTTCGAGCTATAGCACGCGACAGAAAAATGAAACTCTTAAAGATTTTTTACATTTCTTGTACCCAAGAAGTAAGTTAGTTCTTTTTCCGGTAAATATTTAATGAAGTAAATGTATCACACTGTGTATTTGCATAAAATGTAAAAAATCTTTAGGAGTCTCATTTTTCTGTTCCGTGCTATAGCTCGAAACCTACGGGTTTCTCGATCTATGTTTATATGGTCTTTTTTCTTTACTTTTGTCTCGAGTATACACCCTGCTATTTATGAAACACATTTATGAATCACCCTGTGTCCTTAAATATATGATATTCTCATATGAGGTAAGACTTCGGATTCACCCTGTATGTATGTAACACACCACAACAGAAAACAATATGCATACTTTAATCCCTTCTGACTTTAAAAAATTTCATAAAATCTAGCCCTTATAAAAATGTTATACTCTCTCTCTCTCTCTCTCTCTCTCTCTCTCTCTCTCTCTCTCTCTCTCGTTAATTAGCATGAAAAAAATACAGCCTTTGGATGTGGAAGGCAAATAAAATTTAAGCTTTTGAATATTACTGCCTAAATTAAATCCAGATAAAAAAATTCACAAAAAATCTTGTACCCAAGAAGTAAGTTTTTTTCCAAACTTACGTTCCTTACTAATGCAAGGTTATAAATAATAATAGTCGCTCTGAAGCTAAATGCGAGCCAGTCGTTGATTCAAGTTCTGTTCCATTTTCTCACAAGATTTTTCGTTTCATTATGAATTGTAGTGATGAAGTTCGGTTTTTCTTAAGACTTAAGTAGTGAGTAACAATTTTTAAACATTTTTTAACAATTTTTTGCTGGAACGGATCGGATAATTAAGTATAATTAAGTGCAGTTTCACAGCATCCATTTATTTCATTAAAATGGATTTTAATTTGGCCTGGATTTGGATTTTTTCTTTAGTTACACGGATGAATAACATAATTTGTATACACAATTCACAATTAATATCAGATTTAGTAATTATGATTTTGAACATATATTTTTGGAAACTCTAAAACGTTCTTAAACATGAAACGCACTTATACTTATATATATACGAGTATACAGTATATGGGAAATACTTTACCATTCTGAACGTGAACTGTAACAGCGTAGGGACGAAGGTCCGTGGGACTACAAGTGTATTCCCCCGAGTCACGTGACGTCACTGAGGAAACGCTCAGCTTGCTTACTGTCTGCGCAACTTGTTTTTCAGTCTTTCAAATGAGGGGAGAATTGCTCATAAATAATTTATTACTTATTATTATTTATTACTAAATAAATAAAAATGTATTATTATTTATTATTTATTATTAAAGTAAGATAGTTTTATTAGTATAATTATGAAAGTTAACAACATACCATAATCGTAGAAAATGAATTTACCTTTAAAACTATAAAAAAAACATTAACTGACTATACAGTAGGCTTTCGTTGGCATTAAAACGACGATACTTAATTGAAAGAGTTACGCAATAGATACATTTTTTTATTAATTGTGAAGTTTCTTCAATATTTTATGATAAGAAAATAATATTAAATCAATAAAGAAAACTTCAATTATTCAATTTATATAATTTTATAACCTGACCAATATTAAAAGCTTGACTAAAGAATCAGATGGAAATATTGGAGCTATTGAAGAATAGGGACCCCAGCCTTCTTTAGTTAGCTTTTAAGGCTAACTAACGAAAATATCATAACCCTAACCAATCGTCAAGGGCGTACAGTTAACCTAACGATTGGTTAGGTTAGGTCGTGATATTTTCGTTAGTTAGCCTTATAAGCCTAACTAAAGAAGGCTGGGGTCCCTATTCTTCAATAGCTCCGAAATATTCTCATGAAAGAATAGTCAGTTGGTTATTCATTAATCACTTGGTTTGTTCGCATTGTTGATCATTATCTCTTTCTTCATTTATTCCATAATTATGCGAGACAATAATGAGATAAGATATTTATTTATTCAATAATTAAATTATTTCCTTATTCACTCATTCAATTACTTCATCCTTCATCCTTCATCCTTCAATGCATTCCTTCCTTCCTTCCTTTTCTCCTACACGATAATTCACGCTTGTCTCGATTTTCGAGAACGTTCGATAACTGATTCGCGCATCAGTCACTGTTTTCTCTTCGAATGAAAAAAGGGGGGGGAGAAAGGAATTTAGGGACTTACCTGCACGGATACCCCTCCTCTCGGGGAGTCGTAATCCAGGGGTTCTTGACCCCTGAACCAAAGGAGATGATTCGGAGGTCGTCTCGGAGGGTGACGCACGACACACGTCAAAGAAAGAACGCTTCCTTCCTGAATGTGACGCTCGGAAGGACCTTCAATCTCTGTCGAAGGCACTGAAGGGGAAGCAGAAACAAATGATCACTAATCCAACTTTCCTTTTAAAATGAAGACTTTTGTTGAATTGTTTTTCATTTTCTGATCTTATTTTTACTTCATTATTTTACATTATATTTTATTTGTTTCAAAAGTATATTACTATAATTTATTTTAGTAGGCTTTATTTAGAAATTTTGTTTTTTGCAGGGTTATTATTATTTTATATATTTTTTTTTATTGCCCGTTAATGACGTCATCATTAGGCTCACACATAATTAAAAATATTTGTAAATCATCGTAATAATAACACACACACACACACACACACACACACACACACACACACACACATATATATATATATATATATATATATATATATATAAGCAAACAACCACAGGGAAAAAGGAAAAAGAAACACGAAATCCGAGCGCTTTCGTGATATATTCACATCTTCAGGGAAAAGAAAGAAATTCCTTTTTCCCTGTGGTTGTTTGCTTATTAATAAGACCACGTATTATTCTGTGATTTTTCTGCATATATATATATAATATATATATATATATATATATATATACCGGGTGGCCCATAATTCAGGAACCATAGGAATAATTGTATTTTTTTTCTAATAGTTCCTGTACTTTCTAATAATGCTTTTTTTTTCTTTATTTTCTTTTTGATGAAAAAAAATCGAGTGGAGCGACATCTGGTGACCTAGGTGGCCATTCGGTAGGACCTCTTCGGCCAATCCATCTGTCGGGGAACGTTTTAGCAAGGTATTTGCGAACTTGCATGGCAAAATGAGGAGGTGCACCGTCTTGCTGAAAAAAACATGCTACGTCGTTTGTTTATCGGTACGTCATCCAGGTAATTCGTCAAAAAGAAAATAAAGAAAAAAGAACATTATTAGAAAGTACAAGAATTATTAGGAAAAAAAATACAATTTTTCCATTGGTTCCTCAATTATGGGCCACCCTGTGTGTATATATATAATTTAGGCCTGTGCGATTAATCGAAAATGTTGATTCGGGTCGATTCAGTAAAAGAATCGAAACCCGACCCGACTTAGAGCTAAAAAATTTCGATTCTTCGATTCGCTAACTGTAACCTGTCGAGACGATAAACTGGCACACTACCCAAAACCATGGAATGTCGAAACCGTGGAATAACAATTGAAAAAAAAAAAAAAAAAAAAAAAAAAAAATATATATATATATATATATATATATATATATATATATATATATATATATATATATATATATATATATATATATATATATTATTATATATATAATATAATAATATAATAACGTTATAAAATAGTTGGATATTTGAGAGATTACGCTTTTATAAAGATCTGAGTGCGCTCAAAGTGCATGATCAGCTTTTGATTTTGTGATGTCACAGAATCACGTGCGCGCGCCTTGCGGTGTGACAAATTTGGACCAGTTCTTTGGGTTCATCGTTTATTACGCTTTTCAGTATGTTGTTGCTGGTGCATGTATGTTGTTCTGTTTGTGCTGGTGCATGTAAATTGTAAAGTATAGGTGAGTGCAGTGCACAGTCGCAGTCGAATCGAATCGAATCGAAAATCGAAAACAAGTGGCCGAATCGAATCGAAATAAGAATATCCGAATCGCACACTCTTAGTATATATATATATATATATATATAGTATATTACATGAATGAAAAATATGATGAAACGGCATCGAACTGGCCTATACTCGAGGTCGGCGGCTGTTGAGCGTGTTTTTCGGTAAATAAATAAAACTCAACAACCCTTACCCCCCACCCCCCAACCCTTTCTGAAAAATCAAAATAAAATAAATAAATAAATATTTAAAAAATAAATTTCTGAAAATACCTCCTCCACACCTCTTTTTTTCTCTCTCTCTCTCTCAAATCCTTACTTCCCACTTTCACCCTTTTTTTTACCTCAGTAGTATGGTTGCAACGTAGAAAAATGGGGGAAGAGGGGTGAGGGTCAAAGGTGGAAAATAAGGGTCTGGTGATAAAGAAATAAATAGAAATGAATATTATAACTTGATTTTAATTAAGGATACATCTGTGTGACGTCATAATATGAACTTTAGCGGCCACCACACTTTAGCGACCTCAATTATAAAAATAATAATAAAAGGAAGAAATAATATGTATAAGGGTGGGAGAAAAGTCCTTGAGGGTTTTATACACACAAATAATTTGTTAATAATAAATTCAAAGTGTAATAATAATAATAATAAGTAATAATAATAAGTGTAATAATAAATTAAAAATTCAAGTTTATGATATACTTTTCAAAGCAACTATACAAGGCCAGGAATGACTATAGGCTAGAAAAGGAAGGCCCAAGGCCCTAGCCCCAGTCAGCACCATGTCAGTAAGGATGGAATACAGCAATGAAGAAAAAGTGTAGCTTGTATTGTGGGCTATTTCTTATAATAATTGTGAAGAAACCACCACCAAATGTAACCACTCTTCGATACTGGAATCGCAAACTTTTGGAACCATGGAGTCTGGTGAAAGATCGCCCAAGAAGTGGAAGGCCAGTAACGGCAACAGGAGACAACAACAAAGAAAACATCTTCGCTAGGTTTCAAGTCGATCCAACAATTTCAACGAGAAAAGTCACACAGAAATTGGGTATTTCCAAATTTCCATTAGCTTTCAATGACAAGTATTATCAACATGTTTTTGGGATGGCCATGGGTAATCCCTTGTCGCCCCTCCTCTCCAATATTTATATGGAGTTTTTCGAAATTACTTACATTCCGAGAATCCTAGGGGTTGGTATCCCATGGTTGCGGTACGTCTACGATATTTTATGTATCTGATCCATGAAACGTGACCTGGATGACTTCCTCCTTCAGTTAAATAATCAAGTCCCCTCCATTAAGTTTACTTTAGAAGTGGAACAAACAACTCAATCCCGTTTTTGGATGTGCGTGTACATAGGGAAAGCCCAGGTTTTAAGTTTAGTATTTATCGGAAAAATACAAACAATTTGTCCCACGTACACTTTTACTCTGGTCATGACACCCCCATCAAGAAAGCTATATTTTCTTCATTGTTTCTCCGCGCCTTTAGGATCGCCAGTCCGGAATACATGGATGCCGAATTAGAAAAAAATAACGGTATTGGAAGTGATTTGTGTTACCCACCTGCGTTTCTGGAATCTTGTCTTAACAAGGCAAAACGAACGTTCTTTCTTGTAAATAATAACCCTCGCACTTTGTCGAAGAATATTTTAGTACTTCCATTTTTCTCATGCTTTTTAGGCATTGCTAATGTACTTAAACTTTTGAATATTAATGTAGTATTTTCATATGACAATATTGTGAAAAATATCATAGTAAAAAAAAATAGCCCTACCAGTAATTCAGGCATTATCTATAAAATTGGTTGTAAACAATGTGATTCCTTTTACATTGGACAGACGGGAAAGGATTTGCACACGCGTGTAAAACAGCATCAATATTCCGTTAGAACGGGACAGTCGTCCAGTGCCCTTTTCGTCCATTTGTCAGAGTTATCCCACTGTATTGATTGGAATAATGCTTCAATTTTGTTTCACTCAAGCAACATTGTTAATAGAAATATTCTTGAGTCTGCCATTATTCAACTTACAAATAATTTTAACATTAGCCAGGGTCTTTTTTCGCTTGATCATGTTGTTTTGAATTCGCTCAGAACGGATTTAGACAAGAGGGGCAAAGTGCTAAAACTCTGGTAGCTTTTCCTTATACATTTGTATGCTGCTCCTACAATTTTTATTTTTCTATTTTATTTATTTATTTTTTGGTGACCTATATATAGTCTCGAACTTGTTATTTATTTTAGTGTAACTGAGGATGTCATTAGATGAAAGGGCTTGAGCACTACTCTGTGTTTCGTTTTCCTTCGTGGTTCTTTTCACCATAAATATTATTCACATGTTACTTTCGTGAAATAATTTTAATATATATATATATATATATATAGATTATATTTCTTCCTTTTATTATTATTTTCATAATGGTGGTCGCTAAAGTGTGGTGACCGCTAAAGTTCATATTATGACGTCACACACATGTATGCTTAATTATATTCTATTTACATTATTAATTTTTTTTATTCCTTTATCACCAGCCCTTTGTCTTATCCCCCATTATCCACCACTCCCTCATTACCATCATCCCGCACCTACATATACAGTACATATATATGAAAATTATTTCACGAAATTAACACGTGAATAATATTTATAATGAAAATAACCACGAAGGAAAAAGGAAACACAGAATGGTGCTCAAGCGCTTTCGTCTCATGGCATCCTCAGGAAATAACACATGTGTTCCTGAGGATGTCATTAGACGAAAGCGCTTGAGCACCATTCTGTTTCCTTTTTCCTTCGTGGTTATTTTCATTATATATATATATATATATATATATATATATATATATATATATACTTTTTCATTTATTTTTTACTTTTTCTTTTATCTCATCGCTGTTAACTAGTGGTGTACCGATTAATTGGCATCGGCATCGGCATCGACCAAATTTAGCCGAATCTCTCACCGATTATTTGAAATTTTAAAATTTTAATTAGAAAACAAAATCTATATTTATAGAAAACTGAACAGACAAAAAACACTATTTATGATAATTTATACACATTTCAAAATGTAATTATATAAAAATATTTTACATTCACGAAAAAGGCAAAGTTTAATAAGTGAAGGTGTCATGGCATAAATTTACATTTTCTCTAACTACCTACTGTAATTTCTAAATATTACAAACTATTGTAATATACTCTATATTAATAATAATTCTATATTACGTTGTACTTTATAATTCATATATTAAACCATCTCCATCTTATTATGTTGACTTTATTTTAAGTATTTTAATAATTTTATAAACTCAAATTTTTTATTTATTTTCTTATTCAAATTGGCCTCCATGAACTTGAAATTTGAATGAAAAATTTTGTTGTTGTTTATATTGCTGAAGAGAGATAATACCTTCAACATAAGGAAAAACAATTACTTTAAATATTAATATTCAATTTATGAGAGTAAACTATAGTTATTTTATCATATTACTGAGTAATGAAACCATTTAACATCCTTTTAGCTACCGTATATGAGTAACAAATTCTGATATTGTATATTGTAGTAAGCTAAGCTAAGGCAAAGCATTCAAACAAATTTGAAATGTAAAAATATGAAAATTAAAAGTTTTCGCATTTGATTAATATAATTTATGAAAGGAATTTATAAATTATGAAATAAATATTATTATAAAATAAATAAAAAAGAGTAGGAAAGTGGTTGTAGGACCGGTGATTGAACGAAAGCTGTAAATGTACCACCGTATAAATATAAGGTAAAAGCAGTGAATGTAAAAATTATAGGGGTACAAGCCTTTCAAATTTAGCTGGAAAAGTATAATAGTGTTGATAGGTAGTGTTCCACCATCGACACAAAATATTGCGTATATTATTCATTGTTTGCCCCTGGTAGTGATTCGCTTGCATTTCACTCTCTTGAAGGAGATTTCATTAATCGTCATGCTGGTTGTGTTCACTACACTCAAAATAAAATCTTCTAAATTTAGAACTTATAACTTCTTTTTGAGGGTGTATTCTAGGGGAAGTTCTCCTTCTTTTGGGTATCAAAGCTTCTTCTCTCATGATATAATAACTTCTTTTAATAATACATAACTTTAAATAGAAGAGGCGATCTTCAATGTTTCGTTTTTGAGTGATTTGGGACAACGGAAAATAATATTTCTATGTATAAAAGGTTGTAGGAAGTCTTTGCTTTATATATATATATATATGATGAATAAAACCACGAAGGAAAGGAAACACAGAATGGTGCTCAAGCGCTTTCGTCTAATGACATCCTCAGGAACACTGAAGTACATAAAGAGTTACAGCCTATATATACGTTACAGAAAAAAAATATATATATATACAATAAACAGAGAAATAAAAATAAAAATTAAACATTAAAGGATTGTGGGAGGAGCATACAAATTTGTAAGGAAAAACTACCGATTTTTAGCACTTTTGCTCGAATCCAACACAAGATCAAATGAATTGTTTCCAACCAATGTTGTAGTTAATTAAAAAAAATAATAAATTGAAAAGTAAAAATAAAAATAAAACTTATAAGAGGAGCATACAAATTTATACTGGAAATCTGCCCAGGTTTTAGCACTCTGCCCTTCTTGTCTAAGTTCGATATATATAAAAATAAATTGAAAAATAAAAGTTATTAGAGTAGCATACAAGTTTACCAAAGGTTTAGCGTTCTAACCTTCTTATCTAAATCCGTTCTGAAGGAATTCAAAACAACAGGATCGAGTTGAAAAAGACCTTTGCTTATGTTGAAGTTATTTGTAAGTTGGATAATGGCAGACTCAAGAATATTTCTATTAACAATGTTGCTAGAGTGAAACAAAACTGAAGCATTATTCCAATCAATACAATGGGATAACTCTGACAAATGGACAAAAAGGGCACTGGACGAGTGTCCCGTTCTAACGGAATACAGGCAGGCCCCGTTATATGCGATTCCGATATACGCGGAATTCAATTTAATGCGAGTTGTACATTGGCACCAATTCTTATTTAATGCGAGTATCAAATTCAATTTAGCGCGATTTTTGGCGCCAATATATACGAAACATACATATTCGCATACGTATATATGTACGGTACGCACGTACTTACGTACTGTTCACACAACCTGTACTCAGTATCGCTGTTGTTTCCATGCTGTGCACATCGTTATATTTAGAAGAAATGGACAATGAAACTGTTCAAGAATTGCTACAATCTCATGACGTAGAACTTAATGATGAAGACTTAATAAATCTAGACAAGCAGCGTGCATACGAAGAAGAACCTAACCACGATGATGAAAATTTAGTTGAACCTGTAACAAAGGAATTTACAATTAAAGAATTCGACGGATTGTTTCGTGACTTGGAATCTATGAAACAAAAAATAATGGATGCAGCTCCTAATCTTGAGCGTGGGATGGAAGTTCGTCGATCATTAGAAAATGCGGTTCGCTGCTATCGAGTCATGTATCAAGAGAAGAAGAAAAGAACATTGAAGCAACAAACACTTTTAAAATATTTTGTAAAGAAATAAAATAACTTTCATGCATTTTTTCCTTGCACATGCTGGTGCACTTTGATAAATTTTTATAACTGAAAACTGTCTCATACGTCTAGTACACATATATTTCGTTCTTTATTTACATTTATTTCAAAATTAAAATGTCAAAACATACAAAAAACATTTTTATCCTTAATTTTTTAAATTGTTGGCAACAATCTCGTATTTTACATGGGTTACTTGTTTCGATATATGCGATTTCGCTTTATGCGACGTTTTCCGTGCACGCATTACTCGCATATAACGGGGCCTGCCTGTATTGATGCTGTTTTATACGTGTGTGCAAATCCTTTCCCGTCTGACCTATGTAAAAGGAATCACATTGTTTACAACCAATTTTATAGATAATGCCTGAATTATTGGTAGGGCTATTTTTTACTATGATATTTTTCACAATATTGTTATATGAAAATACTACATTAATATCCAAAAGTTTAAGTACATTAGCGATGCCTAAAAAAGCCCGGGAAAAATGAAAGTACTAAAATATTCTTTGACAAAGCACGAGTGTTATTATTCACACGATAGAAAGTTCGTTTTGCCTTGTTGAGACAAGATTCCAGAAACGCAGATGGATAACACAGATCACTTCTAATACCGTTGATTTTTTCCAATTCGGCATCGATGTATTCCGGACTGGCGATCCTAAGGGCGCGGAGAAACATTGAAGAAAAAATTGCCTTCTTAGTGGGGGTGTCATGTCCTGAGTAAAAGTGTACGTAGGACAAATTGTTTTTTTTTCTGATAGATACTAAACTTAAAACCTGGGCTTTCCCTATGTACACGCACATCCAAAAACGGGATTGAATTGTCTTGTTCCACTTCTAAAGTAAACTTAATGGAGGGGACTTGATCATTTAACTGAAGGAGGAAGTCATCCAGGTCACGATTCGTGTGAATAATAACACTCGTACTTTGTCAAAGAATATTTTAGTACTTCCATTTTTCTCGGGCTTTTTAGGTATTGCTAATGTACTTAAACTTTTGGATATTAATGTAGTATTTTCATATAACAATATTGTGAAAATTATCATAGTAAAAAATAGCCCTACCAATAATTCAGGCATTATCTATAAAATTGGTTGTAAACAATGTGATTCCTTTTACATAGGTCAGACGGGAAAGGATTTGCACACACGTATAAAACAGTATCAATATTCCTTTAGAACGGGACAGTCGTCCAGTGCCCTTTTTGTCCATTTGTCAGAGTTATCCCACTGTATTGATTGGAATAATGCTTCAGTTTTGTTTCACTCTAGCAACATTGTTAATAGAAATATTCTTGAGTCTTCCATTATCCAACTTACAAATAACTTCAACATAAGCAAAGGTCTTTTTCAACTCGATCCTGTTGTTTTGAATTCCTTCAGAACGGATTTAGATAAGAAGGTTAGAACGCTAAACCTTTGGTAAACTTGTATGCTACTCTAATAACTTTTATTTTTCAATTTATTTTTATATATATCGAACTTAGACAAGAAGGGCAGAGTGCTAAAACCTGGGCAGATTTCCAGTATAAATTTGTATGCTCCTCTTATAAGTTTTATTTTTATTTTTGTTTTTCAATTTATTATTATTTTTAATTAACTATAACATTGGTTGGAAACAATTCATTTGATCTTGTGTTGGATTCGAGCAAAAGTGCTAAAAATCGGTAGTTTTTCCTTACAAATTTGTATGCTCCTCCCACAATCCTTTAATGTTTAATTTTTATTTTTATTTCTCTGTTTATTGTATATATATATTTTTTTTTTTTTTTTTTTCTGCAACGTATATATAGGCTGTAACTCTTTATGTACTTCAGTGTTCCTGAGGATGTCATTAGACGAAAGCGTTTGAGCACCATTCTGTGTTTCCTTTCCTTCGTGGTTTTATTCATCATAAATATTTTTCACGTGTTACTTTCGTGAAATAATTTTCATATATATATATATATATATATATATATATATATATGCAGGGCGTGTGAGAAGTCTGGACTTATAGAGAAAATAGGCACTATATTTTTAAAGTGAAACAAACACACTTCTAATGTCAGTTTTACATATTTCAGGAAAGAAAATATCCTGATGGTTCAGTATACCAATCAAGAAAAGGTGGAACTGGTATTGCTACATGTTTCTGGAAAAAGTCAGAAGGAAGCATGTCAGTTATTTCACGAACGTGCCTCCCTCTAGCTTTTTCCAGAAACATGTAGCAATACCAGTAGCAGAGGGAGGCATGTTCGTGAAATAACTGTCATGCCTCTTGATTGGTATATTGAACCATCAGGGTATTTTTTTTCCTGAAAAATATAAAACTGACATTAGAAATATGTTTGTTTCACTTTAAAAATATAATGTCTATTTTCCCTGAGTCCAAACTTCCGGGACACCCTGTATATTCTGTATATCGCATTACTATCACAGAATATGAGTTTGAGTTCATTTTCTCAGCCCTTGTCTTTTCCTTCCTTTCTCTCTTTTTCTAAACTTCTTACTTCTTCGGCCAACCTGGGATGGATCTTTGGCTCTTTGTTAACCTATAACTTTATTTATCCGTTTAAAAGTTTTACCTAATCGTAACGTGTCTCCTTTTTATCTCTTATTATGGTGGTGTTTACGTCTTATCAAGGTCAGAACTGAGCTTTCTCTTAATAACGCTGACTCCGCCCACCTTTTGCTGATATAAAGTTTGAAAATTCTCTCAATAAACTCTTCTTTGTTACTCGAATAAACTCCGGAGATTAGGTGCAAAAGGTCGTTACTTGAAAGTATTTCATTATCTTCCATCCTTCTAATATATATATATATATATATATATATTCAGGTGTCCCCCAAAAATGTCATTATTTCTAATTAAATGTTCTACGCTAAAAAATGGGGATCTAGACACAAAATCAAACATAGGAGTTTTATTAACCTTAATTAAACATGTTCAGTGTAATCGCCATTTTGTTCTAACAAAATATTCAACTTTACACAAATATTTGACATAATTTTTGGAAATAGCTCAGCTGGGATACAAAAGAATACAAAGAACACCAAATAGCAACAGACCGGCTGGTCCCTACGAGGCTGTCTGTTTAAGAAGGATGGTTAAAAGAAGTAAGAGGTTGAGGTGTAGGAAAGGAATTTAAAGCTAAAGTGAAAATTTTGAAATACAGAGGAGGCTGACAATCTATTCTACAAATTAACTCTATGATTGAAGAAAAAATGCTTAGCTTCATTAGAATTAAAATGTTTACCCACTAACTTCAGACCATTACCGCGAGTTCTATCCGCATTCCTGAAGGTGAAATACGTTTTCGCGTCGACATTATCAAAACCTTTAATCATTTTAAGAACCTGGATTAAATCTCCTCAAATTCACCATTTTACGAGTGAGAATAAATTTAACGTTTGTAAACGGGCAGCGAATGATTTGTTTCTTAGTCTAAGAATCATCTTAGTAACCGGTCGCTCCACTCTCTCCATTCTATGCCCTGTCGTAAATATGGGGATCAGAATTGAACGCAGTATCTCAAGTGGGGGCGAAGAAAGGAATTATATAATGTTAGCATTGTTTTCTCCGACCTAAAATCAAACGATCTACCAATAAATCCTAAGGTTCTCTTTGCTTTTCTGACCGCTTATCAAACGCTTTTTGAAAATCGAAATGTATAATATCTACCGTTTTACTCTCGGTCATATACTGTATATTTACAATATCATTATTAATTAAAGAGGTCAAGCAAATTAGTAAGACAAGAACGCTTACGTCGAAAACCGTGTTGAGAATCTTTGATTAATTTATTAATTTCTAAGTGGTTGACTATTTTGTCCCGAACGATCGTCTCCATAAGTTTACCAACTACTGAAGTGAGGTTGATGGGACGATAATTTCCCGGAAGCGATTTGTCCCCTTTTTAAAATATTGGCGTAATATTTGCGAGTTTCCAATCGAGTGGAACTTCTCCCAGACTGTAACGATTGATTATTAAATATATATATATGTGAGAGGAGGGATTATTGCGCAGTTCACTTCTTTAAGTACTCTAGGGTAGAGCTTATCTGGACCGAGAGTTTTATTAGGATTAATTTTACCTATGGCTGAGAGCACTTCGCTTTCACTAATGGTAAAATCGTGAAGCTTTAACTGATCATCTCTGAGCATGATTATGGGAACGGGAATGTTGTTCATATTTTCGTTAGTAAATACGGAAGAGAAGAATTTACTTAAAACTCTCGTCATTTGTAAGTCATCGTAAATTTTTTCGCTGTTTTCGCCTATGAGTGGAACAATAGTCCGCGAAGCTACTTTTTTATTTCTAACAAAATTATAGAATTTCTTCGGGTTTAATTTAATTTGGTTCACTATATAAAGCTCATAGTTGCGCTTACTTTTTCTAATAAGTTTTTTACTTCGCTTTCTCAATAGCTTCTAAGCATTTTCATCGGACAAATTATTTGATTCTTTAAATTTAAAATACGCGTTCCTTTTTAACGTTAAGCTACTTTTAATTTCAGCATTCCACCATTTAGGTTTAAGACTTCGCTTGTGTCTTTTTACGTAATGGGATATTACTCGATTGTAAACGTTTGACATAATTATAAAAAGAAGTCCATGTGCCATTGATATCATCGTGCGATACAGCCTCATCCCAATTATAGGGCGAAAGTTGCAGTTTCATGTCACGAAATTTAGCTCTTTCAAAATCCAAAACGTATTCAGGCTCTCCGAATTGTGGACATTAATTTTAATTTCAAATGTTATCTGCCTAGTTGTCTCCTGCAAAAATATTATCAATTAAGTCCAGATCTGTACTTAAAACTAAATCTAGAATATTGAGTTCTCTAGTCGTACAGTCGGCGACTGAAATTAAACTGCCAAAGACCACCTCCAATCGCTGTTGTTGATTACCTCATAGACTTTGATATTTAGGTCTTTAAGTGTCTTAGGCTTGGTAGAATAGATCTTCTCTTTTATGTAACCCCACTAAACACAGTCAAGGGGTGTAAGGTATGGGGGCCATTCCACTGGCTCATGAGGTAGATTAGTCGACCAGAAAAATGCTTCCTCAAAAACTTGTGCCTTCTATGACCTTACTAGGTTAGAGTCTAACTGGTAGATGTATTGTCTTTTCCTAATTTCGTAAAAATTAGGAAAAGGTATTGCTTTAATTATGAAATGGTGAAAGAACGGCTTTAATATACAAAGCTTATTAGTTATTAAGTAATGAAAGATACAAATGTATAGATATATACGGAATAAAAAAACCCATATTCTGTTTCCTTTGTGAAGAAGAAACTCCAATAATGAAATGTACATCCATTATAATAACGGGCAAATAAAAATAAATAAATAATATATATATAAATATACTTTATTTATTTATTTCTAATACACAGTGGTTGAAGGTACTGGGGGTTTTTGCACAGAAAATCAATGAATTCATTATCATTAAAATTTCCTCTAAAGGCAAATTTGAATAACCTCGACCTTCTTCAATGTGAACCCAAATCAAACATTGAAAGCTCTTAAGGAATAATTCAAAATATTTTATCTGCATCTGGAATCCATGTAAAAACGTAAATTTATGAAGTCTAAATTCAAGAAAAGCACCAAACTGAGATGAAAAACATGTTGAATGTGCGGTGCCGGCGATTGCTTGACGTTACGGAGAGAATGGCAGTTTCAGGTGGTGCGGAAGCAGACTCACTGTTGTTTTCTTCGTCTATAACAGTGGTTCCCAACCTTTTTTAGGTCAACGCCCCCTTATGTCCATCATTATTTTCTGGTGTCCCCTCATAATGACAATATTATAACAGGATAAGTGATAAGTGATTTATTGATAGAAGGTAACAATTTTACAGTTTCCTAGTACTCCCCTAAGATTCTCAAACGCCCACTGTTGGGGGGTGGGGCGATGGCGCCCACGTTGGGAACCACCGATCTATAAAGACAAATCGAATTTTACAAATTTTCCAGCCGATTTTTATTCTCATTTCAATGTTTTACTTGCTATAAGCTCACTAGCAGTTCAATTCGTTTAAACTAAAAGCTCGTTATTCTGGTAAAATTGTTTTAAGAAGTAATTCAATTATTTTCAGCAGTTTCAAAACTTATCTTGACAAGTTAAACAGAAAAATGGTTAATGAATGTTATGTCGCTATCTTGTAATAATATTGTTGAAATAGTTGTGTTGATACAATTAATTTTTTCAACATAAACTAAGCTAAAGTATTTGCAAATGTGTCAACAAAAATTCTTACATTAACTTTCTCTATTCGTTCGTATCTATACGAATTCATTTCATTTGCTTTTTCACTATTTTTGTTCACGTGAAGAAGTCTTGGGTTGAGGGATGATTCTAGAGTGGTCATGAAGGAATATTAACCAAATGTTTCCTTACTTTTGTTTACTTCTGTTGGCCCCGACAAAATATTCAGAATCGACCTATATTCGACCCTTCTGCAGCATCCCAGTTCATTTGAAGAATTTTATGTCAGAGAGAGTTAATTTCTACTCTCATCTTGCCCTTTTGTCTGGTCAGAAACTTTACATAGGAACATGTCGAGATGATTCTTAAAATTATTCAGATTGGCGTGTTTCAAGTTCCTTAATTTTTTGGTTCCATTTTCTCAGAATATTTTCCACCTTCGTTTTCATGACCCCCTCCCCCTGTCCCACCGCAGCTAGGATAGTACAGAATCTACCTGTTCTCTTATTACAGTGTGTTTTCATTTAATTTCTAAAGTTTCGAACATATCCCTAAAGTATTTCCATATGTATATTACTGTGTGTCGCTCAAGTTTTCTTTCCGAGGAATAGAGTGTCAGGGATTATAGTCATGATCAATAGCCTATAACTTTCGTTTTCTCTCTCTTAGACGAAAAAGTCCTTTGCGTGGCTTCTATGTTTGCAATGTCTCGTTTCTTGAATGGGCTTGTGAGTACTCACCAATACTCAATTATCTGTAAGACTAAATTCTTCCACACTTTTAGCAAGACGTTTGTTTTTCTGATGGAAGCAGCTCCAAAAAATCCCCATTATTTTTCTAGTTATGATTTGAATGTTAGTGTGTTCTCTGAAATCTGCATCCAATGACATTATTACTCCAAGATTCCTGACCAGTCTTTGTGTTATCCGTTTGTCTTCTTGTGTTTTGTAACCTTTATTCTGAACTGTAGCTCCTTGTTGTTACCATATCTTATTAGTGGGAATATTTCCTCGTCGAACCTCATCTTATTGTCTTATGGCAGTCCATGTTTCTGGTCTTGCTACTGAATTTTCTCATATTTGTGATATAGCCTTAATTCCGAGAACTGAAAATCAATAAGGATTTGTATTCATACCTGTACTTGATTGATTTGTATCTGTGTCAAAGAATGTGTCTGAATTTTCTGTTTTCATCTCGGTCTTAAGTGTAGTGAACACTGAATATAGAGTTATATTGTTTCTCAAGTAGCTCGCTCATTTTTTACGTATTTCTTTACTCCATCTTCTAACCAAAACTTTCTTTATATTTCATATTCCTTTTCGCGAAGGTGTTATTTTAGTTATTTTTTATGTTTTCTGCTACATTATTTTCTTCCTCGTTCGTCTTGCTGATCAACTTTTGTTTTAGATTTTACGTTCCTTTTTTTTTAGCTTAATTAGCTTTCTGTCGGTTTTTCCATCTGTGAATACTTTTCACGGTTTGTTTCTGTTATCTAAATAACGTTCTGATTTTCCTCTTGAGTTTGCTGTTTCCTCTTTCGTATCTTCGAAACATGTTTCAGCAATATAGGTTTAGTTTCATTTTCTACTATAAGTAGTATTTCTTTTATTTTTTTTATTTGTTTTTTAGTTAAGTAGCAATTTCCAATCTACTCATTTTAATTCTGCCCAATCTACTTCCTTTAAATTCACATTTAATCCTTCAAGTATTCCTTCTGTAGTCTAGGGTGAGCTACTGTAGGTCTTTTGGCTTCTAATTTTACTTGTATATTAATTATGTTTTGATCAGAAAATTTAGTTCGCCTTATATTTTTATTTATTATCATGTCAGTCTTATTTGTGGATACCATTGCAGTTGTTGAAATAACTGTGGATGGTGTCGAATAGGTGGATGGGGTATGTATTGCTGGGGTATACTGTATATATGAAGAGTATTGCTCCAAAAGGCGCTAAATCCACAAAGTAGACTATTGAGAAAATGAAGGTTTGTATTTTCTCCATGTTGTGCCTTTATTAGCTAATTTTTTTTTCACGTATTTGAAACCTCATCAAAGATTGTAGAGAGTACTAAAAAAATCTAGTTTACAGTACGAATTTTAATAATTTCTTTTGTTTATTATTCATAGTAAATTTAGTACCTTTTGAAACAAAAGTGAATTTGGCGCCTTTTCAAACCAAAGTTGATTTAGCTACATGTGTTATTTTGAATAAATAATATAAAATGCAGGGAAAACAATGGATGAACCCAAGTGTTATTGGTCTGAATAGTTGAAAGGTCTAAAGTATGGATCAATGGTCCATGTATAAAGATCCCTGGCTCCAAACGTGAATGGGCCAATGTTCTGAATAAAAGTTGCTCGAAAATGGAAAAAAATTAAATCAAGAATGAATTGAATTTCACTTTGGATTTACTATTCTAAAACTTTTTTGGGTCATTGGTGCAAAGATATTACCCATTTATTTTGTCCAAAGGGTTGCTTGTCCATAAAATGAATTACAAACTACAACAATCTATGCATTTTCACTTAGCACTCGCAAATCTTTGAACCAAGAACAAAACATCAAAAGTAAAATTAGCATCTTCCAAAATACAAAATGTAAAGAAGATCAGAAATTAGACATTAAAAAGGGAATTCAGACAGATTATTAAAGTTATTTTAACATTTTATTAACAATATCCATGAATTTGATTCATACAAATACCCTTATCTCAAAACTGGTTTCCCTTCATCCTGTACATGTACCATTGAAAAACAGAAAACCATAATTGTAATTCAAAGCTGCTCTTTGATTGGCTAGAATATGTTCATTCACAGTGGTATAGATTTAGTTCCATTTGGACCAAACCGTATGATAGATTTAGTGCCTTTTGTAACAGAAGTTAATTTTCAGGGACTGATATTTGGTATTTCCCTCGTCCAAATAAAAAATATTTTTGCTAGTTTGATTCCTATCGTGGAATACCAATAGATTAACATAAAAAAATAATCTTGGTACGGTTCTTTCTTCACCTAAATTTTTATGTCTCCTTCTCTTTTTCAACATTTTACAGTCCCGTTTGCACTAAATTTCTGTGCTTCTCCATGCACTCGATGTATACATAGACATAAAAATCAATGATTTTATTCTTCGTTCCATTCATCACCTTTCTATTCTTTCTCCCCAAGCCAGCGCATTCATTGTCTTTAAATGCATTGCTCAATATACATGTCAGGAGAGTGGTTTTTGTCAATTTCATTTTCGCAGTGGCAGAGGTAATTAACGGGACATTCCTTTAAGAATAGCTTCTTCTAAGTGATTTTACATCTTTTTTTTTTTTACATTTCTTCCGCTTGTTCTAAGTAATTTTACATCATTTTTTACATTCATTCTGTTTGTTCGCAGTTGTAGCTATATTCGTTCTTATTCCATTTTTACTATTTTCGTCTGTTTTCGGCAAATTGTTACATTCTTTCGTTCCGAAATCTTTGACAACCTTGTTTTATAGCCTATTTCCTGTTTATTGTTCATTATATAGAAGACTTCTTAGTCTCACTGAACTTTTATATGATGCTAAGTCATGTGTTTTATATCATACTTTACACCCACAATTATTGCAGGCTATTACCACAAAAGCCTGAAAAGATGTGTTTTTAACGTTGCAATGACGTCAGATTTTGCATATTATGGATAATATATACTGTGTGTGTGTGTGTGTGTGTGTATATATATATATATATATATATATATATATGTATATATATATATTAATAATAAGAACACAAAAAGAAACCGTGTTTTTGAAAAGTAAGTGAAATACTAAACTCATTGAAAAGGCTTTTAAAAATTCAAAGACTACGTTTCGCGCCAAAAATCCTCAACGTCTTCCTAAGTTGGGGTTTTCAGTATTTAAAACCCTGACTTGAAAAGGTGTCGAGTAATTTTGATGCGAAACGTACTTTTAAAAATTTTGTAATGGTTTTAGTACCTTACCCATATATTTATATATATATATATATATACACGGTGAACCAAAAGTAGGTGGACAGTAGGTTGAATACGGTTTGTGTTATATTATATTATAACTATGGTGTTCATTATAACTATGGTGTTTGTGTTTTATTATATTAAATATTATAACTAAATTTATTTAAAATTTATTTTGTATTATAGTATACAAAAAAATTAAATATGTATTCTCAAAATAAACGTTATAATTTACTGTCCACCTACATTTGGTTCACCCTATATATATATATATTATATATAGTGTAATTTTGTTGAATTTTAGTAGTGAGTTAGTATAGTTTTAGCATGAGTTACCAAACAATGAAGTACACAGTAATTTTCATGTCATAAACATGTACCAAACTATTTATCCCATTCTACTAGCTTAGAGCACGGGTCGGCAACGTTTTTCTATCGTGTGCCACTTATCAATATTCAAACTTCAAGACCCTCAGCGCGTGTCACCATTTTTTATTAAATGTAGGTTATAATATTATAATTTTATAATGTGTGTAGTATGATTACTTTATAGTTTATCTTTATAATAATACGTAAATATGGTATATTAACACTGTAATAAAGTAATAGTCACGTTTAGGAAAAGTGATTTTTGTATCAAAGTCAGCCTGAATGCGATGCAGGATAAATACAATAAAGATGATTTTTTTCTATTTTTTTTCTGATAACTTTACTTTTTGTATTATTTTTTCCTGTGAATTAGGGTGTCACACAAAATCTCTTCGCTTGCCACCCTGTGGCACGCGTGCCTTGGGTTGCCGACCCCTGAGATTGTGGTTCACATTAATTGTGATTTATTTGGATACGAAGAAAAAACCTTTTTCACTTGAACGTAATTACTGGTTGGCACTACTGCATAATACTTACCTTTCCTATATCTGTCTTTTGGAAAGTATTTAGTAACTATAATCATATCCTAAATTTTACTGATGTTATTACACTGCCCAACACCAATTTTGCTGATTTAATTCTAACACCTGTTTTTAGGTAACTTTGGTGTGCTGATTTAAAAAATCACCTTAGTTTTTGCCTATCACGTCAGGTTTTCGAGCAATCAAATACGGAGATATCGCATTTTGGCAGGGTTATGCCCAATTTTTTTCTTTTCAAAAAATAAGTTTTTACATACTCAGAATCAGCATGGAAAAGTAAACAATTGTGCAGGGAGTGAACTTTAATATACAATGGTAATATTGACACAAAGTGATTAAAAGTGTTTAAATAAGCAAAAAATGAATCCATGATCATGACGTCACGCTCACACCTGGGGAAATCACAGATACCCAAGATTTTAATATGTTGTACATGACCTTTAGATTTATTGCACAGATTTGCGTATTCCACAGATAAAATTTTAACAGCAAAACAGCTGTTAACAGGTCTCAAAAATCATCAATTTTGATAAGCGCCCTTCATGGATCACCCAAAATAGGCATATTGCATTGCACATTGCACGAAAACCTGATGTGATGGACAAAATCTAAGGTGATTTTTTAAATCAGCACATCAATATTATCCAGAAAAAGGTCTTAGAATTAAATCACCAGCAAAAAATGTTTTTTTTGTTGGGCAGTGTTATTATTACTAGTACAGTTCCCGTCGCTTCGCTGACAGTTAGACAGGCTAAACTACAGAAAAGAACGCGGCCGTGAAAATTTTGAGCTTCACATTGTGTCAACATTTCTGAATCTGGTATCTCCCAAAACCTCCTCACCCCCATTCATGCAACTTGGGGGCTAACCCCCTCCCCCATTACCCCCACCCCTCAACATTACCCCACCCATCCCCCATTACCCCAACCCCCACCCTTCCCCCATTACCCCAACCCCCACCCTTCCCCCATTACTGCCCGGGATAAATTTCACAGACAAACAGACAGGCTAAACTACAGAAAAGAACACAGTCATGAAAATCTTGAGCTTCACATTGCCGACCGTAATACAATTTCTGAATTTTTTTCTCACAATTTTTTCTCACAATTTCTGAAAGTGTGACGGACGGACGGACGGACGGACGGACGGCTCTCTTATTATAGTATAGATTATTATTATTATTAATAGTGTGGGTAATAATAACTGAAAGGGATAATAGTATAAGGATTGAATTATTTCCCATCTTATTATAATTTGTCTCGTTTCATACGATTACACTAGAATTCACATGCCATTGTCCTTATCTCAGTGGGTAACGCCTTTTCCCGATAAGCAAAATGAAGGTACTGAGGTCAGGGGTTCGAATCCCGATGATGCTAGTAATAATAATAATAATAATAATGATAATAATAATAATACCAGAGTTAGACCAATGGGACGCATTGGTAGCTTGATCTCTATATCATTTTTATTTTTATTATTTTTATTATTATATAAACTGGGGTGCCTGCGGCCCCCCAATTACTGGCGGGTCAATTATTTAAAACCTTTGGTTAGCTTCGGCCCGAATTGTTCATTCTGACGAAGTTCAAGCTTTTCACTCCACCTTAGACCTACGGTTTAACGTGGAATCCGAACCACGCCCCACCAGCAGCCCAGCGTCTTAACCACTAGGCCACCCAGGGTACCATTTACCTACCAACCACTTTCTTTATTGTGTGGAAGGATGAACATCTGGGTTTTGCTGCGCGCCGACTACCGTCGGGTCTCGAACCCGGGGCCGATGGATTCGTAGTCATCGACGCTAACCACTACACCACCGAAGCGCTTTGGTCAATAAAACTATAGAAAAGAACGCAGCCGTGAAAATCTTAAGCTTCACAAATCTTGATACAATGAGTTCGGATGTGAAGCTTAAGATTTTCGTTGCTGCGTTCTTTTCTAGCTAAAGTGGGCCCTACGGGCCCATTTAGCTAGCTAAACCTGCGGTGCTGAGACCTTCGGCCCACTAATTACTGGGGGGAGGGGGTCAACTGTTAAGCTTCACAAAAGTTCAATATCCGATTTCAGCTCTTGAAATAATTTTTTTGACAGACTCTGCCTCAATTATATTATATAAATTATTATTATTATTATTATTATTATTATTTATAAAGGATTTACATTTAATTTCCAATATTCTGAATAATTTTTTATTTTCAGTACTGAGCTTCTTAATAATAATTTTAGATAAGAATTTGCAGTATGCTAAGAATATTGTCTTCATTTTTTCTTCTGCTGACGCGTTTCGTTCATATACTTTGAACATCTTCAGAGCTTTATACATAATTTTAAAGTAAAATGGGTTATATATATATTTTTTTTATTGTAAATTTGATACAACTTCAAATTAATTTAAGAATATTTGAAAGTTCATTAAATTTTATATTAATTTTTGGTTAATATAAAATTAGTATAAAATATAAAATTTAATGAACTTTCGAATATTCTTAAATTAATTTGAAATTGTATCAAATTTACAATAAAATAAAAAAAATATATATATAAAACCCATTTTACTTTAAAATTATGTATAAAGCTCTGAAGATGTTCAAAGTATATGAACGAAACGCGTCAGCAGAAGAAAAAATGAAGACAGTATTCTTAGCATACTGCAAATTCTTATCTAGAATTATTATTAAGAAACTCAGTACTGAAAATAAAAAACTATTCACAATATTGGAAATTAAATGTAAATCCTTTGTAAAGACATAGGCTGATATCGACTTTCTATTATTATTATTAAAATATGTAAAACTTAAGAGAAAGAAGTTAGGGAAAATCTGTCTTCGAGTAGCTGTCAAGAAACAAAATGGTAATGACAGATGAAAAGTTATGAAAGGAAGCATATGTCTCAATATTGCGCTTCACTTTTATAGTCCAATCTAAAGTTGTAATGTTTAGCCGCAGTAAATAAAAAGGTAGGTATTAAGCATTGTCTTATACAATTTCTCAATCGCCTGACTGTACGTAATAAAATAAATTAACCGTAACAGCGCGCAGGATTTGGGATTTGGGATTTGGGTAGGAAATGGGAATGCAATGACTGATACAGCTTTTGTGCGCAATTAGAAAGTTGTATCGTAAATATAAAGTTTGGCTATTCACTCAAAGTTCGCATATAAAATTTATTTATGCGCAGGTTGGAACTGAGGTAATTTATGGTGCTCACAAAATAGGACTTCATTCCATAAATATATAATGCTATTATTATTATTATTATTATGTCCTTATTACATAAGAGTATATATATATATGTAGGTACGTAACTTCATCCCCCGGATCATCACCCTCTCCTACAAAAAAAAATTCAGATTCACTGAAAAAATTAAATTATGAAATTGAAGTTTTACTTACGTGATATTGTAGTTTTCGGTACCAAGACAGGGTCATCCAAAAGACTGTGTTCTGTTAAGAGGAACTGTTATCAGTCTTAAATTTAAAACATGTGTGTATATATATATATATATATATATATATATATATATATATATAGAGAGAGAGAGAGAGAGAGAGAGAGAGAGAGAGAGAGACGCAGTTGCACATAATTTGTAAGTCACTCTTCCAAACTACAATTTTTAAACTAAAAAGAATAAAGATACATAGAAATTAATTCCTGCTCCAACTTAATTCAAAGACGTGATTATTACTTTTGTTTACATTTTTGGTAAGATGTCAACAGTAACTGAATCTTAGTAATTAAATGAAATGAACATGAATGAAATCCATATACTTTAATTTACTCACCTATCACGTTCAGTTGTACTCTGCGGCTTATTTTAGGATCAGAATTAACTTGGCACTCGTAGATGCCACCGTCCCTTCTTGTCACATGGAGAATCTTCAAGTTCCATTCGTTCGTGCTCTCAGGATGTACCACCTATTAGAACAAATATCATATAGAGTTGCCTTACTCTTGTTCTCCAAATATTTAGGTAAAAGAAGCGTAAAAAAAAAGAGACGCAGCACTTTCAAAGATTAAGTTCACAACGACCCCTAATTACCATGGGAACCAGCATAAACGTTTTCAAGGAAAATAATTTATTTGAAAGCATATTTTAAAGACTACATATTAGTATTATTATTACAATTAGCTAATGTTTTTAACTTAAAAAAATAACCGATGCAACGTATGAATTGTTTCTTATTGTTCCATGTTCCTCATTCTAATTATCAAATAAATAGTTGCCGGCAAAACACGTACTCTGGTTGCCGTGGTAACTGAATGTCCTTGTACAACGCGCTCCTGTTTGAAATTTCTCCGTCTCTGTCTTTCTTCTTTTTCTCTTTTTTCATGCGCGTACGGAGGACGGGACATATGCAATAGGATATATATACACAATGATGTCTTTGAAATTACTGCAAATATTTGTCTAGGATACCAACCTTCCTAAAAACGCCACTAAAAATGTAAAATAAAGTTTAAACGGAGAAGTGATAATTTATGCAGTGAATACAATTCTCTCATCAGTCCTCATACCCGGACGAAGGTTAATCTTCGCCTCTCTCTCTCTCTCTCTCTCTCTCTCTATATATATATATATATATATATATATAATGTGTGTGTGTTTATATGCTGACTCCGAAGCTTCAGTAAAGTCTATTTATTAAAACATTTATGGTCTAAATAAACGACCAATGTTCACAAAACTTGGTCCTGTCTTATTTTAAACTAAAGTAGTTTAGTTTTAATCACGTGATTAAACCGTCAACGGCTGATCACGAAGATTAAAATTTAGACAATAACCGTTGCCTTTCGCATATGACTGCGAAACAAAGCGATTTTAATGTAACTGAAAGTCTGTACTTTGTACATCTTTTGTTCACTGGAAAATATATAGGAATTTACTAATATTACTAATATTTACTTAAAATACATTAAAAATATATACTAATTTGCAAATACATTAAAACTTCGGTAATAATACAACTTCAACGAGCTCCAAGATTTAGTTTGAGTTAATAATCATTCAGGAGAGCCAGAAATTGGCACAGCGCTCCGGCCAACTATGCGGCCCCGTTGACGTAACTCCGCTATTATTATTTTATTATTATTATTACCAGCATTATCGGGATTCGCGACCCCGTTTAGACAGACTTCCTTTATGTGAAGTAATTTATTCGATCAGCGAACGAACAACTCCCCAAAAAATTAACAGCCAACTTTTTGTTCTCAAAAAGTTTTCGAGTGGAAACTAAGAACTCTTACAGTAACTTTTTGGGCTACATCGTCGCCAGTGTAGTAACGCCGCTTCCCGTCGATCAGTGGAGTTAAGCGATATCGGGTCTGGAGAGTATGTATATATTATATAGGAAGGAGTGGCCAAGGGCGAATTCCTGCAAAAACGACACCTCCATGGAGGAAGGAGAGAGCCAAAATGAAGGTCTAAGGTATTCGAAAAGCCTGGACACTGCGTTTGTAAGATTGGAGGTCATAGACATGGGGAAAGATGGATTCAGCAAGATTGTTCCAGAGTTCACCGGTTGAGTAGATGAAAGATTCAAAATACTGATTAACCTTTGCGTTAGAGAGTTGGACAGAAAAGGACTGAGAATGCTTCGAAAGTCTGGTACTGTGTGCTCTCCTTAAAGAAGGAGGCATCGAGTTACAGAGTTTCATTATAATAGTGATAGTAAAGAGAGAGTGAGGCAACAGTGCGGAGAAGAGAGAGGGATTGAGTACAGTCAGTAAGAGGCAGGGAATTGATGAGACGAAAAGCCTTTGATTCCACCCAGTCAAGAAGAGTTGTGAGTTGAGCCACCCCACACATGAGAAGCTACTCCATACACGGCGGACAAGAACCCTGTACAGAGACAGCAACTGAGTAGGGGTGAAGAAACTACGGAACCGGTACAGCACACCCAACTTCTTAGAAGCTGTTTTAGAAAGAGAATATATGTAATCTTTCCAGGAAAGATCACGAGAAAAGGAAACACCAAGAATGTTAAGAGAGGAGGAAGGATAGAGTTGTGTATTGTTGAAGGTAAGGGGATAGTCGTGTGGAAGATTGTGATGAGTAAACAGATAAAGGAACTGAGTTTTTGAAGCATTGAAAACCACAAGGTTTTCTCTGTCCCAGTCACTGATAGTATAAAGATCAGAGGTCAGGTGTACCATAGCCGTCCGACGCAAAACATGGAGTGACTGTTGAGAGGGATGCTTTGCGAAGCGGATGGTGAAGTGAAGAGTGGAATCATCGGCATTGGAGTGGATAGGACAGGAAGTGCGACTTAATACATCATTAATAAATAAAAGGAAAAGAGTGGGTGACAGGAGAGAGCACTGAAGAACACCACTCTTAATAGCTTTAGGAGAAGAATAGTGGACATCTACAATCGCAGCTATAGATCGGCCAAAAAGGAAATTAGAGATGAAGGCACAAATAGCTGGATGGAAACCGATGGAGGGTAGTTTCGAAATTAAAGATTTGTGCCACACTTTATCAAAGGCTTTTGATATTATCTACCGCAATAGCAAAAGTTTTATCGAAATCCCAAAAGGAGGATGACCAAGAGTCAGAGAGATATGCAGGATCATCACCAGTAGAGTGTCCCTTGCGGAACTCATGTTGACAACCTGAAAGAAGATTATGAGAAGAAATGTGTTTAAGAATCTTCCTCTTAGGTTCAAAAACTTTAGAAAGGCAAGAAATCAAAGCAATTGGACGATAGTTGGAGGGTTGAGAGCGGTCACCCTACTTTCGGACAGGCTGAGTGAAAGCGAACTTCCAGCAGGAAGGAAAAATACAATAGTTTGCCTAAGCAGGGTGTCAACACAGACGCACAGTTCTTGAGAACAACAGGAGGGACACCATCAGGACCAAGGCCTTCTAGAGTTGAGCCCATGTAGGGCAGAAAAAACGTCTTTGGAGGAGATTCTAATTTCAGACATAGTTAAGTTGGAGGATGGAATTGATGGAGAAACAGCACCGAAATCATCCAGGGTTGAGTTGGAGGCCAAAGTTTGAGCGAAGAGTTCAGCTTTATCAGGAGTAGAAGCAGCAACTGAGCCGTCGAGATTGAAAAGAGGAAGGAAAGAAGAAGTAAAGGTATTGGAGAGGTTCTTGGCTTGGTGCCAGAAAGAGCGAGAAGAATTAGAATTGGATAGGTTTACACATTTTTGTCTGATGAAGGAACTTTGGCGAGACGAAGAACAGATTTTGCAAAATTCCAGGCAGAAATATAAGCTGAGTGAGAGTCAGGAGTTGTATGGTGACGGTACCTCTTCTCCGTTGTGGATAGTATTAAAACAAGCAAAGTTAAACCAAGGGGATTTTTTTGCATTAGTAGTCCGGCCACGAAAGCAGTACTCATTTCATGGGAAATTAGAGGAGCACTGCCTAAGGACCTCCCAATATATACTGGGTACCCGAAAAGTTTTCGCACATCTTTTTTCAGGGCTACGTTGTGACCGGTGTCGTGACACCGCTTCCCGTCAACCAGCAAAGTTAAGCGACATTGCGTCTAAGTAGTAGTTCGATGGGAGATGATGTAACGTCCCTATAATTTTTCGGACGTTAGGTCTTCTCTGTCATATGACCCTAGATGCTGCGAAGGAGGCTAAACAGTTCAATCAATCAATGAATTGCAATAACGTTTCCATACTTGGTTTCTGTTATAATAACTAAATTTGGTTCGTTACCAAATTTCACATTTAGGCACTAAATTTCATGTTTTTTTTCCAATTTTATGGGTTAATTAAAACGATAATTTCCCACCTATTTCGAAATCAATTAGTAATGTATTAAAAACTTTCCAGTGGAGTTTTTATAAATTTGTTATGTAATCATATTCACGGTTGTGGCTTTCGACTGATTTTTGTTATTCATAAATATTTTTTCATTTCATTGTTTCAGTGAATAATATTATGCAAATTTCAGTAAAATTTAATATACTAGAGTATTATATATATATATATATATATATATATATATATATATATATATATATATATACATATATATATACAGGGTGTCCCAGAATTAACTATCTATTTCATGAAATCGGACAAATTTTTTAAAAACACACTTTTATTTATGTTTATCATGTTTAATATGTTAAAAATGTATAAATTTCTAAATTTTTTTCATAATTTTATTTTCATAATTTTTTCATAGTTTTTCATAGTTTTATTTTCATTCTCTTTCAGAACCCTATTAATAATGAATACACAAGAACGCATCTTTGTTGTAACATCCCGTATCAAAGGAATGCAATGTAATGAAATCAGAGAAAAATTTACAAGAAGATTCCACAGAACCGGTCCTACAGACAAAGCGATTCGTGAACTTGTGAACAAATTTAAAAGAACTGGATCCGTACACGACGAGGTGGGAAGAGGACGCCCAAGGACAGCACGTAACAGTACCGAACAGGTACGACAATTGTTTGAGGATGAACCAACAACTTCGGTTAGGGAGGCCGGTCGAAGACTCAACATATCCAAGACAACAGTTCATAGAATCTTGCGTTCGACACTGATTAAAAGGGCTTATCACATTCAAGTACTGCATGCCCTAAATGAAGAGGATTATCCAAATCGAGCAGCAAGGTGTGCAGAAATTGTGGATCAAATCGAAAATGAAAGTTTATTGGATAACATCTTATTCAGTGATTAGGCGACTTTCCACACGTGTGGTAAAGTCAATCGACACAACTGTCGTATCTGGCCCAATGAAAGACCGTCTGAAGTCATAGAATGGCAAAGAGACTCTCCAAAAGTTAACGTGTGGCTTGGAATGACCAAATCCAAAATTTATGGCCCATTCTTCTTTGCGGAAGCAACTGTAACAGGTACCGTCTACCTTGATATGCTTCAGCAGTTTCTCGAACCACAGCTTCTTGATGATGGCATTCTTGATAATGTTGTGTTTCAACAAGATGGAGCACCATGTCATTATGCTCTAATTGTTCGAGAATACCTCAACAGACGCCTTCCGAATCGGTGGATTGGACGTGGAGGACCTCGACCTTGGCCTCCGCGTTCTCCGGATTTGACACCCCTGGATTTCTTTGCATGGGGTTTCATAAAAACAAAGGTTTATCGCCAAAAGATCAATAATTTAGCTGAACTTAAAGAATGCATCCAGTTGGCAGTGCGGGAGATAACACCTGAAATGCTTCAAAATGTGTTTCGCAGCGCTGAGGATAGATTTGAAATTTGCAGAGATACAGACGGTGCACATGTTGAAACTTCTCAATAAAGTTTTGACTTATGATTTATAAATCTATTTGTTTTTGTATCATAATTTAGTAATAAACACAAAATTATGTCAGTTTTTATTAAATTTGTCCGATTTCATTGAAATAGATAGTTAATTCTGGGACACCCTGTATATATCTTGTTAATTGGTTGAAATTGCTGAATGCCTTTAGTTAATAACGCCCAATCGAGCGTATTGCGAACTGAGTGTTTCAGTTGTATGAGAAATTTGAGAGCGTCAACAAAGAGTTAATAAAACGAATGGGTGAAAAGAATTTATAACTATATTTATATTCAGTAATTTACATACTGTATGTATATATATATATATATATATATATATATAAAGAATAAATAATTAATAGTGAAAATAATAATAATAATGAAAATGAATGAAAATGAAATGAAAATGAAAACGTTTATTGGCAGACTATAGTCTATATGACAAATATTATTAATACAATGACAGTTCATATACTAAGGATAGAAATATATACAATTGATTAGAAATAATACTGCACTGTCGAAGTTAAGTGGAGCTACAGACAGACGTTTTCGTACCAAGAAGTCCATAGCTTAGAGGATAAATGGCAGGACCCATGGATAGCTTGGATGATCGGGTTGGTTGATTTTTTAATTCTTTGCATTAGACTGTGTTGAGCACGTCTTCTTACCTCCAGGAAGCTCGGGACATTGCGGGTAGCAAACATTTGCGAAGCTGAGCATCTCGGGGGTAATTTATGTAAGAGTCTAAACGACCCGTTGTACAGCAAATTTAGTGTTCTGCCAGAATCTTTTTTATAATTCACCCACAGTTGCTGTCCATATATATTACTGCAGAAAGTACGAAAGAGAGTGTCTTTAGCTTCACTTGTACAGAATCGAAAGTTCCTTATGGTCATATTCGCTTTAGCGCACAGGCTTCGAGATTGTTTTCTTATATCCGAGTCATCACTGAAGGAGCTGGTAATAGTTTGACCCAAATACTTAAACTCTTGTACTTCCTCAATTACTTCACCATTCATTTTAAACCTTATATCAGCTGGCTGATTACAGCTTTTAGGATGAAATTGCATAACCTTAGTTTTTGTAACATTAAAAAGAATATCATGTTTCTGCGAATACACTTCGCAGACTTTTAGTAGTTGATCCAGACCTTTAACAGAGGGACTTATTAACACCATATCATCTGCATAAACTAAGTTATTTATCCTTGTGTTATCTATACAACATCCCACTGTTGCCTCATTAAGTGAAGCAATTAATCCGTCGATATACACATTAAACAGCATAGGGGAGAGCAAGGAGCCTTGTCTCACTCCGCAAGAGGAGCCAAAACACTCGGATAGTACATTACCCCACCTAACAGAGAAAGATTGGTGGGAATACCAAAATTTCAATAAATTTAATATGTACATGGGAACCTTCCTGTCTTCTAGTTTTGCAAATAAAATATTGTGGTTCACCCTATCATATGCCTTACTTATATCTAGGAAACAGCTATAAATAGTTGAATTACTGTCAATGTATTTAGATATTGTTTCTTTAAGTACATAGATACACAGGTCAGTTGAGTGGGACCTTTTAAAGCCAAACTGATTAGGAGATGTCCATAGGTAATCATTTAATCGGCGTAACAAGAGTTTTTCTAGTAGTTTCGAGAAGCAGGAAGCGACAGCAATAGGCCTGTAATTATTGCTGGACAGAACGTCTCCGTACTTATTTTTGACGAGGGGCAAGATGTACACCCTCATGAACTCTGCAGGGATATAGCTATGAGCAAGCATGGCTGATAGGAGCAATGATATATGCAGACATACTACGTCATTTGCATATTTTACGTGCTCATTCGATAAATCATCTACCCCTGACGCAGAACCAGTCTTTAACTCTTTAATTAACCTTAAAATAATAATAATAATAATAATAATAATTAGCCCAAACTATTATTCTTTTAATAATTTTATTAATTCTATCGACGGAATGGAGAGAAAGGATGGTGACGAGGGTATAAGTATGCAAGAAGAATGGACAATATTTATTCATACTTTTTTCAGTGCGTTTGATAGAAAGCAGTTTTAATTTATGAGCGGCAACTTATTAGCATAATATTAAATTTCATCGTACTGAAAGACAAATAAGCTTCCCTCAAAATTAAAAATTCCGTCCTGTTTCGTTGCCTCCGCTATGACGGATTTTAGCAAACAGAACGGACTCCGTCAGCCAGTTCATTTCTGTATAAGCTGAAGTTAGTTAATAAGTAGAATTTGGGAGAATTTTTTTACGTTATGAGCATCACTTCGCGTCAGTTCCGTTTACGAACTTAAAGCTTAAAGACCGTCTAGTTAAAACTTACCCACATTTTATTTTCGAAAATGATGTATAAAATTGTTTAATTTTTAGCAGCAAGGATTTCATTATTAATTAATTATCAAAGTGACTTTTTAAAGTTGATCAAAATTTGCCTTTGTCTCCGCCATGGCTCGCAGCGGCTTCACTCAGATGTGAAATGCGGACTTTATTCGTAAATACTGATACTGAATAGAGCTAATTAAATAGTAATACATTTCTTTTAAAGTTCATTTCACTCAGTGAGTATAGAAAGTGGATTTAATATCAATTTGTTACCATGGCAATGTGTATGCGTGCTGCCACAGTTTTTAAATGAAGAATGCCGTACGATGTTGTAGAGAAATCTGGTCTTATTTCTTGATACTTTCATGGAAAATGAATTTAATCTTTTACAGTAAAATTTGTTAAATGAACCATGTTCGTCCATTTTGATTTCTAAACAATCAAATTACTCGGAGGAAATTCCACTCTCGAAAAGTTTGGAATAAGATTTTATTGAAGTCCGCTGCACGAGCTTTCTTGCAAATGCTATGACCATTTTTAAGCTTGAAAATTATCATTTGGGCGAAAACTTGAGCAACAGACTTCAATAAAATCTACTGTATATTGTCGCTCTTATTCCTTCACCATAATATTGAATAAACGTTGAAATTTTGTTCTCTATTGACATAAAATTTCGGGATTCGGAGGAGAAAAAGCAAAATTCAAACATAAGAGTTTATCGTAAAAAAAAAAAAAAAAAAAAATCGAACCAATATTTTTTTTTTTTTATTTTTATTTTTTGTACATCCCTATGACAGAAAACAGTATGGTTAACGACAGTATTTCACATACTTATTGTTTAATTTAGTTTCTCATTTTTTTACTGGAATTTTTTTTTTTAATTTTCGTAACATAATTGCCATACATTTTCATGTCGTCTACATTTTGAGATTTGTTCAGTGGGTAACACCGTTTTCCTATAAGCGAAGTGAAGATATTAAGGTCGGGGATTCGACTCCTTATGATGCTGGTAATAATAATAGAGAAGTTAACGCAATGGCCCGCATCAGTTGGCCTGAGCGCTGTGCCAGTTTCTAGACTTCTTTAATGATTAATAACATTAAAATTGTCCTTTCTTAATAAAATCTTTAATAAACTTTTTAACGCATTATATAACCTTGCTTTTGCTTACCCCCGAATTGTTCAATCTGACGAAGATCAAGCGTGTTGCTCCACCTTGGACCTACAGTTTAACATGGAATCCGAACCACGACCCACAACTGGTGGTCAGGAATTGCAAAGTCCTCGCCTGGACTCAATCTCACGACCTCTCGATCAACAGCCCAGCGTTTTAACCACTAGGCTACCCAGCCCCCAGAGTACCCATTTATCTACCAAACAATTTTTTTTGTATGGAAGGATGGACAGCTGGGTTTGCTGCGCGCCGACTGCCGTCACCGGATATCGAACCCGAGGTCAATGGATTCGTAGTCAGCGATGCTAACCACTAGCCGAGAAGCACATATATATATATATATATATATATATATATATATATATATATATATATACACACACAGAGGCGTACGTAACATTTTGCGCCCCTAGCCAGGGAAATTGTCACCACAGTGGCTTATAGTTGTGCCATTTGATATCGCTAGTTTGGTATTAGAGGCTGTTGTTCTTTATTATTTTAAAACTTATTTGTGAATCCATTTAATTTATTAGTGTTTATAAGTTATTTATTTTCTATTTTTGCTTTTTTTGCCCAATTTACGTTGAAATACGACAAAATTTGCTGCCCCCTCAAAAAATTTGCCCTCAAAATTTGCCTATATATATATATATATAATATATATATAATCTCAAGGGAAGTCATACGAGTATATTCTCGTAAGACATTTCATAATCCTCATAATAAGGGAACGTAAAAATAGTAATATTATAACTTGTATAAAAAGCAAATAAAAAAATTAAATATATATGTACAGTACAAATTTATTTTCTTAAATATATTAATTTTAAATTTATTATAATAACTGGTCAAAAAAGGGACAAATTTAAGAAGGACATTCAGTATAACAAAAAATAAACAGTCTAAAATGAACTATTGTTATCAGCAACCATTTTAATATAAGTATGAAATACTGCAAACACGTAGAATAACTTAATTAGGAGTTATGCACTTTTTTCCGTGTTCCACAGAAGGCTCACGTGATAATGCCAACATTTTAAACTAAACGCTTAACGACAGGAAACTCACAAACCATAAATGGCTTTTTGGAATTGTGGAAGAGTCCGGATGGAGAAAATAAATTTAGGGACATGCTAAATGTTCGCGGTTTCCGCATGGCTAACTTGTTTATCTTTTAGAGAAAAGTTCTCGTAAATTTCGAGAATAATTATTACAGCTCAGTTGCGTCTTTAGGAAACGTAATCTAATGCAGTAAAAACGAAGATATATATATATATACACACACACACACACACACACACACACACAAACACACACACACGCTTTTTAAGGTAATTCGAATATTGAGCGAAACGTTATAAATATTTTTTAACTCCAAAGATTTTTCTCTTCCGTTTTCTGCTTCCGGATTCTAACGCTTCAAGTGAGCAATTTCATTCAGTACAAAATTGGATTTAAAAATGAATACTTGATTTACGATTTTTATGAGCCCAAAAATGAAAATGTATCGAAATGTATCTAAGAAGATTTTTTTTCTTCACGCGTTTTTGGAGGCTACAAAGAATTTCATAAAATGGTAAAAACGTTGAATGGCAGCAATATGTTCGTTTATTTGGCTTATTCATTCAGTCACATATTAAATAAAGGTACGTTTCATGTCGTTAATGATTTGAACCCTTATATCAACAAGTTTGCAATAATAATAATAATAATAATAATAATAATATATTGTTCTATTTATACATATGCAGGATATGCATTAGGTGTAACAAGAAATATATATATATATATATATATATATATATATATATATATAATATTATATTATTTATATATAATATGATGAATAAAACCACGAAGGAAAGGAAACACAGAGTGGTGCTCAAGCGCTTTCGTCTAATGACATCCTCAGGAACACTGAAGTAAATAAAGAGTACAAGACTATATAGGTTACAAAAAAAAAATATATATATATATATATATATATATTATATATATATATATATATATATATAGTAAATAAAGAAATAAAAATTGTGGGAGGAGCATACACATTTGTAAGGGAAACTACCAATTTTAGCACTTTGCCCGAATTCAACACAAACTCAAATGGATTGTTTACAACCAATTTTATAGATAATGCTTAAATGATATATAGGTTACAAAAAATAAAAATAAAGAAATAAAAATAAAAATAAATTGAAAAATAAAAATTGTAAGAGGAGCATACAAATTTATAAGGGAGCATTACCAAAGGTTTAGCACTCTGCCCTTCTTCTTTAAATCCGTTCTGAACGAATTCAAAAGAACAGGATCGAGTTGAAAAAGACCTATGTTCATGTTAAAGTTATTTGTAAGTTGAATAATAGCAGACTCAAGAATATTTCTATTAACAATATTGCTAGAGTGAAACAAAACTGAAGCATTATTCCAATCCCACAATGGGATAACTCTGACAAATGGACAAAAAGGGCACTGGACGTCTGTCCCGTTCTAACGGAATATTGATGCTGTTTTACACGCGTGTGCAAATCCTTTCCCGTTTGACCAGTGTAAAAGGAATCACATTGTTTACACCCAATTTTACAGATAATGTCTGAATTATTGGTAGGGCTATTTTTTACTATGATATTTTTCACAATATTGTTATATGAAAATACTACATTAATATCCAAAAGTTTAAGTACATTAGCAATGCCTAAAAAGCCCGGGAAACATGGAAGTACTTAAATATTCTTTGACAAAGTGCGAGTGTTATTATTCACACGATAGAAGGTTCGTTTTGCCTTGTTAAGACAAGATTCCATAACCGCAGGTGGGTAGCACAGATCACTTCCAATACCGTTGATTTTTTCCAATTCGGCATCGATGTACTCCGGACTGGCGATCCTAAGAGCGCGGAGAAACATTGAAGAAAATATAGCCTTCTTAATGGGGGTGTCATGTCAAGAGCAAAGGTCTTTTTCAACTCGATCCTGTTGTTTTGAATTCGTTCAGAACGGATTTAACCCTTTAAGCCTGAATTTTTTGTAGGGTTAAGTTATGAATGCTTGTATTTGAAACGTTAGCAATTTGTACCTTCAGTCTTTAAAGGGTTAAACAAGAAGGGCACAGTAATGCTCCCTTATAAATTTGTATGCTCCTCTTACAATTTTTATTTTTCAATTTATTTTTATTTTATTTCTTTATTTTTATTTTTTTTGTGACCTATATATCATTTAGGCATTATTTGTAAAATTGGTTGTAAACAATCCATTTGAGCTTGTGTTGAATTCGGTCAAAGTGCTAAAATTGGTAGTTTTCCTTACAAATGTGTATGCTCCTCCCACAATTTTTATTTCTTTATTTACATATATATATATATATATATATAATTTTTTTTTTGTAACCTATATTATAGTCTTGTACTCTTTATTTACTTCAGTGTTCCTGAGGATGTCATTAGACGAAAGCGCTTGAGCACCACTCTGTGTTTCCTTTCCTTCGTGGTTTTATTCATCATAAATATTTTTCACGTGTTACTTTCATGAAATAAGTTTCATATATATATATATAATATATATATATATATATAGAGAGAGAGAGAGAGAGAGAGAGAGAGAGAGAGACAGACAGAAATATATAGCACAGAACTGCCATCTGCAAGCAAATTTTGTGCTGTATTGGCAGAACGATGTTATATGACAAAGCTTTCTAGATAATGCAGAGAATTGAGGTTATTTGCAGTAATTTTAAAGACAGAGAGACAAGGAGAAACAGAAATTATTTGCTCTAAATGTAAGACATATATTTATATATACGTTTAAATATTCAGCTAAGTTTGCGCATTCTTATTTGTTGGGATAAAGAATCTAAATATTAAATACCTCGTTATTATTATTAATGTAATTGAGTGTAGGAGGAAGGGAACGGTCTAAGAAGGGTGGAATGGAAATACGAGACTGGATATTATGGTTTGTATGAGTTGATGAATTTGTCTTTCAGTTTTCTCTGGAAAGTTTTTAGCGCGTTAGATTATTTTATCTCCTGATCGGGTGTGTTCCAGGGGTAGGGTCCTGTTGAATATAAATATTTTGTTACATGATCTAGACTTCTGGAGTATAAATTAGTTTTCTGAGTTTTGGGTTTGGGAAGCGGATCACCTGAAGATCCGTCACCCCAGCCGTTTTTAGTTAGCTTTATAAGGCTAACTAACATAAATATCACGACCTAACCTAGCCAATCGTCAGGTCAACTGTACGCCCTTGACGATTGGTTAGGTTAGGTCGTGATATTTTCGTTAGTTAGCCTTATAAAGCTAACTAAAATAGGCTGGGATGACGGATCTTCAGGTGATCCTGGGAAGCTAATATTTTGTTTTCGATGATTTCTGCTGCAGTATTATTGACAATTTGATGCATAGATGAAACAATGCTTAGTTGGTAGATTTCTACTTGTTTCAAAATATTTAAATTTTGGAACATTTTGTTGGTAATTTGATTATGTTTGTTGAATTTATACATTTTCCTAATTATTCTTTTTTGCATTACTACCAGTGACTGCAATGCAGTACTGCAAGTGTCGGTATGCCATAGTGAAATATATGGATCCAGGAGCTTGTTTTGGGAGTGATGCAGCTACTTTTGTAATTATGTACATATAAGACTTTGGCTAATTAATTTGTTGCATAGACCTTCAGTATGCTTTTTGAATGACAGGTTTGCATCGAGGGTAATTCCCAGGAGTTTAGCCAGCCGCACTTGTTTTACAAGGGTTGTATGTATATACAGTATATATTACGAGTATATATCTTCGTGGGAATAGACACGTTTCTTGTTTGGCTGCGGTTCTCACTTTAAATAGTAAGGATTTTTGAGTGTTACCGCATGAAATTTTTACATCATTCTTTTCATAAATTTACAGTGATTCGGCGTATATAATTAGTGTGACATAGTGAGCAACTATTTCGTAATACTTAATGTGAAAAGATGTCCTGTACATCTAATTGGTAGTATTTGTGACGTTGTTTAAAGGGCCGAGAAATGGTCATCCCCATGGGCAGTCCCTTCCCTCTTCCCGCCCAACACCCACCCTCCTACACTGTCCACGTGTGACCGTGTTTCTCGTTTACTCAATTATTATGACGTCGTCTGCAGAAAGGTGTAGACTTGTAGAAAATCCCTTGTTTTGTTTTGTATTTGATAAGGTAGATCATATTAAGTCTGACCTGCTTGTGTCTGTGTGTCACGATTTTTATAACGCTGAAGAAGTAGAATGCGCGAAGACACAGATAAACACCTACCTTGTTCAATACAAACCTTCCAGTTCATAGGGATATGCCAAAATTGAAAGCACCTGTAGTAATGCTTAGTTAAGAATATTGATTTCTGTTTGATTAATTATTAAAATGTTTAATATAAATTTACTAAAAATTGTGATGATTACGATAAAGCATGTTTGTTAGATTTTAAATTGTTTAAAATGGGTACAGTTGGTAGTCCTGACAGGGGCCCAAGGAGCAGGCTACCCATAAGTCAGTCTTGAGGCAACGCGTTACGCGTAGGTTGACGAAATGTAACGTAAAATTAATAAGTGGTGTGCCCTCTCCGACCTAAATTATTATATAGAAATTTCATACTCGCATACCCCTAACTTAACTAAACCATTTTCGAAATTAATAAAACGTTCATAAGTGTTAAAAAAGAGTATTAATATACCCCCTTCCCCCTTTGTTTTGTAACGGTCTTTCAGTCAGGTCTAGGCGCGCTACCATGATATTTATACGATACGGCAAAAAGAGTGTAGAGAAACAAAGTGATAAATGAAAGAAATAGCCGATCGAGAATAAATAGAGATATAGTAAAGTAGAAAGAAGCGTAAATAATGAAGAGAAAGTAAATTAATAAAGGCGATCACTACATCTGGTGGCTAGCGGTGGTCTTACATATATTTTGTGAGGCTTACCCACGTGCTAGTATTTCGATTAAAATTCTTAAAACCGGTATAATAACCAATAGCGTTAATGAATATTTTATTTCGATTATTAAAATATCTAAATGCAAAGTTTACCGTTTGCAGGCAAATTTCGATTTCATGCCTTAAAATTTCATTGTAAATAAAATTTAAAAATGGCGCTTCGCCTTCGCATCCTGATAGCGTCCCTGACAAACTTCGCGCCTAAAAAATTTAATTTGTTTTTTTTCTTTCTTTTCGTGGGAGTTCGTTGGATTCTTTGTCCCATTTTTCATCGTCCAGTTCCGTTGCTTTTCGTTTGTCCGACTCAATATTGCGAGTCATTATTACGTTAAATTTCGTTCATTCGGTTGGAGAGGATATAGTTTTGAACATTATCGTGCTGCCTGAAGACTCAATTTTTCTTTTTTTTTTTCGTCTCTTCCACTGTATGCCTGTTTCAGCTTACTTTTTACTTTTTGTTTCTTTTGGAATTAGTAGTAATTGTAATATAATAATAGCGATTAATATAGAAAAATTTGTACGTAAGTAATTGTTAGTTTAAATACAGTGATACACATTTTATATGGTCCTTTCAAAATGTTTTAGCGAAAATTTGTGAGAAATTTTCTGGGTTTCATTAGCAGATTTTTATTATATTTCGATTGCCTGTATATAATAATAGGATTATTTTGTTTATATAGATTTACGGGCTTTTTGCTTCGCTCGCTTCGCGCTATATAGGTTAAGTTACAGTTAATTGACAGTCGAAAGGTAATCTTAAACATATTAAATTTGTCAGATTATAAGTCGCCGTATAGGATTGTGTTAAATTTCAAAATAAGTAGAATTCGTTTAACTGAAATAGAGAAATTGTGTTGTGAAATTTTTATAAGTTTTTTTGGATTTTTTATATACTCATTAATTATATACTCATTAATTATATACTTACTTATTAACTAATACGTATTTATTAGTTATATATATAATTACATATATTTATATACTCATAAACTTTGGTAGGTAAGCTGATTATTTTTTTTCTCCTCTCTCTGTTTCTTTCGTTCATTTCACGACAATTCCGACATATTTGGTAAGATGGCTATTGTATTGTACTGAGGGATTTCTTGTAGGCCTATCGTAAAATATTGTTCGGAGATAACCGTTACTACGGTATGTCTATTGAGTAGTAAATTCTTAGTTATTTAACAAAATTTTAATTGGTTTAACATAAATAAGCATAGGATTTTTCTTTAATAAGCACAAATGTTATGCATAAAATTCTAAATTGTTCTTTCCGCGCATAACATTGAATTTATTAAATATAGGCCTAAAAGTGCAGCAGTAAATTTTATTTTTATTTTGGCGGCCAATGTGAGTTACGGTACACATTTTACTAAATCTGGATATTATAATTTTTTTTGAATTACAGAAATTTGTGTAGAAAATTCTTTTCATATATTTTTACGTTTTATAAATTCATTCAATAATCAATTTTATTGGTACAGGTAGGCCGATTTTTATTTTTCTTTCCAGTTCAATGACAATGGTAAAATTTTTAGTTCAAATTTAGATTGTATTCTAAAAAGGATGTTTTAATTTGATATTTTAATTTGGGTATTAGAAATGAAAAATGTCTTTTTTTTAGTTCGAGCGTTTGCATGGAAAATATTACGAAATTATGTTAGGATATAATGCAAGTTCATTCGGTTAGGGATATTTGTATAGAGGTTCGCTTACAAACAAAGCGACCGCTCTTAATTATGCATGTTTTTTGTTTTTGTTACAGTGGATTGCGTGTATTTTTTGTGCATATGATCTATTCTTATTTAGTATAACTATGCAAATTTGTAGTTTCACTTGGAAACGATAAATTACTGAGATTTTTGTGATTTGCAAACCATACTGGGGTTTCTGTTGAAGGAGAGAGTTGTATCTCAGATGTAATTTGCTAATTGCGAGTTCAATTCGTATGAAATTTGACGTTTCAAGTTGGAATTACTGTATTAAAATAATTTTTGGTAGTAATATTTAAATTTTTTTTACTTTTTAATAACTGTTTAGAAAATTATTATTGTTTAAACCTTCAGTCGGAGTTAACTAATGCATTTGAAACATTGACTCAAGTGTACACTCGGAAATGGAGCCTTATATAGCCAGTAACGTTTTTGTGGCGTCTTTGTGTGCTCCTCCTCAAAGCAAGAGGGTTCATGATTGTCAGAGAATGGATGACATGAAGTTTCTGGGGTTCATTTTTGTCTTTTGTATTTAGAGGTATTGAGGTGATTTCTGACGATAGTTTGAACAATAATAATTCTTAAATTATACTAACAGTTACTATGTATGGGCGCTTTTATATTTATACTGTACAATTTTTTTAGCGTTTTATGACTTTTTTTATCTTCTCTGCTGTAACTGCCATAAGTGACCTTATTGGTAGCTAGATTTGATTAAATTTTTGCGAAATTTTGAGATTGTAATTTTTTCTTTCCGTGAATTTGGCCAGAGCAAATGTGTAGTTAGTATTTCGAAGTGAACTGTCGAGAAAATTCGATAAATTAAAAATGAAATGATAAGCAGTACAGAAACGTTTCGAATAAACTTTTTTTTTCAAAATTGCAAAGGCTCGGTTTGGGAGTCAACCAAGTTGAATCCGAGTTCCATCAAGTGAGTTTAGTCGACCGGATAGGTGATCGATCACCAATGAGAGAGAGAGAAGAGAAACCAAATGGCGCATGGACTTGGCGCAGGATGGTTTCGGAAGAGAAGAGAAGAGACAGAAGAGAGGAACCGAATGCGCATGGACTTGGCGCAGGACAGTTTCGGAAGAGAAGAGAAATTTACGTGTGCAGGGTCTTGGCACACGAAAGTTTCGATCGAAGATGGTCTACTGGTATTTTTCGGGCAGTAGCTGGTCACGCTGCTCGAATGCTTCGCTAAATATGTGTCACAGCGCGCGGTAGACAAGCCACGAGAGCTTGAACGGGTGCCTACGACTGTACTGTCCATACAGACATACAGTAGGTTCGTTGGGAAACGGCCTACGGCGGAGTCATCGTTTGATTGTTGCCAGTAGAAGAGTCTTTCAGCTGGACGTAGGAAGAGCAGCGTTCACCGACAAAAGTGGAGATGAGACAAGGCGAGTTTCTTCATCGACTTCTAGAATTGCAAATTCGTCCAATTCCAGCGCGTGGTCCCGCTTTCAGATATCTCCCCCCCTGATCCTTTTAGAATTGGACGTCTCTTGTTTTTTTTTTCGCCATTGGAGAGAGAGCGGAACCATTATAGCGTGCTGCCCTGTTGCATGTTGATTGATGCAATCCCTTGCATTCTAGCGAAGTGAGCAGGAGAGCTGCGATTGAAAATTGAAATCCGTTGTCAGCGTGCGGAGTGTCATCTAAACAACGTCCAGCAAATTATGTACTGATTATTATGAAATTATAAGTGAAAGGGCGCGTTGTGTTTTCGTGAAGTAGTATGTGCGCTCTTGGTCAGAATTTTATGTAAACTTTTTCTTATTTTTTTCTGTTGCCCTGATAGTAACTGTATAACTATACAAATAATTGTTTCAAATGTAAAGCGATCGTTGATGAGGAATCGCGGGAATAGATTGTGAACTTGAGATTTGTGTAGCCACTGTAAGAAAATTTTCCGTTATTTTTTTTTGGCATGTATAGATTAGTTACAGGTTGTAATTTAATTATTAGAGTGAAATGTTATTTTATGCAAATGTGAAAATTATAAAGTTTTCGGTTTTTATAATATGATACAATATATGTATGGAATTTGTCATCTAATTATTTCTTGTCTATCTCTCTGAATTGTTAAAAAAAAAAAAAAAAAAAATTGCAAAATATGTAAGTTTGTTGAATAAATTATGAAATTGTTAAACGATATTAATAAGTTTTCTAATGAAAAACTTATTTTCAAGGGGGTGATGCGAGTGTAGTAATGCTTAGTTAAGAATATTAATTTCTGTTTAATTATAAGATGTTTAATATAAATTTACTAAAAATTGTGATGATTACGATAAAGCATGTTTGTTAGTTTAAATTGTTTAAAATGGGTAAGTTGGTAGTCCTGAACAGGGGCCCAAGAGAGCGACTACCCATAAGTCAGTCTTGAGGCAACGCGTTACGCGTAGGTTGACGAAATGTAACGTAAATTAATTAAGTGGTGTGCCCTCTCCGACCTAAATTATTATAATAGAAATTTCATACTCGCATACCCCTAACTTAACTAAACCATTTTCGAAATTAATAAAACGTTCATAAGTGTTAAAAAGAGTATTAATATACCCCCTTCCCCCTTTGTTTTGTAACGGTCTTTCAGTCAGGTCTAGGCGCGCTACCATGATATTTATACGATACGGCAAAAAGAGTGTAGAGAAACAAAGTGATAAATGAAAGAAATAGCCGATAGAGAATAAATAGAGAGATAGTAAAGTAGAAAGAAGAGTAAATAATGAGAAGAAAGTAAATTAATAAAGGCGATCACTACACACCCGTAAAGACATTACAAATAAAGTGTCGACCCTACGGCAAAATCAAAATGATATTATCTACGTGACTAATTTCCATAGCATTCCAAAGAATATTATTTTCAAAATGAGGGACGAACCAATAGAGCAAGTACGTAAATTTAAGTATCTGGGTGAAATTATCACTAGCTCCTTGAGTGACGACTCAGACGTAAGGAAACAATATCGAGGTTACTGAGTTACTGATTATAAGGAACTTTACATTCCTTACAAGTGAAACTAAAGACTTTCTTTTTCGTACTTTCTCCACTAATATCTATGGTAGGAACTGTGGGCTAATTATAAAAGAGGCTCTGACAGGACCGTAAATTTGATTTATAGCAAATCTTTTAGACTACTGCATAAGTTATTTCTAAGATGCTTAGCTTCTCAAATGTTTGCCAACCGCAACGTTTCGAGACTACCTGAGGTAACAAGGCGCGCTTAATACAGATACGCACCTACCTTGTTCAATGCAAACCTTTCAAAGAATTCAAAACTCAGACAATCCAATTGTTCGAGCTATTCATCAATCCTGCTTTCTGTCTTCTAGAATATGAACTTCCTGGTATGAAAGTGTTGGTGTACAGTTCCATTTAGCACCACATTGGCTTTTTCATTACCTGTACTTTTTATTTTTATTTTTTCGTATTAACTTTGGGTAGTTATTATCAGTGGTGTAGTGCTAAATAAAGAAGTGAGGGAACGCATTTTGAAAGTGTTACTCAGATGCCGGGGAGACAATGGCAAGCGCGGCGAGCCCATACAGCTGGGGGTCTGGGGGCACTGTAAGCTCCCCGGGAAATCTTTTGAAATCTGACCAATTTCAGGAATATTTTGAGGTCATATGCACTGGATATTAGGATATATTCCAAGGTTGAAGATGCAGTATTTCCAGTGTCATTAGATATACGACATCCAGTACGATCAATAAAAATAGCTAACAACTGGAATGATTAACTAAAAAAAAGTTAACAACTGGTACGCCGTGGTGACTGTTTCACCAGATCTTTATAGGCTAGCATTACCTCAGTCGAAGCTAAAAGAAATGAAACAGTTAATGATTCTTTCTTATATTTCTTCTAGGGGTGGGAATTAAAATTTCATGACGTTAGAGATTTGTAAGTTCGGATTTATTTGAAAAAGTGATGGAACGCCGTTCCGTCTACCAAAAAAAGTAAGGGAACGCCGTTCCCACGCGTTCCCACAGCACTACACCACTGGTTATTATTATTATTATTATTATTTGTTTCATTACTATTATTTCTTTTTCAATCCTCAGTGATTTTTCTTTTTTTTTAATTTATTGTTTAATTAGTTGTATCTTTATTACCTTGAAGAATTTTATATTTTTTTATGGGATTTGTCTCCTGCAATAAATTTATCATTATCATTGTCATTATGTTTAGGGTTAAAGGATTCAGTGCTTTCTTTTTGTGATGACGATCAGACATGGGGTAATAGTAATAGGTAATAGTAATAGTAATAGACTATTACAGGATTTTTCAAGTAATAGTAATAGTAACAGATCATAATTTTTTGGCTGTAATAGTAATAGTAATAGAAGGCAAAGTAATAGATAATAGTCTATTACTTTTCTATTACAGTGGCAATGGACATATTGTGTGAACAAAGAATTGAAAAATGAACTAAATCTACTTTAAACTAAAATAAAAATGTATGTGAACTTATATTGTGGCAAATTTTTCCTTCAATAAAGTAAAATTTATCAAGACCCACAGTCTCTGAAATTGTAATGATTTAGTTGAAACAAATATTTATTTGCCTGCCGCTCAGCCTCATCCTGGATCCATGAGTGCAGAGCCTTCTGCCTCTCAGCCTCATCCTGGATCCATGAGTGCAGAGCCCTCTATCTCTCAGCCTCATCCTGAATCCATAACTGCAGAGGCCTCTGCTTCTCAGTCTTATCCTGGATCCCTGAATCCAGGCACTGCTACATCGCCAGCTCAATACCATCTCACACAGGGTACCCCTAAGGGGCCTTGGTGAATCGGGATGCTGGGAATACAGTCAGGGGTCATGATGAGGAGGCATCTTGGACAATGGTGGTGAGGAGGGGCCGGAAGCGAGCGACCCCTCCGAGAACTGCAACCACTGCAGTAGCTAATGGTGGGGGTCCCTCAAGGGGGTCTGGTCCCACTCATACACCGGTTAGAGGGAGTCAGCCTGTGGCAAAGGCTGGCAGAGAACGGCGGGGTATCATAGGGGCTGCCAAAACAAATCGTATGATGGCTGTACCAACGAAGACCGCAAACATTTTCGTCTCGAGATGTCGACCTGATCTTACGGCCGAGGAGCTGCAGGCACTTATGGAAGATAAAGTGAACCTTCAGGTTACATGTAGGAAAATTGACTCCAGATGGAGTAGGTACAGTTCCTTTCAAGTTATAGCGTCGGTGATGATCCAGGGTATTTATGGATCCAGCAGTAGGCCGGAAAGGGTATATGTACGGCGGTTCTATGAGAAGAAGGAAGAAAAACACCTGCAGCCCCTCTCGCAAGTGCTGGAGATGGTAATTATGGAGACATCATGCGTCGTACTTTGGAGAAAAATCCAGCTGGGTCTAATGCTGTAACTGCTGTGCCTGGTATAAGTGGAATTCAACATGTAGAGATGGCTGGCAGAACTCCTGCATCTTCCTAATTGCAACATTCAAGGTAATCTCTTATAACTGTAGAGGCCTAAGCTTAGGTAATAACAGCAAACACAGGCGGATTATAATTGATAAGCTGTTAGAGGATGCTGATATTCTCTGTCTGCACGAAACATGGCTATGGAAATAGGACTTAAAGGACCTGAATAGCCTGTCCAGTAACTTTCATGAAATAGGGGATGCCACCAGAGATAAACAAGATGGTCTCCTTGCAGGCCACCCACCTGGTGGGGTAGCTATTCCATGGAGGTTGGGGTATGGGAAATATATTAGTGAATTAAAACTTGGTTTGAATTGGCTAACTGGAATAGAAATTTGTGTAGACAATAAAAAATTTGTAATTTTGTGTATCTATATGCCTTTTCAGGCAGTTGATAATGAAGAAGATTACCTCATTAAATTGGGGCAGGTCGGCAGTATTATTGATGTGGATACGACATGTGTAGCTATTATTGGTGACTTTAATGCTAATGTGCTTATATAATTCTTTGTTTAGCAATCACTTAAAAGCCTTCTGTGAAGATAATAACTTGACCCTTTCATCCACGTGTAGTCTTCCTGGTGATAGCTTTACTTATGTTAGTGATAGTTGGCACACCACTTCATGGTTGGATCATTGTATTTGTATATTCATTGTACACAGTGATTCACTAACCTACTTAGTGAGTGCTCCAGACAACTATCTCTTAATCTTCTATGGACCTCTTGTATAATGTTTGTACCTGTTGAGTCTGAAATAAAGTGTTTGTTTGTTTGTTTGTTTGTTTGTTAACACACTGCTTCTAATTGCATGTAAAAAGCCATAAAGATCCTTTTCGAATGAGTGAAGTACCACGCATACAAAAGTAATAGTAATAGTAATAGATGAAAATTAAAGTAATAGTAATAGAAGGAATCAAAAGTAATAGTAATAGTAATAGAAACCCAGTAATTGACCCCATGCCTGATGACGATATGAGCTGTTTATATATACTGTATACTGTATATTAAATAGGGTGGTGCAAAAGTAGTATACAGTCAGCTATTTAGTTGTATAACTAACTGTATACTTACTTTTGCACCATCCTATATATACGAGTGTGTGTGTGTGTGTGTATATATATAACTGGCGGTCAATATTATGAAACCATTTTTAAAATGGTAATTATGTAATACAATTCTTTTCATTCTTTTTATAGGTTACAGGAAGTACACTATGATATTTATCGTATGATATTTCCTTTGTTGGAGCCATTACAGTAAGAGCCATTACCTGTAAGAGAAGGGCAATGTTACCAAATAAATTTCAGGTGCAGGTTTCACAAGTCAAATTACATTTTTGAAGGAAAATGGGATAAAATGTATGAATACAAATAGCAGAAAAACATTCTAACCAATAATATCAATATTTCTGTGAACATAGCCATTTATTTTCATCAAAATGTGATATCACCATTAAATACAATTTCTTTCAATATTGATTAAATTAATTGCTTGTAAGTCTTCATGAAAGAAAAACCATATTAGAAAGCTCCTTGATTGGACAGACATCAGTTTACTTCCTGTAACTTATAAAAAGGATGAAAAGAATTCTGTTATTATTTATTACACAATTAGCATTTTAAAAATGTTTCCATAATTTTGACCGCCAGTGTATGTATATGTTATATATATATATATATGTATATATATATATATATATATATATATATATATATACAGGGCCGGATCTAGAAGTTGCGAGGCCTAGGCCTATATATATGAAAATATGGACTTAATTATCGGTACTATACCAGCAATATTAGAATCCCGCATAGACAGAACTATGCCAGCACTTAAAAATTAAACCAAACCAAAATAATTACGCATGGAAATTGTATAAGAAATATAAATAAACCATACAAATAAGTATAAATTATAATATGAATCAATATTTGTATCGAAAATATAAGACAATGATTTCTAAGATTTATATAATATTATAGGTAATGACTTTCCATAGTATACAAACGTTTTTCATATGTGATGTATAAAGATGTTGACATTTCATTTTTATAATAGTGAGCGATCGACTTATCAGGCTAAATATTAATGCTTTAATATTTGGTTCAGATACTCCTTGAATATTACAGCAATGCTTTTCTACTTTTCATCGAGCTAAACTCTTCAATTAATTGAGAATAATCTAATGAATTTGTTATATCGTTTTCTATTGATAACATAGCTAATGATTGCAATCTCGCTTGAGACATGGTGGAACGCAAAATGTTTTAATAAGTTTGAGACGCGAGAAACTTCTTTCAGCCGAAGCAACAGTAACTGGGATGGTTAATACTATTCGAAGTGCAACATAAACATTAGGATATAAATCTCACTTAGTTGTTTTTGCACTATATAAACAAGGGCATTTCCGAGATCTGTTTCTCAGGTATAAACCTGCAAAGTACTTTAAGTTCTTCATAGAGTTCTAAATCATTAATATCTTGAACAGAACGCGCAAACGGCTTGAGCGAGGCCCCTTTGGCGCGAGGCCCAAGGCGATCGCCTAGTTCGCCTATAGCTAAATCCGGGCCTGTATATATATATATTATATATATATATATATATATATATATATATATATATAAATATATATATATATGTATGTGTATATATATCGGGTGGCCCAAAACGAACTTCCCAAAATTTAAAGTTCAATAACTTCCAAAATATACATTGTACAATCACAAATTTCAAATCCATATAAATTTAGCCTATTGACAAGCTGTCATAAAATTTTCGGAATTCTACATGCAATACTTTTTCGAAAATGAAGGAAGGTACACTCAAATAAACAAATATCATGAAACAAAAAAAATTTATTATTCACATCTTATTTATTGACAGAGATAGTCAATATGCCCCCCGACTTGCCCACAAACAGATCTTAACCTTTTCTTCCACGACATGATACATTTTCTGACTTCAGTTAAAGTTATTTGGTCCCAACAATTAAGTATCTTTTCTTTTAATTGCAACTCAGTACATTTTTCTATTTGACCATAAACCTTTACTGCGAGAGCGTTCCATATGCAATAGTCCATTAGATTGCAGTCCGGTGACTGAGGTGGGCCAGTCATTTTTCCCAATGAAATGGCCACATTCTGTTGGAGATAGTCCTGGGTATAGTTGCGGTAGCTGCATCTTGATGGACTATGACAAAAGATTTTGTTCCAAAAGCTAACCTTTTTGTTATTTTCATCAATGAAATGAATATTAGTCCTTCCGTTCCATGATACACTAGCTAAAACCATGATTTTTTTATTTTAAACCCGACATGTCTGGTGGTAAAGCCTCGATGGAGGAATATCTCTTTTACGTACACCATAAACTACATAGTTTTGGTGGTTTCGCGCAATTTCAGTAGTAAAATCCTTTTCATCTGTGAAAACAATTTTTTTAACATCACGCGCTTAAAATTTGTCTAGCAACCTTATACAGCGAGTTTTATTTTGTCTAACATTGCTGTCACATCTTAAGACAAGGATTCTTTTATATGCCTTAAGTTCTAGAGCTCTCTACATTCTTTGAACAGAACTGCGGACTAGTCTACAAATTTCTTGCAATTTTCCGCTGAGACAAGTGTGAGCCCGGTCGATCTTCTTGAGACAAACTAACGGTTTGGACATAGTCAGTATTTCCTTGTGAGGAAACACTTTTAGGTCTGCCACTTCCAGATTTCCTTTCAGATGACCCAGTTTTCTTTAAGTTTCTCTATTAATCTATTCACTGATCTCTTATTCCAATTTGTTCTAGGAAATTTCTTCACAGTTCTTGTCCCAATCCATCCTTTTTCTATAAAACATCTTTCAATTATCGCATTGTCACCTTAACTTAAAACCATAATTAGAGGGGTTGAAAACTATTCAAGATTAACAGTAGCCTAAACACACCATTTGACATTTCTGCAGAAACTAGCTTAGTTTAACCTAACTTCTTCCCAACTTTCACGATAAGAATAGTTGCCAACTACTACTATATAAATTTTTTGTTTCATGATATTTGTTTATTTGAGTGTACCTTAATGTTTCCTTCATTTTCAAAAATGTACCGCATCTAGAATTCTGAAAATTTTATGGCAGCTTGTCAATAGACTGAATTTATATGGATTTCAAATTTGTGATTGTACAGTGTATATTTTGGAAGTTATTACACTTTAAATCTCGGGACGGTTTTTATGAGCCATCCAATATATACACTTTATACAGTATACTATATACAGGGTTGGCAAAAAAAACTGATGACGAAGATTTGCAAGCTGTTTTTGCACATGATAATGAGCCAATAAACTCAAAATTTTCACACTATTAAATATACCCTTTTATACGATTGCAGTAATATTTACTTCTATTTTTCTTTATTATTTCAGATTTCAGAAAGTGAAATATAACTAAGATCCCCTAAAATAAGTGCAAAAATGCCTAAATACAGTGAAGAAGACGAAATGCTTATAAAGAATCAAAGAATTATCCAAGGTTTGGGCGCCAGGAGAATGATACAAATGTTCCCAAATAAATCGTGGACTGAATCAGGAGTTCACTCTATCATTAGAAAGGTTGATGAAACGGGAGATGTTAAGAGACGTGATGGAAGTGGCTGTCCCAAAAGTGCAAGAACTCAGGCAAATATTGACTTAGTGGAAGGATCTTAAGTCAGGAAGGTAAACCAGGAACGCACATATCACCGAGGGAAATCGAAAAAGAAACGGGTATAAGTCGTAGTAGAGTTAGAAATATTGTGAAACACGATTTGGGTTTAAAAGCTTATAAACGTATATCAGGGCAAAGTCTAACCGATGTCAATAAGGTTAGGCGGATGACATGTGCACAAATCCTGATAAACAGATTCCAGGGTAACTCGGTTAGAAGATTGTGGTTCTCTGATGAGAAATTATTTCACATTGTACCACCGATTAACCAACAAAACGATCGGGTATACGCAAATGTTGCAAGAAAACGTGATGTTGCACCCGAGCGGTTAATAAAGGAAACATCTAACTTTTCGCCTAGCATTATGGTAGGAGCTTGCGTCTCAAAATTAGGCAAAACAAGAATTGTTGTGATTCAGCGACGAGCCAAAATCAATGCAGAATATTACTGTACACGGGTCCTTCCACTATCCGTCAGATTAGTGGAAATAATTTCACTTTCCAACAAGATGGAGCACCCGCACACAGGGCGAAGCGTACATTCGCGTATCTGGAACGAGAAACACCCAATTTCATTGAGCCGAACATGTGGCCTCCCAATAGTCCAGATCTTACGCCGCTCGATTATGGCATTTGGGAAGCTTTAAATTCAAAAGTTTTTACATCAGGTGAAAATACTCGCAATGTTGACGAGTTACGCCTTAAAGTGTTGGGTGGCTGGAATCAGGTGTCTCAGCGATATATTGACAGATGCATCGATGAGTGGATCCCTCGTTTAACCAAATATATTCAAGAAGAAGGGGATCACATAGAACAATTTTTTTATATAAATTAAGGATTGATAAAGGAACATTTATGTTAAGTTTAACAATCCTATCTTAATGTTTTTCCAACAATAAATACATGTTTACGAGCGTCATTAGTTTTTTTGCCCACCCTGTATATATATATATATGACAGATGACACAAAGATCTGCAAGGAAATATTGAACGAAGGCGACATAGAAAAATTACAAAACAACATTGAAACATTATTCCAGTGGGCAGAAGACAACAATTTGAACTTCAACGAAGAAAAATTCCAACTTCTAAGATATGGCAATAACAAGGAGATGCAGAATAGAGGGTACAAAACTATGCAAGCTAGACAGATAACATCAAATCCACAAGTCAGGGATTTTAGAGTGATAATGTCGTCGGATGCAGAATTCAGAGAGCACCATCAAAATTACAACGGCTAGAAAAATAATGGGAATCATCTGGAGGAGCTTCCGCAGCAGAAAAGCAAACATCATATTTAAATTATGGAAGAGTCTAGTCCTACCAATAAGTGAGTATAAGCCAATACAGAAAACGCGACATTGCGAACACTGAAGCTATACAAAGGACTTTTACGTCTAGGATAAAAGAAACGGAAGGTGAAGACTATTGGTCTCGACTACAATCCCTGAAACTGTACTCTCTCGAAAGAAGGCGCGAGCGGTACACACTAATATACATATGGAAAATACTTGAGGGCTTTGTCCCCAACCTTAGAAATCAAATAGAAACAAACTGGAATCAGAGAAGTGGCAGATTTTGTACAGTCCCAGCTGCTGTGGGACAGGTGGCCATGAAAAAGAGGATGGAAAATACCCTCAGAATACGAGGCCCAAGGCTTTTCAATGCCCTACCGAGAGAAGTAGGGAATCTCCAGCACATCGACCTGAATAACTTCAAGAACCAGCTGGACAGATTCCTGTGCAAAGTCCCTGACCAGCCATGCGTGGCTGGCTACGAGGGCAGGAGGAGATCAGATAGCAATTCCTTCCTTCATCAAATCCCGCAAATGAGGCGGGATGCTGCAGAGAGGTCATTGCAGGTCTGTCCTGAACCGTCGTTCGAACTCACATAAAGTAACTTAAAGTAAAGTAAGTATATACGGTATATTTCAATAGTTCTGACATTCTTCCGGAATCGGAGGCGAAATATAAAGGTAAAACCCAAGATGATGGATAAAAGCTTCATATATTTCAGACGTTTCGAGAACTAATTTCATCATCAGTGAACAAAAAATAAAAATAAAATTACAAATAAAGTACATGAAATTAAAAAAGGCATATTAAAAACAAAACATGACTAGAATTAAAGGTTACAAACTATTAAGTGGAAATGTGGTTGTTCACTCATTTAAGTTCGGTTGAATTCAGACGAACGCATATCAGAGTTGTTACTTACAGATAAAACCTTAAAATTATCTATAGATAAAGTATACCCACATACGTTTACATGATCACGAATATTAGAATGATTGGGTCTGCTCAAAGGAAGGCCAATTCTAGACGACCTGCCGCAATGCTGAACCCACATAGGATACACTTTGACATCATGTGCAACTATAAAGGTAAACAAGTGAGTGAGGATCGCATTCCGAGAAGTAGTTTATCTTTAAAATGGAATAAGGAACCCAAATTAAAATCATTATTAAAAAGTATAAATTAAAATCAATTTGAAGATAAAATTTCGAGAGAACCCTATACAATTCTTTCAGTAGATTTTCAGATTGGACACCGAAATATAACAATGAAAAATATAATTTAAGTTTAAGGACAAAAGGCTTAGGTGCAACTGGACAATATTGTTTAGATAAAAAAAATTTAATTTCTCACTCAACAACCCTTCCGGAGAAGCCACTGGAGGTAAAATATCTTTTTTGGAATTCAAATTTTTTATATAAAAGATTAAAAGTAAACCAAATCATATAGTATGATCTTGAAATAAGGGTCTTAACTCCACTAATTTTAAACTTAACAGGACAGTTACTAAAAAAGTTAATACCTAATCCTGAAAAGGTGGGTTTTTGGAAAATTGAGGTTGAAAAACCAGAATTCGTCCTGTCGATTGTGATATCAAGAAAACAGTCTTTTATTAGATTCGACTTCCATACTGAATTTAATATTCGGATGTTTATGGTTCAAATAATTTAAAAATTTGGGAGCATGTGATTCATGTTGGAATAAAAGAAACGAGTCATCAACATATCCTCGATCCAAGAGAAGTCGAAATTCAAAGGGGCACTCGTCTAACCATATCCTTTCGTGATGGCATAAAAAGATATTCGCAAATATAGGGCCGAGGGGTAGTTCCATTCGCAAACCCTCCCGCTGTTGGTACAATTTGTCGTTGAAAACAAAATAAGAGTTCATAACATATACTTCAAAAATGTTTTAATGTGGATTTTATTAAGTCCTATGACTCTCTATTCAGTCTGAAAAAGAGAATTAATGCATATATCAATGGTTTCCTTCAACGGGACGTTAGTGAAGAGGTTTGCTATGTCGAAACTCGCCATACATAAGTTATTTGGACTAGTGAATTTGAATAGATCATTGAGAAATGGTGTGAATTGTCAATTGTATATTGGTTTCTGGTCAAGTGCGACAGAACAGGGACCAAATATTTGGCAAGGGGATAAGTGAAAATGTTTTGTATGCAGCAGAAATTGGTCTCTGAGGGAAAAGTCTATGGGTCTTTGGAAAACCATACAAAATACCGGGAGAGGAACCTGATACCGATGATACCGTAAATATAATTGGGCTCTTCAGTTAAAGGTTTGGATCATGTTATCGAAATTTGGGAATAATATTCACAGAACAATATTACTAAAAATAAGGTTATGCAGTTCCATCTCAAAATCTCAAATCCCTCAGCTAATATTTCTTTCAAAATAAAAGATGAACCAATAGGGCAAGTACAAGAACTTAAGTATCTGGGTTAAATTATTAAAAGCTCCTTGAGTGATGGCTCAGAGATAATAGAACAACATCGAATATTGTTTGGGAAAGCAAACAAGATTATAAGGAATTTCAGTCTATAAAGTGAAGCTGAAGAACTTCAGATTCTGTACAAGGGAGGTTAAGGACACTTTTTTCGTACGCCTTGTACTAATATTTATGGGCAACAATTTTCGTCTAATTATGAAGGAGGTTCTGGCAAAACTAAAGTTGCTTTATAACAGACCTTTTAGACTGCTATAAGTTACCTCCAAGATGCTCAGATTCGCAGATGTTCGCTAACCACAATGTCTCAAGCCTCCCGGAGATAACAAGACATGCTCAATACAGTCTAATGCAAAGAATATAAAACTCAGACAAACCAAGCTTCCGAGCTATTCATCAGTCCGGCCTTTATGTCCTCTAAACTATGACCTTCATGGTTGGAAAAATTGGAAAATATTTGTCTTTCGCTCCAATTAATATTGATATTGGTACTTTCTTTACCTGTATTTTTATTATTAGTCCAATATTTTTATTCTTTATTCTTACTTTCATTATTATACACACCACTACTTGTATTTTTATTTATTTTTAGTCCAATGTTTGTGTTTAGTTTTTATTATTATTTGTTGTTGTAGAGAAAGCTTTTCTTCTGCTAATAACGTTTTCATATATACTGTATATCTATATCCATCTATCTATCTATCTATCTATATACATACAGGTATATAATTCTGCATTTTGCTCAAAGACTGGCTGCTAGGGAACTGTAGATTTAGTATGAGTAGGATAACTCAAACTGAAGGCATTTTATTGCAGCAGTCGTTTCGGAAAATTAGATTCCCTCTTCAGTACTCCAAATTTTTTTAAATGAAATGAAAATGAAAATGAAAAGGTTTATTGGCAGACTATAGTCCATATGACAAATATTATTAATACAATGACAGTTCATATACTAAGGATATAAATATATACAATTGATTAGAAATAATACTGCACTGTCGAAGTTAAGTGGAGCTACAGACAGACGTTTTCGTACCAAGAAGTCCATAGCTTAGAGGAGAAATGGCAGGACTCATGGATAGCTTGGATGATCGGGTTGGTTGATTTTTTAATTCTTTGCATTAGACTGTGCTGAGCACGTCTTGTTACCTCCGGGAAGCTCGGGACATTGCGGGTAGCAAACATTTGCGAAGCTGAGCATCTCGGGGGTAATTTATGTAAGAGTCTAAAAGACCTGTTGTACAGCAAATTTAGTGTTCTGCCAGAACCTTTTTTATAATTCACCCACAGTTGCTGACAGTATATATTACTGCAGAAAGTACGAAAGAGTGTGTCTTTAGCTTCACTTGTACAGAAACGAAAGTTCCTTATGGTCATATTCGCTTTAGCACACAGGCTTCGAGATTGTTTTCTTATATCCGAGTCATCACTCAAGGAGCTGGTAATAGTTTGACCCAAATACTTAAACTCTTGTACTTCCTCAATTACTTCACCATTCATTTTAAACCTTAAATCCGCTGGCTGATTACAGCGTTTAGGATGAAATTGCATAATCTTAGTTTTTGTAACATTAAAAAGAATATCATGTTTCTGCGAATACACTTCGCAGACATTTAGTAGTCGATCCAGACCTTTAACAGAGGGACTTATTAACACCATATCATCGGCATAAACTAAGTTATTTATCCTTGTGTTATCTATACAATCCTACTGTTGCCTCATTAAGTGAAGCAATTAATCCGTCAATATACACATTAAACAGCATAGGGGAGAGCAAGGAGCCTTGTCTCACCCCGCAAGAGGAGCCAAAACACTCGGATAGTACATTGCCCCACCTAACAGTGAAAGATTGATGGGAATACCAAAATTTCAATAAATTTAATATGTACATGGGAACCTTCCTGTCTTCTAGTTTTGCAAATAAAATATTGTGGTTCACCCTATCATATGCCTTACTTATATCAAGGAAACAGCTATAAATGGTTGAATTACTGTCAATGTATTTAGATATTGTTTCTTTAAGTACATATATACACAGGTCAGTTGAGTGGGACCTTTTAAAGCCAAACTGATTAGGAGATATCCATAGGAAATCATTTAATCGGAGTAACAAGAGTTTTTCTAGTAGTTTCGAGAAGCAGGAAGCGACAGCAATAGGCCTGTAATTATTGCTGGACAGAATGTCTCCGTACTTATTTTTGACCAGGGGCAAGATATATACCCTCATGAACTCTGCAGGGATATAGCTATGAGCAAGCATGGCTGATAGGAGCAATGATATATGCAGACATACTACGTCATTTGCATATTTTATGTGCTCATTCGATAAGTTATCTACCCCTGACAAAGAACCAGTCTTTAACTCTTTAATTAACCTCTTTACTTCAGAAAATGATATCAAAATATTTTCCCTTGTCCCTCCCACAATCGTTTCGCTACAATCTATCTTAAGATTATCCCTACTCACACTATTAAGAATGTTAGAGTAGTGATTTTTCCACAGCTTTGCAATTTCATCCTCCCCCGACTGATTGAAATATTAAAACAGTTATAACTGTTACATAATTAAAAAATAAAACTAGAGTTCTGAAATAAACTTTAAAACTGCAGAAGTTCCTAAAACGTAAAAATAAAATATGAAAGTTATTATTAAAAGTCGTAACTATTATAATAAATTCAAAACTGCCATAAAACACTTGCGCCCGGTAGTTCAGTGGTAGTTCAGTGGTAGTTCAGTAGTTGCAGTGGCCGACTGTGATCGCTGAGGCTCTAGTTCACTCCCACCCGCTGGCTCTTAGGTTAGGTTGAGTTGGCCGCTTACTCTGTCATTGCTTGGGCTAAAGGTGACCCTTGGAGCACATTTACCCCTACATCGTGATGACATGAGCTTCTTGGTATAAAACAGTTAATTTTGTCATATATTTAAAGTTTTAAAAGCGACAAAATTCTGAAAATAAACTTTAAAACTACAAAACTTGATAGAAGGCAAAAACATAAATTGGTAAAGCTGTTATGAATTGTTAAGACTTTGGTAAAATGTTAAAATTGCTGTAAAAATTAAAACTTATTAAAAGCGTTCTAAAAGATTTAAAATAAAGTAAAACACTAAGATCTAGAAAATATATAAGTTCACGTGTGAACTTATTTCATTTGTATTGTTTAACTGAAACATAAAATCTTGTACTATTTCAAGCATTATGTAGGAGTATAATAGGGTGTCAGGGTGGAGTGATCATATAGAGAGCTAAAAAAAAAAATTCACTGTTTGAATTTACTATAATTAGAAAAAGTTGTCATTTGGTACCACTTAACTATTGACAAAATATTTTTCATCTATTCGTATATTTAGGTCTGCCACAAGGAGGATGAAATTTCTTCAAATTTCACATTTTTAGGAAGGGCCAAGACATAAATAATATTTATATTTTGAGCAACTCTCAGCTAGTTTGCATGATTATCTACCTCCAATCACGCAAAATACCCAGCACTCACCACCTGGAGGTGGCTGCTCTTCGAGTTCCACCCACCTCTCTCATCTATCATGCTAAAAATATTGAATTTCCTTGATAATACATTTCTATGTATGGAAGTAGTTCAGTAACTGAATTCTTTTTTAGTGTTAAATTTTGGCATTGCCGTTCTTGATTCAATTCTACTCTTGATATAACCGTCTCTCTGCTTCATTCCACACACCGCTATTACAGCTTCTGTCACCAAATGCACCACTCTCTCGACTGATTGTTTGTACATGAGAAGTTTCGAAACTCTATTTTCGGAGGATTAGGGGAATCAGTAAAATTTTGGAGATCGTCCTCGCTTAGGTGCTTTGTTAGTGGCGGCTCCAATCTCTTACTCTCGTTCCAGGTTATTAGTTCTGTGCAGTCAGCATCAAAATTAAGAAAAGGCACTCTAAAAATTCATGGTGCTCCTGTAGGTTTCTTTTGTCTTTCATTTCTAGCATCTAATATCCTTTGTAAAGTTAGTTTTCGTACTACAACCCTATCATCAGTTGACAGTGATAAGAAAAGGTTCTCAGGATGATCATGAAACGCATTTCTTCTAATGACAGGATCAATTATTATTGTTTTCAGGTTATCATTAAGGTACCTTGAGCGTTGAATCATTTCAAACAAATGTTTTCCTCCTTCGGTGGAAGATGATTTAGTTTTTATCATAAACCACATTGGAGAATACACCTTAGCAATATATTCTGCTAAACATTTGAGGTTTGATGATGGCTCATCACTCCCAATATAAAGCCATAAGATTCTATTGGTTGTTGTCAGCCACCTAGAATGAACCATTTTTCCAGGATCTCGACGCGCTAAATCAATTGAGCAATGTCCGCTTGACACTGCGTGGCTAATATAAAAAATATACTGTTGATGTGTACTAAGCTCTACATCAATTAACGGAAGATTGACTTCGACAGGCTCAAACTCAGCTACATCAGTAGGCTTATTCTCGCAATTTCCAAGGGCTTCGTCAAGTGGACCTGATAAGGACTGTGGACAGAGGTGTTACCAACGAGGTGTTTCAAAAAGTATCTGAGGGGAAGCTCGTTGGCCTGGAGTAAACATATTTGCCACTGAAGTGGTTTCTTTAGATACTCTTCGAGAAGCTTTATAACTCCGCATTTAACCTCAGTGTTAACATTTGTGCTATCACAATCAATTACAATTAAATCTTTTTGGTTGATTTCATGTATTGTAAAAAAAAATCTTTTATTCCAGCTGTTATATTTTTAGCATTTCTCGATTGCAGTTCAATATGACCTGAGTACTTTGAACCTGGTTCATACACAAATGCAACGTGTTCTTTCGTCATTGTTCGATAATAATAGTTTTGGCCTTTCTTCTGTTGTACTCTTGTCTGATCCTTCCTTCCATCAAAGTAGAAACCATTCAAAATGACTGGATCCGAGGTATTTTGGAGGCTGGATCTATTTTTATTACGCTCTCTTCGAATCTTGCTCCTGTCAGTTACTTTTGATTTGTCAGATTCTGAAATAATACCAAAGTCTTGAAGTGCAGCAAATGTTATTGCTGCTGCTGACCTATCTCGAAACCCCATAACAGTCGCAAACTCTCGCTAATGCCTTAAGAGGCACTCTCATTTGAGTATTGCTGCAAGATAGCTCACTTGAACATTCAAATGAAAATTTTTCGGATGCCATTGATGATATCAGAAACTTAATAAAGACGGTAAACTCTCCAAACCCCCACCCCCCCAATATTATACGCTGCGGCGATTTTAATTTCCCATCTGTAAAATATTAAACGGTGGGTAGAAAATATATATATATATATATATATATATATATATATATATATATATATATACACCAAGACAAGGGGGGCACAAGAAAAGACCAGGAGCAAGCAAAAATGTTGATGGTTCTAACAAGCGAATTTATGTTGAAACAAGAGATAGCAGAAAGCACCAGAAGAAATAGCTGCCTAGATCTGGTATTCACGAACAACACGAACTTGATTGTTGATATAAAAAAAAACGGCAAATTAGGCACTTTATGACGAAAAAATACATTTTTCATGTAAACGCAAAAAAAAGAAGGCATTTATGGCATTTTGCCTGAAAATCCGGGCTCTAGAAATCACACTCAGCGGCAGGTGCGGACAAATGGAACGCATTATTGATTAAAACTGTAAAAAGTAAATAGCTACACCCATATATTGGATATGGAGAAGGTCCCTAGACACTAGAGAAGTACCAAGTATCTTGAAAAGAGACAACATTGTACCTATATATAAAGGAGAGGATAGATCTGAAGCAAAGAACTATAGACCGGTGTCATTGACATCCCATCTTACCAAAGTATGTGAAAGATTAGTCAGAGAGAAAATATATGACTTCTTGAAGACAGTGGAAAGACCCAACGAAAATCAGCACGGATTCCGATCAGGACGAGCATGCCTATCACAACTTATAGAGCACTATAACAATATCCTGGACGCACTTGAAGGCAATGAAAAACACGATGTCATATACACGGATTTTGCTAAAGCCTTCTACAAATGTGATCATGATACGAGTATAATATATGAAAATAACAGGCAAAGTTGGAAAAATGGATCTAAAACTTCCTCAGAGAACGTACATATACAGGTCGTTAAAATTCAAGGTGTATATATCATCATCAGAATCGGAAGTACGCAGCTCAGTACCACAAGGAACAGTATTGGCCCAGCTCCTTTTCATTATCATGCTAACAGACATAGACAATGAAGTAAACAGCAATAGTATAGCAACATCCTTTGCAGACAACACAAAGATCAGCAGAAAAATCAGCGATGTAAAAGAGGTGGAGGCCTTGCAGAGGGACACGAACAGAATACACAAATGGTCAGAAGAGAACAACATAACATTTAACACCGAGACATTCCAATTCTTGAGATATGGTAGAAATGAGAAACTTAAAAGACAGCATATTATGCCCCGGACAGACAGGAAATTCAGAGAAGCACGAAAGCGATAGATTTGGGGGTTATAATGACCGATGATGCGAAATTCGAGACACAAAATCAGATAGCGATAAACAAAGCAAAGCGAGTCGCAGGACAGGTACTAAGAACCTTTAAAAGAACGTACAAGACAGTAATGATTCCCCTGCTGAAAACACTGATCATACCAAAACTTGAATACTACTCAGTCTTGACGTCCCCATACAAGAAGGAAGAAATTAATAAACTACAAGAGACATTTCACAGCCAAAATTGATGGCTGCAAAGAACTCAACTACTGGGAAAGACTACGTAAACTAAGTCTGTACTCCCTGGAAAGAAGAAAGGAGAGGTACACCATAATCTACATATGGAAAATGATCGAAAAACTGGTACTAAACCTCAAACTAAACCCATTTACCATCCAAACAACGCTGGAAAATAGGAAAGGCAGAATGTGTAGTGTTCCCAAACTAAAGGCCCGACAAAGGATCTCCTCAACACTGGAAGAAAACAGCTTGGTTGTTAGGGGGCAAAATACTTTTTAACCAGCTTCCAAAGGATCTCAGGAACGTTATAGGGTCAAGTTGAAATTTTCAAAGAAGACTAGATGCCTGGCTCAGGACGGTACCGGATGAGCGGGGTGTACCTGGCTATGTGCGGCGGATAGCGCAAGAGAACACCTCGCGGTACTTTTCCTTTATACTTCCACAATTTAATAAGTCCCCAATGTCAATCGCCCTTGACGATTGGTTAGGTTTAGTTGACATTTTTGTTGTTTTGTATGATATGTGTGTGTGTGTGTGTATATATATATATATATATATATATATGATGAATAAAACCACGAAGGAAAGGAAACACAAAATGGTGCTCAAGCGCTTTCGTCTAATGACATCCTGAGGATGTCATTAGACCAAAGCGCTTGAGCACCATTTTGTGTTTCCTTTCCTTCGTGGTTTTATTCATCATAAATATTTTTCACGTGTCCTTCGTGAAATAATTTTCATATATATATATATATATATATATATATTATATATATATATATTATATATATATATATATACTGTGTATGTATATATATATATATATATATATATATATTGACGATTGGTTAGATTTAGTCGTTATATTTTAGTTAGTTTTAACGAAAATATCACGACTAAACCTAACCAATCGTCTAGGGCGATTGACATTGGCTTTCATGCCTCCAGTCAATTAAATTTTTTATTGTGTCCTTAATAAATGTCTAAAAATATATAAATAAGCATTTTATTCATATAGTAAATGTCATAATAAATTTCTAAACAAACACAGTGGAGGCTTATTAAAATTGCAGGGGTATAACGGAAAAGTACCCACCTCGCTCCTCCATCAAGCCAAGCCTAGAGGCGGGACGCCAGCTTGACCTTCGTGTGAAGAGAGACCAACGCACGGAACTACTACGAGGTGTAAGAGGTGAGGTGTGTGTGTATATATATATATATATATATATATATATATATATATATATATATATAATATATATATATATATAAAATGAAAGATGAATCATCAAGAGTCCCTCATGATTTTAAATACAAATTAATCATCAGGAGTGTATTGATGACCGACTGTTTATACTCTCCCTGAAAATTTTAGTCTCAGTGTAGTATTACCTAAAAATGGAAATAATTGTAGAAATATTAAATTCAACATGAACCCCTCGTTTGCAGTTACAGAGTTTCTGCATTAATTTTTCAATATATGCAAATTGTTGTTAACGAAGTATATGAAGCAAAATTTTATGATATATAATGGAAATGTATGAAAGCGAATACTCGAATTGTTGGATGCGGCGAACGACGATTGCGGTGGTTGCATTCGTTATTTCTCCGATTTCACCGTGATATTAAAAGTTCACTTGGCGTCAAGTTATGAAAGGCGAAGTTGTGGAAAGTTTGGTTGGATTAGGTTAAGTTATAAAAGAATAAATTAGGGTAGTTTAAGTTATGTGAAAGTAAGTTAGGTTAGTTTAGTTTGAGTTAAATTAACATACGAGTCTTTAAAAACATTACTAAATCGTATTTGTTAATTTAATCACTTAGAAATATTAAATAAGTTATAAAAGATATCTTTAATTTCCCAATGTTGTTGTTGTTGTTGTTTAGCCGATCAGCCCACCCTGATCGAGTAAGCCGGCGGCACGCAGGTAACCGATCGCCCTCTCCGGAGTGGACTAGAGGTTCAGCGCACTAGTGATGTTGTGTTGTGTTCGTTGTTGTGCTAGAGCGGTACAGTCTGTCATAATGTGTTCAATTGTTTGTGGTGTGTCCTGGCACAGGTGGCAGGTGTCGTCTGTGGAGTTGTCTAGTCTGTGTTTATATGTCCGTAACTTAGGGTGATGTCCACATCGGAATCGTGCTAAGTTAACTCGATCCGATCTGCTCAGGCTGATCTCTGACCTGTTAATGGGTGGCAGCTTCGCACCTAGGACCGCATTCGGACCGAGTCGTGTCAGTGCTTTGTGAGTTAGGTGTGTGTGTGTGTGTTCTCTGTACTGTGTGATGTCTGTGGGGCGTGGTATGAAATAGAGTATTTGGTTATAATGTCTCTCTGGTGTTACCTTAATGGTGCGAGGTGTTGGTGCATGATTGTACATCAGTGGCAAGGGTGTTGTGGGTTAGTTGTCGCTGCTGCCATGAATTGTGTTCCCCTCATGTCTAAATGTTCCCTAACTTTCAGTATTTTTGTTTCTGTGTGCAGGTGTTCTATTGGTGTTGTTTGAATACATCCTGTAATGATACGAAGTGCGTTGTTTTGTATTGTCTGTAAGGTATTTATGTGTGTGTTTGAGATAATGGGTGCCCAGCATGGGCTAGCATAGTCCATAACTGAGCGAATATATTGTTTGTATATGAGTGATGTTGTTTCCTGCTGGTGTCCAAAGTTTGTGCCTGTTAATACCCTAAGCGTGTTAAGTCTTGACGTACATTTGTTTTTAATTAATGTCCTGAAATGTGGTTTGCAAAAGATAATGATGTGTTGTATGCGACCCCAAGTATTTTGGTCCTGTGAGTGTGTGGAATGTTGTTGTTGTTTAGTGTAAGCTGAGTTATATGGTGTTCTTTAGTATTGCTTGTAAGCAAGGTGATGGTTTTTTGTGGGCGCTACTTTGAGTCTATTGTGTGTGAGCCAGTCTTGTATACTGTTTATGTATGTTTGTAGGTTATTTGTAGCAGTGTCGATATTGTTGTGGGTGGATGTTAGAGTGATGTCATCTGCATATGATGATAAGGTAAGCTTGTTATCTATGGGTGTTGGAATGTCATGCATGTATAAGTTGAAGAGTGTTGGTGAAAGAACAGAGCCTTGAGGGACCCCGTTCGGAAAAAGCTTGTTTTTGGATGACTTGCCATTAAATGTGACATGTGAGTATCTTCCTGAAAGATAGTTGCTCAACCATCTTTTAGTATTATTGTGCATGTTTGTGTTGAGTATTTTGTTTCTAAGAGGGAAGCGTGGGATAGCATCAAATGCTTTACTAATATCTATTGTTGCTAATAGTGTATGTTGAGCTGGTCGTCTGGAGTTGATGCCATCCATGATGTGCTGCGTGAGGTTAGTGAGTAATGTCTTGGTTGAGTAGGCGAGTAGTGCTATGTGTGGGTTGGTGATTTGTAAGATTAGTCTTTCTGTTACTTTGGAAGGTGTGCATAGTAAAGTAATGGGTCTATAGGAAGCTGGTTCTGTTGGATTTTTGTTTGGTTTGAGTAATGTAATAATTTTAACTTGTTTCCATATTTCAGGAATAATACAATGTTGGTATGAATATGTGCTGATATTTGTGAGAGTTAGTATTCCCTGTGGGCCCAAGTGTTTAAGGTGTATGTTAGATATGTTGTCTGGTCCAGTAGCCTTCGAATTCTTAATGTTTTTGATGATCGTGGTGGTCTGGTCTGTATTGAAGGGTATAATGGTCGTGTCGAGTCTGTAGGTTTTCTTGTGCCTGGCTGTTTGTCTGTCTGCGTGTTTCTGGTTGTTGTCTCTGTTTAAGTGACTTATCTTTGCGTAGTGATTAACTAGAATGTTAGCTTGTTGTGTATATGTTGGGATATTATTTTGGCTGCGACAGATAGCCGCGTGTGAGGTGTAAATGCCGCTGTTAGAGTGGGTAATGCTGTTTATAGTCTTGTATAGCCTGGATGTATCTGTGGAGTGGTTTAGTGTTGTTATGAATTCCCTAAATGTTTCTGTTTGTTTTTCTTTGAGTTTGTTGTTTATTTCTGTGTTGAGCTGTTGTATCTGCTGTTTTATGGTTTCTGTGTGTGGTGTTTTTGTGCTATGTTTGAAGTTGTTACGTTGCCTTATGAGGTGGGCTATTTCTCTAGTGTAATTTGGGTTGTATTTCCTCATGTTGCCCTCGGGTATGTATTTGTTTGCATTATTGATGATCTGATTAAATGTCTTGAGTATTGTATTGATGTTTATGATGGGTGTGCTGTTTAATGTGATGAATTGTTCCTCAGTCTGTATTTTGAACTGTTTCCAATCAGCTTTCTTGTAATTTCTGTAAGTGTGCCTAAGACTGTTGGGGCAGAGTGTAGAACGTGTTGTAATGATGATGGACAGGTGGTCTGATGACAGTTGTTTTTCTGTTCTCCAGTGTGTATGTGTTGCTAGTGAGGGAGAACAGAACGTTATGTCTGGGGAGGAGTTTGAGTATCCTGCTGGATGTGGTATGTGTGTATGTTCTTCTGTATTATTAAGAATGAAGAGGCTGTTTAGTTGTGTGGCTATGTTGGCGCCTCTGGTGTTGCTTTGGTTGTGCAGGTACCAACTAGTGTCTTTAGCGTTGAAGTCTCCTCCTAAGATGACATTAGTGAGAGAAACCAGATTGTGTAACTGTGGATTGTAATTGGCTGGCACCTGAGGTGAACTATCTGGTGGGATGTAAATGTTGATTAGTGTGGTGTTGTGTTTTGCGCGTGTTTTAATGTTAACTGCCTTTATTTCTATCGTGTTATCTGCTTGGACTGTGTTTGTAATGTTTTGGGTGGCATCAGTGTAGCTAATGCTTTTACGTATGTAAGTGATGAAATTTTTGAAATATGTGACTAAAGTACAGATACTGTATTTTAATGTGAAACAATTTTCTTACATGTAAGAATACGGCGTTCGTTTACATTAAATTATTGTGGTGGGCACACTTTTCAGTGTCGAGGGTGACTTTCAATCTAGAAATTTACTGACGAGCATTTGTTAGCCAGAATAAATACTATTAAAGTACCAACTGGGCGCTGGAGGTTAAACGGCATATAAATAACGTCTGATTGAATGCAAATGCATCGGAAAGTTTATTGGTGTTAATTAACATTGAAAATTATATATAAAGCAGCCTAAAACCCTATACAAATTACAATAATAGGAAGAGAACATTTTCTTACCTTGCTAAAATCAACCTTGCAATTTGCAACTAAACAAAGCTTGAGTTGCCAATTATCATTATAAATATTTCTCTGTGTTTTTTTTCATAATAACGCAGTACAGATAATAAGTAATAAAACTAATAACCATACAATAAATCTTATTTAAATGAAAAAAATTATAATGGAAGGAATGATTTTGAATGATTACATAAAGTGAAGTCGGGTCTGTAATATTAATCAGAAATGGACTCGAGGGCGACTCCAAACCTTCCCGAGGGCGACTATTAGCCCGCAGGCGATCGAATGGCCATCCCTGATTTACATCATTTACACGAGTAAACTGTAATTTTGAAGCTTGAAACAAATTTTATTTGGCTGCATTCACTCGTATGGAAAGGTAAATTTTCTTCAAGAATTATGATTATGACTCATCGGATTTGCATTCAACCTATCGAAATATGAAGCATAAATGATACGATAGTCTTTGGTACCTTCATGATTAGCTCATAGACATATTTATTACATTATGCAATCGATATTGAAATAAACAGAATATGATCATTCTTCCATCCATGATATATTCCATATCTGAGTAAGGTTTTTAGTATGACGTCATGGGATAATGAAGCCCTTATCTTTTAAGAACGTCATTCAAATAAATAAATAAATAAGTATCTCACATGAATAATACACAATATATATATATATATATATATATATATATATATATATATATATATATATGGGATGACTGACCTTGTGGGTTTGCATCATATGTTTCATTTATTACGTTATGTTGATATTTGTTTTTTCATAAACGTGCGCTATATATTTTCATAGATATAAAGTAATAACAAAAAAATGGTGTCAATAATCCAGCAGGGTTGAAGCACCTTAAACAGAAAAAACAAAGTAATAAAAGACATTATAACTTTTCATTTGAACTCTGTTGTGTTCTCGAATGAACATATTATTCATGCAAAATCATGCAAATTTGATGAACCTCTATGACCCTTATACGAAACTAAAAGATATTTGAGGAAGAGAATGGAAATATGCGTATCTCGCTGTAATGCTGCATGATTGCTTTACTTGATATTCAATTTTCGCTTTAATTTATACTATTAAATGTTTTTATTGGCAAAGATTAACACTATTTGTAATGCTATTATTTCCCGCGTTCTTTAAATTTCTGTAGTTATAGTTGTTAGTGTACACTGAATCAGCTGTTCCAGTCTTTCTCTTATGTCTTATTACATATTAATAAAAGAACACTATTATATAAGGTTTTGGACTGTTTAACCTACAGTACTTAATCGCTGACATCTAAATTCTGAGATGAACCCATTTTATATTTACTTATATATATGACGAACAAAATTGAACAACTTACTCAAAGTGAGGCTTGAATTTGCACAAGTTTCAAAATCTGAGTGATTGGCCAACTTGCTTTCCAATCTTATGAAATAGCAAGTGAATTTAGACGTATGTTAACTGTTGAGGAAGTTATATTTAATGTAATACAAATTATATTTTAAGTAAGTGTTCTATTGTTTTATTCTCTTGGGGATCCAAGATCTTGACCGCTTCCCTTCGGCATTCCATATTTCCATAACTTCACCAAATCTATTTGTGTTCACGCTCAAAACTGTGCAATGTAAATGCTTTCTGGTTTTCGTGACTTACACAGGTTCCCAGGAACCTCTCTTTAACATATTGCTTCCCAATGTAATCACTTTAACATATTGCTTCCCAGTGTTAATCATTTTAACATATTGCTTCCCAAAAATAGACATTACACAACCAATTACAGTTACATTACAATAGTTTATAATATTTAGAGATTAGCTAGTCGAGAAAATGTAAATGTATGGACAACTTAACTTATTATGCTTTGCCATTTTTTTGTGAATGTAAAATATTTGGATCACCTGAAGATCAGGGTCCCCAGCCTTCTTTAGTTAGCCTTATAAGGCTAACTAACGAAAATATCACGACCTAACCTAACCAGTCGTTAGGTCAACTGTACGCCCTTGACGATTGGTTAGGTTAGGTAGTGATATTTTCGTTAGTTAGCCTAGATTACCAACCTCTTTCTAACCAACCAACCTTTCTCTTTTTAACATATTGCTTCCCAGTGTTACACTTTAACATATTGCTTCCCAGGAGGGATCACTTTAACATATTGCTTCCCGAATGCTTTGGGAAGCAATATGTTAAAGTGATCCTACTTTCTTTTAGATCGGTTTAAATATTACATAAAGAAGTTAGTAAAGACCTCAGTCCTTAACCAAAGGACTTAGAGTGTATGAAGAGAACTTCGAAAAGGACCAAGATCAGACAAAAAAAGGACAGTGCTCTAAATTCAGTCTGAACGTACCAGTACAATCGTCATAATCGTTACATTCCTTGAGTTATTTGCAAGGTTGTAGCGCAGTTTTGCCCACCGTCCATAGATCACTGGATAACACTGTTTCCCAATAAGCGATGGCTGATGGGGTTGTTTAACCTCCTTCGCAACATCTAAGGTCATATAATGGATGGGACCTACGGCTTTACGCTGGATCCGAACCACAGGTATCTAGATAATTTAGACCCAGGAGATGTTCCTCCATCCAACTACTACCCAGAACCAATGTCGCTTAAAATCGTTGTTCGACGGGCAGCGGTGTTACGACATTGGCCACGACGTAATCGAAGTGAAGAAACCGAGGTCGTGGTTCCATCCCGATAATGCTAGTAATAAGAATACAGGTCTTAGAGCAATGGACCGCATTAGGTGGATTCAGCACAGTGCCAGTTTCTGGCCTTCCAGACTATTTATTATTAGCATAGAGTATAATATAATATATAATTACTATATATAATATATATATGATCAGATAAAATTTATATTGAAACAGAAAATAACACACAAACAACAATTTCCTTTCTATAAAAACACATGAACAACGATACAGTAAGAATAACACCTATATTGGAAGAACATTATAGCAATCTCAACAACAAAATAACACCATTATTCAACTACTTGACCGAACTAAAGCCCTTGACATAGTACCTCATGACATACTCTTAACAAAACTCTATCATTGTTAGAAAATCTAGAAGAGGAAGAGCTATTGTTGTCCCAAGGCGAGATGATGACTAAGCTGATTGATGCAGCATTGCTTGTATATATTAAGTTAAGGTGTGTGTATATCCATCTCATAATTGTAAGGTTAGTGAAAAATTCATTTAATTTAGAGCTAGCATTTTTGGGCTCTTGTGGCATCATTGTTTGGGCACTCTTGTGGCATCATTTTTTTGGGGCACTGGCGCGTTCTTTCTACTCGTTTGTTGAATGCGACACTTACAGGGCGTGGTTTTATAGAGAGCTCTCTTGCAATTCAGTTTGATTGTTTAGATACAAGATTGTTGCATCGTGCAATTGTGCAGGTTGTGTTGTTGTTGCAAGGTTTAGAAAGAAGACCATAAATAGCGCCCCTTTTGTTTTTTATCTTAATTTTATGCAACTGAGGCCTAAGGTCAGCAACCCTGAGGTAGGACCTAATAGGACCTCCAAGTCCGTAAGTTTTAGTCTAGCTTAACTTGGGCTGTAGGTCGAAGTGGCCCTTCAGAGCTTGACCGTTGAGAGCTTAGCTGGGATTCTGAACCCAATAAAATAAAAAATAACAATCATTATGGTTTCAGGGGACTGCCTTCATGATGGTTCTGCTTATAGTTGACTAACAGGACACAATTTATAACACAAGATTTTCATACGTCACAAATAAGAGCATTCTGGCATCGATTCTGTTCCTCCTTTACATAAATCACTTCATTAAATAATTCATCCTGTTACCAGTATGCAAATGACACGACAATCATAACCTTAAACAAGAAACTTTTGTCACTCCAAACAACTACCATCAATGAACTCCAAAGAACAGTGGTGGCTTGTCACTATGGGCCGCAAAACTGCAGTTTCCCCAGAAGGTTTTTCAATCTGATGCAATAAGAAGATTACACAATAAAAGTTTAATGATAAACCTTTTTAGTTTTATTCCTGTTTATTCATTCATTTATTGTCTAAAGCGAGTAGCAGCAGAAGCCAAATATTTTTGTCATATTTCGATGGACCAACTTTTGCTAAGTTACCGTTTGTAATTCTGACTCATCCATATCCTTCGAGTCTGTGCTGCAGCCACTCTCATCTTGTGCAAAGCCATTTAAGTAAGTGAATTCAGTGCAAAGTTTACATAACTATGTATGCTCTTCATGTGCGTAAGCTAGAACGTGAGTGGCTTTGAGCTGCTTTCCAATGTTTTCACTTGCCAGAGTTGCCGATTATAAAAAAATTGTGCTCATTATTGAGTGATTAGCAGCCACTTGTTATAAACTGCTTCTGAAGCCGTGATGTGCGTTTACATTACATATTAATTTTTAAAAAGTTAAATAATTTTATTGATTGACATACTAAAATTTTTGCATTATTCTTTTATACCCTATATACTATAAAATAAACAGTTTACGTTAAGAAATTTGTTACTTATTGACAGTAGTTATTGTGATTTGTGAATTTTTAATAGGCTTCAATATTACTAATTTTATCAACTCCTTGAAATTCTGTGAACCTATGGCGAACAAAGTTTAATTTTTGCAAAACATAAAATTTCACGAGTTAACATTAAGTGAAAAGGATGGCATTAAAAACAAAAGAAAACCTACACCTAATTAAACAATTGAACAAAACAATAAAAGCCGTAATAAAGAATACTGACGTCAGTTCAATATTAACTGCTATGAAAAATGTAAATGGCTTTGTGTCTGTGATGAGAAAAATGCTTTTTGTTCCCCTTGCCTATTGTTCGGAGTGGATGCATCTTGGACAAAGAGTGAAGTTAAGGACTTGAGATATTTGACTGAGAAAATAAAAAAAACAGGAATTACCAACTAAGCATATAAATAAAATGGTCGATTTAACAATGTTCGCTAGAGTTAGTATAGCAAATCAACTTGACACAGCATATAAACTCTCAGTTGGAAAGTATAATGGTGAAGTAAAAAGAAATAGAGATGTGCTTTCAAAAATTATAAATTGTGTAAGGTTTTGTGGAAAATTTGAATTACCATTTAGAGGACATAAAGAAACACAATTCAGAAAATTTGGGTGGATTTCGTGGTTTAATCGACTTTTCCTGTGAACTTAATTCCAGTCTTGAAACTCACTTTAATACGTATACAGTCTTCAAAGGGACATCCAAAACAACACAAAATGAACTTTTAGAAGCGATGGTGCAAATTTGTGGGGGGAAAAAAAATCAAAGAAATTAATAACATCGAATATGTAGTAGTTATGTGTGACGATACCACTGATAAATATAATTTATTAGCGTTAAGCCATACATAGATTCTTTGGCGAGGAATCTGTGTATACCTTAACGCTAACAAATTAGTCTTAAATAAAAAAAAATCAACCTATATAGTCATCACAAAAAAGTAAACGTTGGCCCCCTTAAATCTAAACCTAAATTCAATCCAAATAAAAGGAATGCAATCGATCAAATTCCTGGTAACTACCCTCGATGCAAATCTGTCATTCAAAGAGCGGACTGGAGATATATGCAACAAATTAACCAAAGTCTCATATGTAGTTACAAGAGTAAGTGCATCACTTCCGAAAAAAGTCAATAATGTAAAATCGATCAGATGTCGCAATCCCGATTCGTTTAACTCATATTTTCAGTTGTTCTCAATTTCTATACATTGTCCCTTGCATCCGTAACATTATTTCTGATCTCTTCTAATCCCTTTAATCTTCCAATGGAACCATAAGTATTTTAAAATCATTAATGGCTTTTTATTCCCGAGAAAGAAAAACAGGGAAATATGAAAGCATTTTTATTTTAAAAATTATTCAAAGCATATATATATATAATAAAGTATGAAGTTTAGGGACCACCTAACACTCCTCACTGCTGTCTGTCAACATACCTCAACCGTCCAGAGAGGGCCCACGTCTCGCCTTACAACGCCTACAACCCCATAAACCCAGAACCACGACCCCAAAAGACTACTACCCACAACTCCACAGCCCACTCAGCATATATGCTTCTATGATAACTTAGAAGAAAGAGAAAAAAGCATATAAAAATTACGAAAAGTGTCTATATTATTATTTCAGAAAAACTTAGAGTTTTAAAGCAGAATAAAAGAGAATAGAAAGAAATGACAGAAGATTATTATTATTTCGTTTAAAATAGAACTTGAGTTTAAAATATATATATGTGTATTATTTCAAATAAAGGTGTGTGTATATATTATTTACAAAGAAATGTCAGAAAAATACAACCTTCCTCACACGAGTCTACAACCAGAAAGACATTGAGAAAGAATTAAAGCCAGTAAAGCTTTGCAAAGCCGGTTTGACTGGTTCAAATGGCTGAAAAAGCCGGTCTAAGCAGTGATTTCAAAACAATATACTACTGTATATATATATATTATATATATATATATATATATATGGGATGAATTTCACAATTAAACACGTGAAATGAATGAATGCTGCAAACCCACAAGGAAAAAGAAAAACGATTCCAAGGCCTTTCGTGTGGGTTTGCAGCATATATATTATATATATATATATATTATATATACTAGAATGCCTGCTGTCAAAGCTCCCCGAAAAATACAACCTAGGGTTGGACTCGAAGGTGCAAGTGTGTTACTAAAACCTTCCCTGGTTCTCCCTTAATGTGTATAGTAAATTTAGTGCAGATTACCCTAGCCGTTTAGGCGTGCCCTAACCGTTTAGGGGTCTCCCTCCCACTCTCCTACCCAGAGGAAAACTGGGAAGGGAAGGTGAGTTACTAAAACCTTCAATGGTTCTCCCTTAATGTGTATACTAAATTTGGTGCAGATTACCCAATTAGTTTGCAAATTACCCTAGCCGTTTAGGGGCCCACTCCCAGTATCCCTTAAGGACGGAACTGAGAAGGGCGGGTGATTTACTAAAACGATGCCTGGTTCTCCCTTAATGTGTATACTAAATTGGGTGTAAATTACTGTAGCCGTTTACGCATGTATAAATGAACAGACAGACATCACCATCATTATTCCTTATATATATATACACACACACATAGAGGCCGTCTAGTGTTTAATACTGACACAATTAACTTCATGTTAATAACCTTGTCGCACTTGCAGGTACAGTTGCCCGCATATGTAATGTTCCTCGTCTCACAGACGACTCCGTCGTGTGGCAACGCCACAGTGATAGTCAAAGCAAAATATGGCGCCGTATCAGAAACATCAAAAGTGCTTTAATTAACTTATCTCTGTGTGGACACGAAAAGCTTGTCTGTCGTTTAGAGGCCAGAAATTTATCAAAAAAATTTCATAAATATGAGACAGCTTTATTAACCGTAATCTGGGGCAGAATTTTACAAAGACTTAATTCAACTAGTAAATCGTTGCAGGATCCAACGATAAATATGCTAAAAGCTGTTAATCTCTTAAAATCACTGACAGAATTTATTGTAGAAATCAGAAACAACTTTAACGGTATCGAAGAGGAAGCTAAACTTCTAGCTAATGAAACGCAGTACATAGATGAGCAATGCCGAATTAAAACACGAAACATTATGCCTGACGAAATACGCGAAAATTATGTCATTTTGCGTAGCAGGGATTTATTTGTAGTTAATACATTTAATATAATTTGCGATATGCTTAGTGCGGAGACAAACCGACGAACAATAGTGTACAACGACATATTACATATGTTTAACGTGTTTTTTAAAAACAATATGAGTTCAAATGAAGTAAACGTATGTACTGATAAACTTTCGGATGTTTACAAAGAGGACATTGATGTTCATCAATTTAAAAACGAAGTAATGCACTTTCTAAAATATATGAAAGAAGAAAAAGCGATAAATCCAGTTGATATGTATAATATTATTCTTGATGGCCTAAAATCAACGTTTTCATTTCTAAAAAGAATTAAGTATTACTTAAGAAATAGTTTATTGCAAACAAAAATTTCGAATCTATTCCTCTTATTTATTAAATCAGATATAACAAAATCCATAAATTATGATGATGTTATTGATTCTTTCGCGAAATCAAAACAAGCTCCCAAGTGGAGCTATTGAAGAATAGGGACCCAGCCTTCTTTAGTTAGCCTTATAAAGCTAACTAAAGAAGGCTGAGGTCCCTATTTTTCAATAGCTCCAAACAAGTTATAGTTTTAGTTATATATTCAATTTTGGTAATTTACTATTTTTATCGTACTTGTATGGTGTGAAATAAATTATAAATCGGTTGCGTCTATTTTTTTTTACAATTTTCTTTCATGGCTAAAGCCTAATGGGTCTCAGTCTGCATTTGCGCCTCGGGCTTCAAGTAGTCTAAATACTGCTCTGCATAATTATAGACTTGCAGTAATCTTAATGGAACCTTATTACTGTATAAGACTAGAAAACTACAGGAGTTCAACGCTGTTCACGATCATATTAATTGTTTATCTTTATGACCATAGAGATTACATTATAATTACCTGAGCAATCCAAGATAAGCACCCCAAAGTCCCCATCCAAGAAAAAGCACCCCAGTTAGACCCCAATCCTAAAAAAAGCAACCGAGTTCGACCTCAATCCAAATTAAAGGATTTTAACATCGACATTCCTCCAAAACTTTGTCTAGGTCAGGCGTGGGCAACCCTTGGCACGCGTGCCAAACGTGGCACGCCAACGACTTTTTTCCGGCACGCGATTCCCCGGGCTCACCTTAAAAAAATTAAAATAAATAAATATCCAAATTCTTCGCTGAGTTTTATATTTTAACTTAATGTTTTCTGCTAAAAAATGGTAAAGATTAACTTTTGCATCAAAGATTTGACGATTTTGGCACGCTCACTTAAAAAGGTTGCCCACCCCTGGTCTAGGTCATTCCTTGATCGCACTTAGCACACAGCATCACTTTCTTAATAAGATTTTTTACCTTACACCAATTTATTACTGGCAATGGCTCTTCAACCAATAATGGTAACACTTCAGTTTGAAGTGCTACCATTATTATGGGATGCTTATTCTTGGATTGCTCATATATATATATATATATATATATATATATCGAAACCTACGGTAAAATTATTGAATGCCCGTTATGTTAATTAAATGCCAGGTTAGGTCAGCTGTACGCCCTTGACGATTGGTTAGGTTAAGTCGTGATATTTTCGTTAAAACTAACGAAAATATCACGACTTAACCTAACCAATCGTCAAGGGCATACAATTAACCTAACCGGGCATTCAATTAACCATTTTAGAGCAATTAACTCCATTTTAACTCCATCTGAACTCCATTTTAGAGTAATCTGAGAATAAGCACCCTCGTTCGACCCCAATCCAAGAATAAGCACCCTAAATTGATTTGGGTGCTTATTCTTGGATTGCTCTTAATTATCTGTATGTCAATGACTGCACATTCAATTGTCCTTTAAATATATATGTCTGTGTTATATGTTGCTGGACTCGGTTGTCCCAACTCCATCCCACCTTCCCCTTGTTGGGGTACCTTGACTATTACTGCGGCCTTGCCACATGCAAAGCTGGGCACTTGCGGGTTTTTTTGCGGTACTGCGGGTACTGCGGTACTACCGCACTACCAAACCGGTACCGCATAACGCAGTACCGCAAAGGATCGCTGAAAGTGCAGCAGTACCGCTACCGCATTTTTTGCGGTACTGCGTTATGCGGTACCGGTTTGGTAGTGCGTAGTACCGCAGTACCGCAGTACCGCAAAAAAACCCGCAAGTGCCCAGCTTTGGCCCGGCCCACATGTACATTGTACAGAGTCGCCTGTGAGGCGAGGAACATAACATATATGGCAACTGTACATACGAGTACACTCAAATGCACGATATAACTTGCTAAACTGAATGCCCCTGCATTTTATGCAATTTAAATATTACTCCCTTGCAAATGGGACGTATAACTAATTAAATCTGACAACAATTCGGTTTCGTTCATTAAACACTCGTTCACCCAATTTACCCCCCAAAAATTCTCGACACTGACACAAACGGACACGCCAAATTTACAAAACTCCCCCTTCATTATATGTCTTGGTTTAAATTTTCAATTTATTTATCTCATTATTTTCTCATATGATACTTATCCTTGAAATACAGAATGAACGATTTGGTAATTTTGCGATAAGTACGTTAGTTTTTCAAGCTGGCACAAATCGACATTCGTGATTTGTATAAGATTGTGATTTGTTTGAATTTTATTTCCATTCATATCTCCTGAATTTGAATAAATTCCCACTTACTGATTTTGTGTTCGTGTCTGAAGTGAAAAATTCACGCATTTTCATACCTAAAAAATGTATTATTTTATCTTTTTATAACTTAGGATGAATTTTTATATATATATATATATATATCATTTAACATTTGAATATATGTGTAAAAGTTTTATGCCAAAACAGGTTTAAAAGAGAAAAGGCAAAATATGAAATTAAACTAGTTTATAGCAAGTATTTTAGCTCAAAGAGTAGGTAGGACCTTTGCATGTAAGCCTTTTATAGTATATTACGCTGTTCTGAATCATTCTGGGTTGTGATTAATGGTACAATTTACAATTAGTACTTTATCGGACGCCACAGCTTTTATAGACTAATAGTCTGGGCTATTCATTTACAAATAATTCTCTATATATATATATATATATATATATATATATATATATATATATATATGGGACGTAGACAGGGTGGAAGGCTACGGGGGCTTCAGCCTCCCCCGAAATAAAATCATAGGTTTGATATTTTTATGCATTTTTTGAAATTATAAGTAAATTATAAGTAAGTAGGCCATGCCAAGTACTTTCAGCACATGTTTAATTATTGTAATACATTTATGAATGTGTTTTTATTAATTTACACACTTTTAATATACAGGGTGGCGCAAAAGTCGCGCATCATAAGAATTTTCAATGTTGACTATATTATTTTTTTTTAGGTAGGGGATGGCTGCGAAATTAACAATAGACGAGAGGGTGAGCTTGGTTTTAATGCATGGAATACCATGATACGCGACTTTTGCCTCACCCTATATATATATATATATATATGCCCCTCCCGAAGAGAAATTCTGGCTACCCCCCTGTGTATATATATATATATATATATATACAGGGTGTTTGAAAACTTTCTGTACAAATTGTAATGGGGAATAGGCAACACCAAGACAAACCCTTTTCGTCTATAAGTGTATGTCCGCTGACGTCACCATTCGGCGCGAGAGGGCGTCGCTGCAATTGGCTAAAGTAAAAGGTGAAGTGGGCTAGACTCGCGCTTGCCGCGGGCATTCTTAAATCGGACGTAGTACGCGTAACATGGAGCGCTTCACGACTGCTGAGATGGCTGACATGCATATGGTGTATGGGGCTGCCAATGGAAACGGAAGAGCTGTTGTGAGGTTGTACCGACAGCGCTTCCGAAACAGACGTGTGCCAAACCACCAAACGTTTGCGCATTTGCATCGGCGACTGCGAGAAACTGCAACATTCCATGCAAACATGCATGACACTGGTCGGGAGAGAAACGTGCGCACTCCTGACATGGAAGAAGAAATCCTACGGCGATTTGAGGACAATCCAAGCGCAAGCACGCGAGGTGTTGCACGTATCCTCGGTGTGAACCACGACCTGGTCTGGAGAGTGTTGCACGAGCAGCAGTTACATCCGTTTCTTAAACACACCCTCACGTGTGAAACAGGCCTCATCTGAGAACAGCATAAGCCGGAAAATTAGGCTGCACCGCTGCCTGCTGCAGAAACCAGCGTGCGAATTCCACACGAAGAGGGTAATCCCGAGGTTGTAATGCCTGGACTCTCTGACGATGAAACGGATGTAACTGCTGCTCGTGCAACACTCTCCAGACCAGGTCGTGGTTCACACCGAGGATACGTGCAACACCTCGCGTGCTTGCGCTTGGATTGTCCTCAAATCGCCGTAGGATTTCTTCTTCCATGTCAGGAGTGCGCACGTTTCTCTCCCGACCAGTGTCATGCATGTTTGCATGAAATGTTGCAGTTTCTCGCAGTCGCCGATGCAAATGCGCAAACGTTTGGTGGTTTGGCACACGTCTGTTTGGGAAGCGCTGTCGGTACAACCTCACAGCGGCTCTTCCGTTTCCATTGGCAGCCCCATACACCATATGCATGTCAGCCATCTCAGCAGTCGTGAAGCGCTCCATGTTACGCGTACTACGTCCGATTTAAGAATGCCCGCGGCAAGCGCGAGTCTAGCCCACTTCACCTTTTAGCCAATTGCAACGGCGGCCTCTCGCGCCGAATGGTGACGTCAGCGGACATACACTTATAGACGAAAAGGGTTTGTCTTGGTGTTGCCTATCCCCCATTACAATTTGTACAGAAAGTTTTCAAACACCCTGTATATATGATAATGATAATGATAATAATAAGCTTTATTGGCAGATACAAATCCCATAACGCATAACCGCCCATTTTTACATATGAAAAATTTATCCCTCACCAAGATTCGAACCCGTGCCCTCTAACTCGTTGACATACCTTGGTTAACCTTGGTTTTGCTTTCGCATGAATTGTTCATTCTGAGGAAGGTAAGGTTTGTTAGACATAGAGCTTAACGTGGAATCCAAACCACGACTCACCACGGGTGGTCAGAAATTACAAAGTCCTTGCCCGAACTCGATCTCACAACCTCCCTGTCAGTAACCCAGTGTCTTAACCACTGGGCTACCCATGGTACCCATTTATCTACCAACCAGTTTTTATTGTATGTAAGAGATGAACAGCTGGGTGTAGTAAGCGCCGCCTGCTGTCGCCTGGAATCGAACCGAAGCCAGTGAAATCGTTGTCAGCGATGTAATAAATGGAATTAATATGATCGTTAATTAATGTAATTTCATGTGATTAATAATAAGAAATATGTGCTCTACCGCGAAACTGTGATCTACCATATTCCAATACGTGCCCTACCGTGAAACTAGCCTTATAAGGCTAACTAACGAAAATATCATGACTTAACCTAACCAATCGTTAGGTCAACTATACGCCCTTGACGATTGGTTAGGTTAAGTCGTGATATTTTCGTTAGTTAGCCTTATAAGGCTAACTAACGTACCTGCTGCTAATCCGAATAATCTAAGGTAGATCACGTATTGGAATGTAAATTTTAAGGTAGAGCACATATTGGAAGAGCACCGAAATTTGTTTTATATTAATTGCCTAATTGCCGAGAGAGAGAGAGAGAGAGAGAGAGAGAATTAGTGGTGCTCCTTTAGTATGCGGTCTACAAATTCTGCCGCGCTCTACTTTTTTCAAAGTGCAGTCTACAGTTTTTTTTTGTTAAATTTGTGCCTGCTCACGCATTCTGCCGCTCTTTTTTTTTCGCTAAATGACTCACTCACATGACTTAGACCCTATTTGACCTTGAAATTCAAAATGATTGTTTAACATCAGTAGCTTGAGAAATTTGAAGCAGTAAAGTTGTAAACAATTCAATTGCCGGTGCTACTATATAGTATGCGGTCTACCTACGATTGGTTAGGTTTAGTCAAGATATTTTCGTTAAAACTAACGAAAATATCATGACTAAACCTAACCAATCGTCAAGGGCGACTGACAGGATGTAAACAAGCAATTAGTAAACAAGCTAAGAAGGTATACTTACATTTAAACTTTTTATGTTTTTAACTTTTCAATAAATTTTTTCAAGTAAGATTGTCATTTCAACCTTCTTTAACTACATTTAAAAAACAAATTGGTGGAGACCGCATACTAAAGTGTGAATTTGTCTGTAGACCGCATACTAAAGGAGCACCGAATTAGTTTTAAAATCCCAGTTGGTATGCCAGAGAGTAGTTAGTTTTAAAATTTACAGTTGGCAACTCTACCCCTCATTTTCGAATGAATTTTCGCTGTTTTTTCGTGTGTGTGTGTATTTGATTGCAGGGCGCATTGTGTTTCAGAGTGTTTTTTAACGTAAATTCCGTTAATTATAGTCAGCTTAAGCCGACCAGATCTCTCTCTCTCTCTCTCTCTCTCTCTCTCTCTCTCTCTCTCCCAGTAGTTAGTCCAGTAGTTAGTCCCCCTCCCCCAGTAGTTAGTTCAACTGCGTCGGGAAACGACTCAGGCCAGTTAGGAAAAACCACAACTTAAAATCACTCAAAACTGTGCTCTTCAATGCTAGGTCAATTAGAAACAAACTAATGGAATTTATAGCGCTTGTCAAAACTGAGAACTTTGATATCATCGGAATAACGGAATCCTGGATCCATTCTGAATCAAGGGATTTTGTAGGAGAATTTGAAATGGTAGGTTACAAAATGTTTCACAAAGATAGGAACGGAAGGGAAGGCGGCGGTGTACTTTTGTATGCTCGGGACTCCCTGCACCCGGTAAACAGTAATATCGTATCTGCTCATGAAATGTTGGGAATTGAGCTAAACCTAAATAATAAAGTAGTGCAGCTACTTCTAGTATATAGACCACCTCACTACCCCGTTGATAAGGATATAAACTTGTATAACAAATTAAGCAGAATAGTGAATAATAAGATCAGTGTGATTTTTGGTGATTTTAATTGTGGTTATGTAAATTGGGAAAACAAAACAGCTGATGCTGAGGGCTCAAGACTGTTGGAATTTGCCGATGATAACTTATTAAGTCAATGGGTTGACGGGCCTACTAGGGGTAATAATAAACTAGACCTCATATTCACGAACGAAGATGACCTAGTCTCTAACCTGACTATTGGTGAAAATTTAAGTAACAGCGATCATAATTTGATTAGGTTTGACCTCAGGGTTCCAGTTAATACACGCGAAAAGACTCATGAAAGACTGGATTTCTCGAGAGCAAATTTTGAAAGCTTCCGAAGTAGTTTAGACACACTTGAAGTTCTAATAAGTGAGGATGTCAATGTCACCTGGAGCTCATATAGGGATCAATTTAGAATATTACAGAACACTTTTATACCAACTAAAATGGTTTCCTTGTCAACAAAGTCGCCGAAATGGTTTAACAACGAAATTAGGAGGGCTATTACGGGAAGAAATAGAGCCTACAAACTACTTAAGTCGCATTTCAACCACACTAATTCAGAAAACTATATAAACCTACGTAGGGGGGTTAAGTCCTTAATTAGATCAGCCAAACGTGATGAAGAAGCTAGAGTTGCCTCACTCTGTAAAGTTAACCCTAAAGAATTTTTTGCCCATGTTAATAGCAGAAAGCCAATTAAAAATTCTGTAGGCCCCTTAAAAGATAGAAATGGCGTACTGAAATTCGGTGATAAAGGTATAGCTAATACGTTAAACGAGTTCTTCATTACAGTCTTCACGGAGGAAGACACAATAGAAGTGCCAAGTCCTCGGAATACATATGACGGTGACCAGCCCGTAGAGACTAAGTTTTACGAGAAATGAGGTACAGCAATTAATTGATAAGATGAACAAATACAAATCACCTGGCCCCGACTTATTTCTTCCAAGGGTATTAAAAGAGGTTAGCCACAATGTTGTTGACAACTTAGTAACCATATTCAAACAATCAATCGAGTTAGGGAAAGTTCCAACCGACTGGAAGTTAGCAAATGTAACACCAATCTTTAAAAAGGGTGATAGGGAAAATCCTTGTAATTATCGCCCGATCAGTTTAACATCAGTTGTCGGCAAACTGTTGGAATCCATCATTACAAAACGTATTGTGTATCATCTTGAATCTAACAATCTAATTTTTTATTCTCAACATAGATTTAGGCGACATAGATCCTGTCTGACAAACCTGTTAGAGTTTTTCCATAATATGCATACACTGTACGATGCAAGTAGGGCAATAGATATAGTGTATCTCGACTTTCAAAAAGCCTTTGACAAAGTCCCTCACGCTAGATTGATAGCTAAAGTCAAAGGACTAGGAATCACCGGACTCGTTTCCAACTGGATTGAGGATTGGTTAAAAGATAGAAAGCAGAGAGTGGTAATAAATGGAATGGCTTTGGAGTGGGCGCCGGTCACCAGTGGTGTCCCACAGGGTTCCGTTCTGGGTCCTTTACTTTTTATCATCTATATTAACGATATAGACGTCGGGCTTCTAAGTGCAATCTCCAAATTTGCAGACGATACGAAATTAGGAAGTAGTGTAGGTACTGAGGAGGGCGTAAGAACGCTTCAGAACGATCTTGACAGGTTGGGCGAATGGTCTGCTACTTGGCAGATGCCATTCAACTTGGACAAATGTAAGGTAATGCAGATAGGTTATAAAAACCCGAAGACCGATTACTCTCTCTTGGGAAGGAACTTGACTGAGACCGATCTAGAGAAAGACTTAGGAGTCTATATCAGCAACGATCTGAAACCGTCGAAGCACTGTGCAGAAGTCGAAAAGAGGGCCTTAAAATTATTAGGTTATATTAAAAGACAGTTCCAGTTTCGGAACAAGGAGACTGTAATGTCTCTTTATAATTCTCTAGTCAGACCTCAACTGGAATACTGTGCGCAGTTTTGGTCTCCATCCCTGAGGAAGGACATAGAAAGGTTAGAAAGAGTACAAGCAAGGGCTACAAAATTGATCCCTTCAATGAGAATGCAAAGCTACCAACGGAGATTGGAGCGCCTAAATCTGTTTAGCTTAGAGACGAGGAGGTTGCGAGGTCAGCTTATTCAAGTCTTCAAGATGCTCAAAGGAATAGACAGGGTAGATTACAGACACTTATTCTCACTTAATGCCAATCCGACAAGAAATAATGGGTTTAAAATGGAACTAAAGACATTTAGGACCTCTGTCTGCGGAAATTTCTTTTCCTATGAAATAGTTAATATCTGGAACCAACTTCCCTCAGAGGTTGTTTCCAGTCAAAGTGTAAATGTGTTTAAAAATAGGCTAGACAAAGTACTGAATACTCTCATAGTTTAAGATTAAAACATAAGAAAACTCTGCAGGAGTTCGCTTGCACGGTGTCTCTGTGAGCAAGCTAAATATAGAGCTATTTATATATTCTCCACTTTCCTGTAAAATTTCCTTGGCTACTTTTCCAGGGTCAAGGTATTTTCTTCAACCTTTTTCCGTACCTGCCTCTGGCAGGGAGGGAGCGGAGGGTGGGGAGAGAGCCTTCTACTTTTCTATCCAGTTTTCTACTACTATTAGGATAGTTGAAACAAAAATAAACTTTTAATAACAGGAACCTCCCAGAGTGGACCGAAAGGTCTTTGAGGCTTCCTCTTGTCCTTGTAACTCCTTGTAACTCTCTCTCTCTCTCTCTCTCTCTCTCTCTCTCTCTCTCAATATGATATTCATCTTAATTCGCCCTACCTTTAATCACCGTGTTTCAAAAGTTAAATTGAATAAAATCATATAAAATCTATTTAGTGTATCGGCTTCCCATACGTTAAACCTAATCAGCCACACGCTGCTGAGTCAGCCAGGAATTTATCCAGTTAAACGAAATTCATTATAGAAGAACCGTTGAAGTTTATAATGCAGAATAAGTTCGATATAACAAATATTGTTAAAAGTAAATAAAAATCATGTTAATACAAATAAAAATCATTATATTAAAAGTCGAACTACTGCATTTCTGGTGGCAGCGATTTTCCTTTTAATTAAAAAGAGGTATTCCCACGTCCTCCTAGCCTTTAGCTGAGCCAAGTTAATACTACCCGTTTCTATAGTATTAATTAAATTAGTAGGTATTGCCTTTAGTTAAATTAAATAGTAAAATGAAGTGACATAAAACTAAACATTCCTTACACTTCGATTCTCAATTCGATTTTGCTAAAGCATTATTCTTCTATGGCATAAGGTCTAAAATTCTGTCCCGTGCCTTTTTCTAAATTCGTACGTTATAAGGTGTTCGATTCTCGTTTATCTTATCCCATGCTCCGTGTTTCCATTATTTTGAGGAGAGGGCGGTTAAATAAATATAGTTAGCGTTACAGTTAAGTACATACTGACAATATTTTCCTTTAATATATATATATACAGGGTGTCCCAAAACATGTGACCCTAAAAGAAATATTAATAACTTTTTTATTAAAGGTGCTAGAAGTAAATACTAAAAACTAAAATAACAAGTGAAGATGTATGTTTTTGATACTGTATATGTAATTATTATCAAAAACATATCGTTACTTTAAAATGTTAAAAAAAATTCTACAAAATTTTCTCATAAAAGAAATCATTTATCATGAAGGGTGGCCTAGTCTAACCAAAGGCCTTGTGACGGCGAATCCTACGGACCGGACTAGACTAGCCTAATCATTCACTTGCTCGTTCCGGACCTAGTCTAATCACTCACTCGCTTGTTCTAGCAAGTTGGCGGCCAAAAAAAACATCTTATGATACAAACTGTACAGAATTTCACCCACCCTCAGATGACGACACCACAAGAAAAAGCTGAACTAGTCAGGTATGTTTACGAAAGTAAATCAATCATCACAGCACAAAGATTTCAAGTTAAACACAATAAACAGGCACCAGGAAAGAAGAGCATAAAAAGATGGGTGAAAACGTTTGAAGAAACTGGATCCGTCCTTAAGAGAAAGAGTTGTGGACGCCCGAGTAAGTCTCTAGAAAGGTCGCAAGCTGTTATGGAAGCATTTCACACGGATCCAAAAACGTCAGTAAGGAGAGTTTCAGTTGAGTTAAACATCCCACGATCGTCGGTTCACAGAATCCTTCACAAAAATCTGAAATTAAAATGTTACAAAGTGCAAGTGCATCATCAACTTTTTAAAGAAGATTACGCAGTAAGAATTGCTACTTGCCAGGAACTAATCGAGTTCATTGATTCAGACTCAAATTTCCTGAAAAACGTCATCTTCACTGACGAGGCAACGTTTCATACATCTGGAAAACTTAACCGCCACAATTGTAGAATTTGGGGACCAGAAAATCCACGTGAGACCTTTGAACATGAACGTGATTCGCCCAAAGTGAATGTTTGGTGTGGAATGTCAAGTTCTCGAATTTATGGTCCATATTTATTTGAAGAAAGGACTGTTACAGGTGCCTCGTACTTAAAGATGTTAAAAGATTTCTTTGTGCCACTACTAAAAGAAACTCCTGAATCATTTCAAACCATAATCTTTCAACAAGACGGAGCCCCGCCTCGCTATGCTAGAGTCGTTCAAGAATTTCTAAACGAGACTTTCCCAAGACGATGGATTGGTAGAGGAGGATCAATGAAATGGCCCGCTCGCTCCCCCGATTTAACACCTTTAGATTTTTATCTTTGGGGTTATGTTAAGTCTAAAGTTTACCATAACAAACCAGAAACATTGTGGAATTGAAATAGCGTATTCAGGAAACTATCACATCCATCTTCCCATCTGTACTGGAGCGTGCCATTGAAGAATTTGAACGTAGAATTAGATTGGTTATAGTAAATGATGGAAAACATGTAGAGGTTAACTAGTGCATGGGAATAAAACTTACACCTTCGCTTGTTATTTTATTTTTTAGTATTTACTTCTAGCACCTTTAATAAAAAAGTTATTAATATTTCGTTTAGGGTCACTCTTTTTGGGACACCCTGTATATATATATATGATGTATACGTTTTTAATATTAAGGTTTTTATTGTTAAGTGCATTTAAGAAATTTGAGGTTCTAAATCATGTTTAACTGTAGTTTACTATTTTAGATTGATTGCCAGTAACGTTTTTGTGGCGTCTTGAGGATTCGTGTTGTCCGCGCTCCCCGACGAGATGTTACTTTGGTTCGTTGCTGCGAGTTGATGGCGCAAAGTTTTTGGTTTTCATTTTGGTCTTTTGGTCTTCTTCTGGGGCTGTTGTATCGATTTTATTTCTGAAATAGTTCGAACAATAATAATTTTGTGAATTACAATTATGGTTAATATGTATGAGCGCATTTATACTCATATACAGTCCAGTATTTTTATTTTGTTTGATGATATATATATTTTGTTCTTTTTCTCGATGTAAATGCCATAAGTTACCTTATTGGTCGTTCGGGCGCGATCAAATTGTTGCAAAATTCTGTAAATTTGTCATTTTCTCCTTCATTTGGCCAGAGTAAATTACGGTTATTGTTTGTACATTAAATTTGAAATGTGATAATTACAGTAGTTACAATTACAGTAGTTACAATTACAAACTTTTGGCTATTTTTTCTTCAAAAAAACGTAAGGCATAATTTGGAAGCAATTAAATTGAATCCAGATTCCACCAGTGTCGTTTGGTTGACCCAAGTAAGGTGAGCGATTACCGACAAGACGAGAGAGCGAGCGAGAGGGGAAGACGGAACCGAATGCGTATCCAGTTGAGTGCAGAACAGTTTCAAGCATTTGTGGACTAATGGTATTTTCGGGCAGTGCTGGTTCCACTGTTCTGATGCTTAGTTCAATGTAATTCTTACTACTCGGTAGGCAAATCACGAGAGTTTGAACGAGTGTTTAAGGTTTTACTGCCCATACAGTCACACTGTAAGTTTGTTGTGAAATCGCCTACAGCCAAGCGGTTGATTGAGCAGTACCATGTAGAGAGCCTTTCAGCTGGACGTAACAGAGGAGCAGAGCTCACCGAAAAGAAGTTGAGATGAGAGTGGTGAGTTTCTTCGTCAGCTTCTAGAATAACAAATCCCATCCAATTCCGTTACGTGGTTCCACTTTCAGTATAGCTCCATCCCCTTGGTCCTCTTTCAACTGGACAACGACTTTTTTTCTCTCGCAAAATTTTTTAGAGAGAGACCGGAACCTCAACGCGTGCTGATCTGTTGCATGGTGATACAACCCTGGGAGGACAGAAAATATATGTTTGTCCCTCCCAGTACAACCTTACATTCTAGTGAAGTGAGCAGGAGAGCTACGATTAAAAATTTAAAAAGTCCGTTGTCAGCTTTCGACATACATAAAAGCAGCGGAGTGCTATCTAAACAACGTTCAGAACTTGATGTACACTGATTACACCAGTACACATTTGAAAACTTGTCGATCGAGTTTTACAAACTAGTTGGTGATTCTATATAATTTGAGTGCGCTGATCTCAAAAATATAGTTAGTTTTTCCCTATCACGTATGGTTTTCTTACTACAGGGTGTGTCATAAATCCCCCATTTATCCCCAAATGTGAACCATCTTATCGAGACCAACATTGGATTGCACATGCTAAACCATAAATTTTGTTGTTATAGACTACAGTAACGCTTACATAATAATGTAGGGTAAATATATATAACAACCAGTCCCGTTCCCAGCAAAATACTCTCTCCCCTCCCATCAATGGGTGGTTAACATTTGGGGACAGATGAGGTATTACAACACCCCTTCTAGCACGAAATCTTTAGGTGATAGAGTAAAACCTAATTAAAGCAGAATTAAATAGCTCCTAGCTCTTGGACAAGCATATTGCTTGTTTATGAAAGAATAAAAAAATAACTGAAGGAAACAAAATATATTTACCTTCTTTACTTGCAAACATTTCAGGACTTATTCCAAAGACTTAAGACTACGAAGGTAGATCTGACTAATGACGACTAAACCGGTGCTTCTTTGATGTTTTCTTATGCTGTGCGTTAGGCTGATCTCGTTGCAGACACCAGCAGTAATCCGCCATCATATTTGTATGCCATCTTCCTTGATATCTTTTTTCCATGGTTTTGATGTCCTGGTGAAATCGTTCCCCTTGCTCCTCACTGACAGCTCCGAGATTTTCGGGAAAACGGTCAAGATGCGAAAATGAGAAGTGAACTTTCAGGCTCATAAATGCAAAAAACTTCACTTTTTTCTACGTGAAGGTCAAAATATGAAAATAAAAACCCACTCTAAGAGACAGAGTTTATTTCCACGACAGTTTCGACGCCCACTGGCATCCTCCTCGGGTGGATACAGAAACACGAATGAACCAAAACAAGAGGGAAAAACAGTCCAGGGACCGACCGTTAAGAAATTCGCACCTAGGTTAGATCTCATTCTCCCGACACCGGAAGGGCATTTTCATTAAGTACATTCGCGCAAATTTAAAACTATCTTCCTGTTCTAAACATACAGATTCTATTATATTTTTTCTTACATAATTATTGAATTTATTATTAATTTTATTACATTTAATATTGCATAATTATTTATTACAGAAATTATAAATTTATTATTACATTGGTTATTACATTATTGTTTATTATACAGAACTTATAAACCGAAAAACGAATGAAGAAAGCCGATTAGGAAACAATCCAGAGAAATTCGCACCTAGGTTAGATACCGTTCTCCCGACACTGGAAGGGCATTTATTACAGGGTCCGCTTATAAGTACATTCCCACAAATTAAAACTATCTTCTTGTTCTATACCTACAGATTCTAATATTTTGGCATAATTACTACATTTATTATTACATTCACATTTTTTTTTTTTTAACATTTATTATTATTATTACCTTTACCCTAATTATTAAATTTATAATATTACCTTTATTATTACATCTGTTGCATTTATATTTATTTCCATATTTATTTCCATTATTACATTTACTAAAGGCGAGTAAGGAAACATTCCAATCCAGAGACATTTAAGAAATTCACACTTAGGTTCGAACACGTTCCCACGACTCCGTAAGGGATTTTTTGACCAAGAATCTCATTAAAGGGTCTAACTTATAAGTACCTTCGCACAAATTAAAATTATCTACTTTTTCTATACACACAGATTCTATTATTTTTCTTTTGACATAATTATTACATTTATAAAGTACCTTACTTGATTCCCAATCTATAGCATGATTATTTTGGCTGGCGTGATAAAAAATGGCATTATTAATATTACAACTTCTGTATTTTTAGAACTGATAAAACTGTGTCACCAATAATGCCTTCTCCTTCGGTGAAGAATTTTATTTGCAACGTTTTGGTATGGGAATGGGGTCTCCTTTATCCCCAATACTGAGTACATTATACATGGAATACTATGAGTCGGAATTGTTGCAAACAATATGTCCCAGGAATCTAATTTGGTTTCGTTATGTAGATGATATTTTCTCATTTTGGCCTGACCACTGGAACAACTTTGACACTTTCTTTCAGTCATTAAATAATCTTGTTCCCTCTATTAAATTTAAATATGAATGGAGAACGACAAACAATTACCTTTTCTAGATGTTTTGGTCATTAACGAAAGCGGAAAGCCCAATTTCACGGTTTATAGAAAACCTACTCATTGTAATTCGTACATTCATTATTTTTCATATCATGATGAAGGGGTTAAAAGCTCAATTATTTCTTTCATGTTTCTAAGAGCTCAGGATTTGTAGCCTACATTTGCTGGACCCGGAAAATTCAAAGATTTGGAACATTTTTAAGGATTTAAAATATCCCGAGTGGTTTATCAGAAAGGCGTATTTTAAAGCCAGAAAATCTTTTTATGCCCCTCGGGAACCTTCAGTTAACCAAAAACAATATGTGAGTTTGCCTTACATTGCCGGCTTAGAAAGAGTAAAACCGTTGACGAAAGATTTTAAGTTTGCTTTGGCGTTCAAATATTCGTCTACCGTGAAAAGTAAATTGGTTAGGAATAACGTGGCAAAAGAGGAACAAGCCTGTGTCTACAGCATTCCCTGTAAAAGTTGTGATTTAGTATACGTGGGAGAAACTGGAAGAAATATTGAAACCCGTATTAAAGAACACAAATATGCCTTCAGAAGTTGTAATATTAATAATGCCATTTTTTATCACGCCAGCCAAAATAATCATGCTATAGATTGGGAATCAAGTAAGGTACTTTATAAATGTAATAATTATGTCAAAAGAAAAATAATAGAATCTGTGTGTATAGACAAAGTAGATAATTTTAATTTGTGCGAAGGTACTTATAAGTTAGACCCTTTAATGAGATTCTTGGTCAAAAAATCCCTTACGGAGTCGTGGGAACGTGTTCGAACCTAAGTGTGAATTTCTTAAATGTCTCTGGATTGGAATGTTTCCTTACTCGCCTTTAGTAAATGTAATAATGGAAGTAATAAATATGGAAATAAATATAAATGCAACAGATGTAATAATAAAGGTAATATTATAAATTTAATAATTAGGGTAAAGGTAATAATAATAAATATAAAAAAAAAAAAAAAAAAAGTAAATGTAATAATAAATGCAGTAATTATGCCAAAATATTAGAATCTGTAGGTATAGAACAAGAAGATAGTTTTAATTTGTGGGAATGTACTAATAAGCGGACCCTGTAATAAAATGCCCTTCCAGTGTCGGGAGAACGGTATCTAACCTAGGTGCGAATTTCTCTGGATTGTTTTCTAATCGGCTTTTTTCATTCGTTTTTCGGTTTATAAGTTCTGTATAATAAACAATAATGTAATAACCAATGTAATAATAAATTTATAATTTCTGTAATAAATAATTATGCAATGTTAAATGTAATAAAATTAATAATAAATTCAATAATTATGTAAGAAAAAATATAATAGAATCTGTATATTTAGAACAGGAAGATAGTTTTAAATTTGCGCGAATGTACTTAATGAAAATACCCTTCCGGTGTCGGAAGAATGGGATCTAACCTAGGTGCGAATTTCTTAACGGTCGGTCCCTGGACTGTTTTTCCCTCTTGTTTTGGTTCATTCGTGTTTCTGTATCCACCCGAGGAGGATGCCAGTGGGCGTCGAAACTGTCGTGGAAATAAACTCTGTCTATTAGAGTGGGTTTTTATTTTCATATTTCAGGCTCATGTTGCAGCCTAAGGCGCAAAACTTTTTAAGCATATTTTCCACCAGTCTTTCATAATTTTGGCTTTTGTAGTTTCCCAAGAAGTTTTCAACAACATCTTTGAAACCAAGCCATGCTTCTTTTCTTTATTGGTCATTGTGTTCAGGAAATGATCGTCTGTCAATAACTTTCTAATCTGAGGACCTATAAAAACACCTTCCTTTATTTTCTCGTAGCTAATCTTTGGATATTTTGAACAAATGTACTTGAAACACTCACCTTCTCTATTCAATGCTTTGACATACTGCTTCATCAAGCCTAACTTAATGTGCAAGGGTGGTAGGAGGATTTTATTTGGTTCAACTAGATGTTCATGTAAAATGTTCTTTGATCCTGGGGTAAGATTCTCTCTAGGAGGCAAAGTTTTCCTCTTCCAGTGCTGGTCACGTGCTCGACTATCCCATTCGCAGATGAAACATGGCATCTTAGTGTATCCTGATTGCTGCTCAAGTAACATGCAAAGGACTTTGAGATCCCCACACAATATCCATCTGTGATTTTGATACTGAATTTTTTCCAGAAGCAGTTTCATGTTATCATAGGTCTCTTTTAAATGAGTAGAATGGGCCACTGGGATTGATGCATATTTGTTACCGTTGTGCAGTAACACTCCTTTTAGACTGGTTTTAGAGAAATCTATAAACAACCTCCAGTCACTGGTTTGGTATTCGATGCCTAGTTTGCACACTAATCCAGTGATGTCCTTGCAAAATACCAAGGACCCATCTTCTTCGAAAAAAGACACGAAGTCTTTCTCACGATTTCTGTACCAAGCGAAGTATGTGTCGGATGCCAATAAATTGTTCTCCTGCAATCTAGACCCCAAAAGTTCTGCAGAGTCCTTAGGCAGATTCAAATCCCTGACTAAGTCATTTAGTTCGGCTTGGGTTATTGTTTAGGAGGATCTCGGTCAGCTGTTGGCTGTTCATAAACATCATCATTGTCTGGATTTGGAGCTGAATCAGAATCTGAATTGTATTGATCCAGACTCTCTGGTGGGCGGGGAATAGGAACTTCTGGACCATGGGGTACCGGCCTTATTGCAGATGGAAGACTTGGGTATTGAAGGCTTTCTTTATTCTTTGCATTATAACCTTTAACATTGCAAGAACAGAAGTAGCAGTCATCGGTATGGTTTCTAGGCTCGCGCCATACCATAGGGATCCCAAATGGCAAACTTTTCTTTTTAGCTTTGCTCCAATTCCTTAGTGCCGCAACACACGTAAGACAAACCTTGTGTGGAGCCCAACTTTCGTCTTGATCTCCTAATTTAATTCCAAAATAAGCATGATAAGCTCTCTTAATGAAGGTCGTTACATTTGTCCTTTGTTTTACAACATACCGACCACAAATATAACAAAATATGTCTGGACTATGGGTACATCCTCTAGAAGCCATTATTAAAATTTTAAAGACGTAATGTTAGAATTATCTATCTGAAAAATATGAAAAAACGAAATTAATTAAAGATAAAAAAGGTAAAAAATTACAAAACGCCCCAAAATTGTTTTGCTAATAACTTTAAAACTGTGGGTGATAGAAAAAAACTGGTACCATTTTTAATTCAGCGCAGCGAACTGCTTCAGAATCACAACTCAAAATAAAGAAATCGATTTTCATGCAGACTGGTGTTATCATTTGGTAAAATTATAAGTGAAAATGTTCGAATATCGCTGAATTTTTTTTCTTTTTGTGTGATATTATGTGCGCTCTGGTCAGGAGGTTTTGTAAACATGTTCTTTTTTTTCCTACAGGGTGTCTCACAAGTCGCACACCACAGATTCAGGTCATCCGCACCTGTAAATATGGTGCGCGACTTCTGATACACCCTGTATTGTTACCTTCATAGTAACTATATATATATATAATAATTTCGAATGCAAAGGAGTTCTTGATCAGAAATCATTGGAATAGAATGTGAAAGTGAAATTTATTGTAATTAAATTTAAAAGAAAATTTATCCCCAATTATATTGTAACGGTTTTTACAGAATTTTTTTTTTATTCATTTATTGATTTAAAATGCTGTTGATACAAATATCTGCAGATATTAAATTTTTATAAATGATTTCCAGATATCGTCATGCACTGCTATAAAATGTCGTTTATGAAGTTTTACTGAAATGGTCACTTTTCTTTTGCTATTCTCTGACATTTTTTGCCAATATGGAAATGGAAATTTTTAGATTCTTCTTAAAAAATAAGTTTTCTAATTGAAAACTTATTTTAAAAAGGAGTGGGGGCGAGTGTAATAAATCGAATTAATGTGACTGTTAATTAATGCAATTTGACGTGATTATTAATTAGAAATTTGTTTTATATTAACTGCCGAGAGAGAGAGAAAGAGAGAGAGAGAGAGAGAGAGAGAGAGAGAGAGAGAGAGAGAGAGAGAGAGAGATTAGTTTTAAAATCCCATAATAATAATACACCTATGCAAAATTTCCCATATTCCCAACCTGTAAATATGATGGTGCTGTAGTTTGTCTGAATGACGACGGCCCCATAGTAAACTGTGCGAAAATTGTTCTCTTATATGGAGGCTAATAATTTGCTCTATAAGTTATTTTTCTTGTTCTACTTACTCTATATTGACTATGTATCTTTGTGTAAACGATCAAAGTTTTGCGTAAAACCCTAAATAGACTTAACTCTTTAGCCTTCTGAAAGGATACCAGATACTTGAAAAAAATTAATCTTTTGTAACCAGACGTACGATGCATTGGTGAAGAAAGAATTAAGAAAAAAATAGTACAACTTAAGGAGCCAATGAAACGATGTAAAACCAACAAGAAATAATATAAAACAAGGAATGAGAATGCACTAAAAACAAAAAAGAACCCAACAACTTTCTGTAGTAATCGCCCATTGCTGTTATCGATTGAACAGAATCTTTCCACAAATTAAAATTAGGTACAAAACTAATATAGGCCGATTCTACAAATCTTGAGTACAAAAATTTTGTTGAACCTCAATTGATGCCTTCTTTACTTAAGGCGGAAGATGATCTTGCTGATCGCAGAATTTATTATGAAACTTATAGTAACCAACTTATCGTAGCCAATAAATTAAAAATTTAAAAGAGCTCATTAGTAAGTAAAATTACATCCTCTTTTTTTTATGGGCCTTGGTGTTGTTGTTGTTGGTGGTGGTGGTGGTGGTTAGCCGATCAGCCCACCCCGATCGAGTAAGCCGGCGGCACGATCGCCCTCTCCGGAATGGACCAGAGGTTCAGCGCACAAGTGATGTTGTGTTGTGTTCTATGTTGTGCTAGACCGGTACAGTTTGTCATAATGAGTTCAATTGTTTGTGGTGTGTCCTGGCACAGGTGGCAGGTGTCGTCTGTGGAATTGTCTAGTCTGTGTGTATATGTCTGTAAGTTGGGGTGATGTCCACATCGGAATCGTGCTAAGTTAACTCAATCCGATCTGCTCAGGCTGGTCTCTGACCTGTCAATGGGTGGCGCTTCGCACCTAGGACCGCATTCGGACCGAGTCGTGTCAGTGCTTTGTGGGTTAGGTGTGTGTGTGTATGTTTTCTGTACTGTGTGATGTCTGTGGGGCGTGGTATGGAATGGAGTATTTGGTTATAATGTCTCTCTGGTGTTAACTTAATGGTGCGAGGTGTCAGTGCATGATTGTACATGTAGTGGCAAGGGTGTTGTGGGTTAGTTGTCGCTGCTGCCATGAATTGTGTTCCCCTTATGTCTAAATGTTCCCTAACTTTCAGTATTTTTGTTTCTGTGTGCAGGTGTTCTATTGATGTTGTTTGAGTACATCCTGTAATGATACAAAGTGCGTTGTTTTATATTGTCTGTAAGGTGTTTATGTGTGTGTTTGAGATAATGGGTGCCCAGCATGGGCTAGCATAGTCCATAACTGAGCGAATATATTGTTTGTATATGAGTGATGTTATTTCCTACTGGTGTCTAAAGTTTGTGCCTGTCAGTACCCTAAGCGTGTTAAGTCTTGATGTACATTTGTTTTTAATGTCCTGAATGTGGTTTGCAAAAGATAATAAGGTGTTGTATGTGACCCGAAGTATTTTGGTCCCGTTAGTGTGTGGAATGTTGATGTTGTTTAGTGTAAGCTGTGGAGTTATCTGGTGTTCTTTTGTGTTGCTTGTTAGCAAGGTAATGGTTGATTTTGTGGGCGCTACTTTGAGTCTATTGTGGGTGAGCCAGTCTTTATGCTGTTTATGTATGTTTGTAGGTTATTTGTAGCGGTGTCGATGTTGGTGTGGGTGGATGTTAGAGTGATGTCATCTGCATATGATGATAAGGTAAGCTTGTTATCTATGAGTGTTGGAATGTCATGCATGTATAAGTTGAAGAGTGTTGGTGAGCCACCTTTTGGTATTATTGTGCATGTTTGTGTTGAGTATTTTGTTTCTGAGAGAGAAGCGTGGGGTAGTATCAAATGCTTTACCAATGTCTATTGTTGCTAATAGTGTACGTTGAGCTGGTCGTCTGGAGTTGATACCATCCATGATGTGCTGTGTGAGGTTAGTGAGTAATGTCGTGGTTGAGTGGTGAGGTCTGAATCCATGTTGAGTAGGCGATAGTGGTATGTGTGGGTTGGTGTTTAGTCTTTCTGTAAGATTAGTCTTTCTGTTACTTTGGAAGGTGTGCATAGTAAAGTAATGGGTCTATAGGAAGCTGGTTCTGTTGGATTTTTGTTTGGTTTGAGTAGTGTAATAATTTTACTTTGTTTCCATATGTTAGGAATAATACATTGTTGGTATGAATATGTGCTGATGTTTGTGAGAGCTAGTATTCCCTGTGGGCCCAAGTGTTTAAGGTGTATGTTAGATATGTTGTCAGGTCCAGTAGGCTTCGAATTCTTAATGTGTTTGATGATCTTGGTGGTCTGGTCTGTATTGAAGGGTGTAATGGTCGTGTCAAGTCTGTAGGTTTTCTTGTGTCTGGCTGTTTGTCTTTCTGCGTGTTTCTGGTTGTTGTCCCTGTTTAAGTGACTTATCTTTGCATAGTGATTAACTAGAATGTTAGCTTCTTGTGTATTTGTTGGGATATTATTTTGGCTGCGACAGATAGCCGCGTGTGAGGTGTGAATGCCGCTGTTAGAGTGGGTAATGCTGTTTATAGTCTTGTATAGCCTGAATGTATCTGTGGAGTGGTTTAGTGTTGTTATTAATTCCTTAAATGTTTCTGTTTGTTTTTCTTTAAATTTGTTGTTTATTTCTGTGTTGAGCTGTTGTATCTGCTATTTTATGGATTCTGTGTGTGTGGTGTTTGTATGTTATGTTTGAGGTTGTTACGTTGCCTTATGAGGTGGGCTATTTCTCTAGTGTAATTTGGGTTGTATTTCTGAATGTTGCCCTTGGGTATGTATTTATTTGCATTATTGATGATCTCATTGAATGTCTTGAGTGTTGTATTAATGTTTATGATGGGTGTGCTGTTTAATGTGGCAAATTGTTCCTCAGTCTGTATTCTGAACTGTTCCCAATCAGCTTTCTTGTAATTTCTGTAAGTGTGCCTAAGGCTGTTGGGGCAGAGTTGTAATGATGATGGGCAGGTGGTCTGATGACAGTTGTTTTTCTGTTCTCCAGTGTGTATGTGTTGCTAGTGAGGGAGAACAGAACGTTATGTCTGGGGAGGAGTTTCAGTATCCTGCTTGATGTGGTATGTGTGTATGTTCTTCTTTGTTGTTGAAAATGAAGAGGCTGTTTAGTTGTGTGGCTATGTTGGCGCCTCTGGTGTTGCTTTGGTTGTGTAGGTACCAACTAGTGTCTTTAGGGTTGAAGTCTCCTCCTAAGATGACATTAGTGAGAGAGACCAGATTGTGTAACTGTGGATTGTAATTGGCTGGCACCTGAGGTGAACTATCTGGTGGGATATAAATGTTGATGAGTGTGGTGTTGTGTTTTGCGCGTGTTTTAATGTTAACTGCCTGTATTTCTATCGTGTTATCTGCTTGGGTTGTGTTTGTAATGTTTTGGGTGGCATCAGTGTAGCTACTGCTTTTACGTATGTAAGTGATGAGTCCACCCCCGTTGTATAAGTGCTATGTGAATGTTTTGTTTGTGTACGAATTCCCTAAGCTGCATGATTTTGTTTGTGAGGCCATCTACGTTGTATGTAATATGTTAATATGTATTATGCTTCTGTATGTGTCTCATGGTCCTCTTGTGTCTATGTCTATGGTTACATATAAGACTGTAGTAAGTTGTAGTGGGGCCTGGATTAGTCTTAATGTCGCCGGAGAGTAAGAGTAGTCCGGGGAGCACGTCTGGCACGCAATTGCTCCCCGTAAATGAAAAAATAGCACGTTTTTCCGTTGGCGTTGACGCGCTGACGTGTCCCGCGCTGGAGGATACAGCCACTGCTAGAAACTTCCTCTTTATTTTGTGTAGATTCAATTATTACTGTGAATCTGTTAAAAGAACATTCTCTGTTATTTTGTGTTTATCCTTCGTCTGCAATTTTGTGTTGCTCTCTTTGTTGGAGTTCTGAAAATGTATTGCCCGCCTGTCTGCTAAATTGCTCTAACATGGACTCTGTTTCTTTTATTTCTTCTTCCTTTAATTTACACAAGAAATATGTCTAAAATCCAATACAGAAATCTTCTTGGGAAGAATTTACACATGCTAGAGTGCTCCTGATCTTCGTACACGTAACAGAGAATAGCAGTCGTGATTTATCTGTTTTCATTAGAACACGTGTTGTTGTTTGCCACATTTTACAGTCTGGTGTCTCCGGTGATAAGGTCCATCATTTAGATATTTCAAACAAGTCTATGGTGAGCACAAGCACTACGCAATCTTTTCTAAGTTAATAAAGAAAAACATTGTTTTAAAAGCATCAGAGACCTTGATTTCAAGCTCTCTCCTTCTTCTGTAGTGAGGGAGGGGTCATTTTTGGAGGCGCTTGCCCTTGGCCCATCCTTCCTATATAACAAAAGAATGAAAAAGCGACATTTATCGCGTGTTTCTTTTTATTACGACGCAGCACAACACGTACTCTTAGTAAAACACCCTTACTCCCAAATCTCTTAACACATCCTTCACTCAATGATACTCCTTTCATAACAACTACAATCTTTTACTGAAATACATTAGACTGATATCAGATTATATAAATCCAGTTAACCTCATATCTGTGGTTTATGTTACACAGTTTAATGTACTGAATCGAATGGCAACAGTATATACTGTGGATTATTATATAGGTCATCTTTTGTTTAAAGACTGTCTACCTTTATTGTCTTTACTGTATTTTTATTCAGTATTCTTACTCCCATCACATTTATTTCAGCGGGTATTGGTTTAGTTGGAACTTTACAAGGCATCACAACTCGCTGGCTCATAACGTTGTCCATTTAAAAAAAAAATTTATCGATTTTATTTTAAGTAATTTAACAAAAACATCAGTTTGTGTTTTATTTTGTCTAACAAGTCTGTTAGTCTGACCCAGATTTATATAACTGAAAAGCTCCTCTTATATAATAAATTTTATGAGAAGCCAATATCTTTGACAAATAAAATTTTTAATCATTTTACATGGAAATTTTAAAAAATATTCCTAATAATTTATGAGGCGAGGCAACCCTCTGTTTTTAATGACCCAAAGAGAGACGGTGTTGAATTCGTTTTTCTTTCCCTGGGTGACGTCCCTTCCCGGGGACCCATAGGTTAGGTGTTACCAGTGTATACTTGCTGTTTCGTACCATCATACCGTTCGTGGCTGGGTGCTGACGAAATTGGTTCACGACAATTAGGATGATAGCGTAGTCATTTATTTAGTTTTCTTCGTGTCGTTTTACGCTCAAACTTTAATTTTACCCAAGTACAGTAAGCTAACATTGTTTATCGTTCTATTTTCCGAATTTCACTTTAACTGTTTTTATAAAATAATATTAAGTTTTCTACTTTTAATCTTATGTTTGTTCACAAATTAAATTAAATTTCACTTACGTTATAAAATTAATAAACAAGGTGAAGCCTTGATCGAAAATATCGTAAGCCTATATAAATCTGGATAGGCTTAACGCGAGACACCAAATAAAAACCTCCGGCCGCGGATAGAATTCTCTTTTTCGTTGGCCGAGGGTGGGAAAGAAATAATGAATTTACCAAATTAAGCTTATTTTGAAAATAGGCCCTATTTCCCACAGGTCGGATGGAAACCAAGTGACAAGGAAAGACAAGAAAAGATTATGATGAGCGGTGGACGACCCACTCTCAGTGACAACTCTCGACTCCCTGTTGCTCACCCTTCAATCTGCCTTGCGTTTTTCTGTCTCCATCCAGATTACACAGGCCTGCGAATGATAACTTTGTAAGAGTTGTTTTCTTACTAATAACTGATTTTATATAAATCAACTCCGCTGATTTCGAATAAGGTGTCCATTTTTTCTATCACGTAAGGATTTTCTGCAAACTGAAAGGGAAAAAACAACATGAATACATATTATTTATTTCAATTTACATGAGGTACCTATTTCGCTTTGTTATACTAATTACAAATGCAAACAACTTTAAAAAGAAAGAAGACTATTAACATCAATTACAGATTCATCTTTATTTGTCCTGAGTTTTCTTGTGAGATCTATGACTTTTAGCCTCGAATGTATGCGCTGTTCCTTTTCTTTTGTGTAATAATTCTGGAGTATCCCGTTTCAACATCCAGCAGTAATCAGCCATCATGCTGATATCCCACCTTCCGTGATATCTCTTCTCCATTTCTTTGATGTCTTGGTGAAACCAAGCATTTATAAGCATTTATAGGCAGTAGTTTTTAATCAAAATTTAATGAAAATTACTTACATATGTAATATGAAATATGACATTTTGTGAAAAATCTGTACGTGATGGCGAAAAATGAATATTATTTTCGGAATCAGAGTGCAAAAATTGCTATATAAGTGATCAAAAATATTTCGGACAACAAAACCATCGCAGGCCTGTGTTATAATTTCCTCATTAATGATTACGTCAGACGGGATGTTTTAACAAATTTCCGTTGTATAAACCTGGAGCTACAAAAACCTTTTAATATATTATTTTATGATTTTTTAAAAATTCCTGTCTGTCTTATATCGTTTAAAACTGTTTACATGCCAACGTTCCCATTTTGGTAACATATATTAAAAGTTGTTTATTATTCGTTTATAAGCGTATTTTGCAGTAATTATTTATTTTTATAATTAATGAATGCACATTCTCACACATTTTATTTTATTGATCTCCAATATTAATTTTTAATTGATTTATTTATTGTCAATATATGGTAATTTTTCAAACATTTAGAGGTAATGCTTTATAAACTAAGTATTTGCCTTATTACAATGAATGATTTTTTTTTTGCAAAATATGCATATTAAATAATACAAATTTCTCCTAAAAAAACATTTTTGTGATATAAATTGATAAATATATTTGAAAAAATTACTATCGATTATTTGTTCCCAAAATGGGAACGTTGGCAATGATTACACGCAGTTTTCCAAGATTTTGGCACGACACCAAAACACAAAGTTCATTATGTTTCAACCTGTTTTTTTCAGAAGTGTATATAAGCTCGGCGGGTAACCTATAGTCTTAGACTATAATCAGGGCATTTAGTACTTCGTAGTGTGAACAGATCACAGATTGATGGATTCTACATCATTTTATGGGTAAGTGCCTTTCTTTGAATATGATCTCATTATTCTTATATATATATATATATATATATATATATATGTGTGTGTGTGTGTGTGTGTGTTTTGAAGACGCTCTCTCTCTGTTACATATATATGTACAATGTACATCATATATTTTATTTTTTCAGGTCGACAGGTTCAGTGACTCCCTTCCAATTTCTTCATAGTGCGACTGAATATGTGGAAAAATAAGAACCGAGGGAGTAACAGATATTGTAGTTCTGCCACCTAATGCCAGTAACAAACCAGATGACAGTGATGAAGAAGCTGACGATGACGCTCTTGATCAAGATTGTTTACCAAGTGAAGTTTGTGGAGAGGTCGAAGTGCATGCAGATGATAACGATGAGGAAGAAAATATCAGTAAAGAAGTAAGCCAAAGGGGAGAAAGAATGAAAAGCTATCCCTTGGTCCTCACTCAATTCCCTTGAAAGCGGGTGAAAGTAATGCTGGTAAGGATCCGCTTGAAATCTTTAGTTTATTTTTTACTCACGACATGTTGACCCTTATAACAGAACAAACAAATCTCTATGCTGCGAGAAATAAAAATTGTAAGAATTTTCATGTAGAGGAGGAGGAGATCCGAAGGTTCTTAGGTTTATTGCTTCTCAGTAGCTATCACTGTCTTCCTCCGAAAATGACTATTAGTCGACAAGTGATGATATGAAGGCTCCAATAGTCACCAAAACTATGAACAGAGAGAGGTTTGGGTCGATAAAGAGATATATTCATTTAGCTGATAACTCTAACTTAGGTGAATCGAAAATGGCAAAAGTGCTACCACTTTTCGACTTACTTCGAAAAAACTGTCAGCAATTCGCGATTTTCCATGAACTCCTCAGCATAGCTCAATCAATGATACCCTACCATGGACATCACAGCGCAAAACAGTTTAAAAAATAAGCCCATCAGATTTGGATACAAAATGTGGATGCTTTGTGGGGCTGATGGATATCCTTATAACTTTTCCATATATTGTGGAAAAGGCGGCGATACAAACCTTCCTCTGGAATATCGTGTTGTCATTGAGATGCTCTACCCAGTAAAAAATAGCAATGAACATGTATTGTTCTTCGATAACTTTTTCACAAGCCACAAGTTATTAGTTGGTTTGGCCTCGAAGAATATACGAGCTTGTGGAACGATAAGAGATAGCCGGACGAGCCACTGCCCTTTAGTGACACAAAAGGAAGTGAAGAAAAAAGAGAGGCTTTTATGATTTTAGATCAGGTGGAGTTGTTTTGTGTGCTCGATGGAACGATAATTCTAGTGTAACAATCGCTAGTAACTACTATGGGGTAAGCCCAGTGCAGAAAGTGGAGAGGAGAGTAAAGCAAGTGAAAAAAAGGTTATAACTCAACCATTCCTCATCAATATGTACAATAAAGGAATGGGAGGAGTTGATGTACTGGATCGGATGTTGTCTTCATACAGGACTCGCTTACGCTCTAAAAAGTGGTGGTGGAATCTATTTTCTCATATTTTGAATATGTCCGTTGTTTCTGCATTCCGGTTCTACCAACATGTAAATAGCTCCACAACTCTTTCTCACCTTCAGTTTAGATTGATGCAAGTTGCAAATTCTTACGTCAATCAGATATGGTACCGGCCATTAAACGGTTAACGTATTTGGCCTATTTTAATATTATTCAATCATTCAAATATATATCTCAAGGACTATATAAAAACTAAACTACTTTCAATGACGTAAATGGATGTAAAAGAAGGCGTTATATCACGTGACTATTATCTTATGCTTAATTGGTTGAACGTTAATTCGTTCCCAAACACGTAGTAGTCGAGTAGCCAGATTGCGTTTATGTGGTGAACCTTTCATTTAAGGTTATATAAGCTTTTTTAGCAGTTTTGTGTTCTAAATTATGTGTAGAATTGAAAATCAATGGGTACCACTCTGGCGCCCTTGAGCATTTCTCTGTACAACTCCACAAACTAGGTAGGGTAGAAGTAGTCTCTGAGGTCTCCGAAAACGTGTTTTGAGGATTTGAGGAACCATTTTCGCCACTTGATGTGCTTTTTTTTCATAGATTTGTGTGTGTGTGTGTGTCCTCTCTCTCTCTCTCTCTCTCTCCTCTCTCTCTCTCTCTCTATATATATATATATATATATATATATTATATATAGATATTTAATAATTCTGTTTATTACTTATATTAAATATAATTGATTCTGTTTAATTTAATATTTAATGCTCAATATGACTTTATTTATCTGTTTCATATTGAAAGAAAACAAGAACTTTCGTGAAGTACAAGATAAATCTAGTGAACATCATGTCATCTTGTATATTTGACTGTTCAAAAGATGAAAATCTTAACGTCAGGTGCAAGACGAATTCAATGCATCATTGCTGCAAGTAAACAGCGAGGTTACAACCTTTATATTGAATTAAACTTAGAATCAAGGTTACAGAATAACCTACAAGTGACTATACAGTGTAATAAAACATGTGTTTCTACATATACGTCCAAAGCGCATATATCCCGTTCTTCAGAAAAACGTGGAATCAAAGACAGGTCTGTTAATTAATGAACCGCCAGCAGATCCACTGAGTTTGATTTTAAGCACCAGTTTCATATGTGGTGACTGCTGCAAACCTCGTGATCCAAAAAACCCATAGAGGTGGAAAACTGTCATCAAATGCAGTACAGCTGATCGACCTGAGCAAAAATCATTCAAAAACACTCTTCTTGACAAGTACAATGAAAGGGGAGATGGATTCGCAGACGAGGTTAGGATCAGACTTGTGGGTGCTCCAGCAGACCTTCAGGCAGCTGATGGTTAGTATCAGCAGGTCTGCTACACAAAATTCATGACTGGAAAAAATATACATACTAGTCGAGAAACTTCAACGAGTTCAAATATACATGTACATGAAGGCACCAACACTGTAACAAATATCATGAGGAAAGAAAAAAATGTGTGGACATCTGTTGAACTCCATGACATTTACAGTTACCTTAAGCCGGATGAATCTGTTCTGTTAAGGCGCTAGTTTATCAACCAATTGATTGAATATCTTGGCAGTGAGGTATTGGAAATGAAAATTCAAGGTTGTGCAAGCCTCATTGCCTTCAGGCAGCATATTCCATACAAAATACTTCAAGTTGATGATGACTCCGATGATCCTGTTCGAAGAGTTGTCAAACAAATCACAGAAGAAGCCAAAGGAATTCAGCAGCCTCGTGATTATGACTTGACCCAGTTTGAACAATCGAAATCTCTAGAATTAACCAGCCCAACGTTGTTAGCACTCATAGCTAATCTTGTGTCCAATGGCAAAGTCACACGGATATCTCGCAGCATTTCACAGACAATCCAATCTCACATTACCAAAACATCAACCCCAACGACGCTAGGACTTGCAATAAAACTTCACCATAAATTTGGCTCCAAAGATATGATATCCTTATTGAATGAATATGGGTACATAGCAACTTATGATGAAGTACTGAGATTTAGGTCATCTGCTGCAAAATATGTTGGAGAAAATGATCTTACAGCAAGGAGACTCTGTAAAAGTTCGACATTCATATCATCATGGTGTGATAATTATGATCTGCATGAGACAACTCCAAGTGGCAATCGTGAAACACATGCGATGGCTATATAATTAACACAGCCACGAGACACAACTGACAGTCGGCAAGATGAGCATCAAGTAATTTCTCGGTTATCTAAAACAGAACTTTCAACATTAAAACTAAGCACACTTTCTGCCGTGACATTTGAACACTACAAGGGACAAAAGAAACCGATTCCTCCATCAAGAACATCAAACTGTAATCGTGTCATCAATGTTACTAATTTGAAAAATAACCTTTCTGTGGCTTTAACATCGGATGTAGAGTGGCTTTGCTCGATTATAAATAACACTGATGACAATGCTTGTCAAAGGCACACGGTATATATTTAGACCTTTGATTGATGCTACACTGTAGCCATCCCGACACTGTACTGACAACCTTGTCCTTTGTTGAAAAGTTCACAAGGAATCATGGGCAACAACACGGCATCCGGCTAGTTCTTCGACAACAATTCATCTCCAACAATTCATAGCCAACAATTCATAGCCAACAATTCATAGCCGTATACAAATCAAGCCCAACAATTCATAGCCAGGAAAATTAATAGCGGTTTTAACTTAACCTTAAAAAGTTACTTAAATTACAGAAAGAGAGAAATAAATATAAAGATAAATTGAAAAATACTGACTATGAATTGTTGGCTGACATATAAAATTAAGAAGACGAATTTTATGTGACGTCATTGACGACCTTGAAACATAAATACAAAATGTTTGTATTTGTAAATTGTAACTTGTAAATTGTAAATCGGGACTACCTACGAAAAACACATTTTCCGTTTTAAGCGGAAAACAAAATAAAACGGAAATGCCCGGTTAGGTCAACTGAATGCCCGGTTAGGTCAACTGAATGCCCAGTTAGGTCAACTGAATGCCCGGTTAGGTCAACTGAACGCCCTTGATGATTGGTTAGGTTAAGTTGTGATATTTTCGTTAGTTTAAATGAAAATGACGAGAGCAAAAATACATAATAAACAGTATATATATATATAAAATTGTTGGGGATGAATTGTTGGGGATGAATTGTTGGGGATGAATTGTATACGGCTATGAATTGTTGGGGATGAACTGTTGGCGAAGAATGTTCCGTAATCCCAACAACACACTGTCATAGTTGCTGACATGCAGTTGTTTCAAGTCATAATGCAAGTCAAATGGTCTGATCCTAAATGGTGGAGCCATCTCATCCCAAGACCAGGAGGTATGCACACACTAATGACATTCATTGGATGCATTGGGACACTTATGATAGGATCCGGTTTAGAGCAAATCCTCAGTGCAGCCTTTAGTGGTATAGCGAGTATTTTAAATGGAAATGCATGGCCTAGGGCCGTTCGAGCTTTTAAAATGGTTGTAACTGGACTATTACATGATGCAGTGCTGTCTGGAACAAACTCACCTGACATCTTGGGGAGATTTCTGGATGTACATCCCAAAGCCCAACATGAAAATTGTGGGTGGACTGCTTCATATTGCCAGTTGTGATCATTTTGCTGTTCATCCGATCAAATGATTAAATACTTTTTCGCTGCTGGCCACTGGCAGTATGCTAGATACATAACGTGGCACTGCCTTGATATGAGACATGATTTACCTGACGAAGTGGAAAAGATGTTCCTGGATGGGGCTCACGTTTGCAGGCACAGAGAGGGTGTTTGGAATTCTGTCTTTGCTAACCAGTTCGGAGAACAAACATACATCAAATATGGAAAAGCAAAGGGAGGGCTTGTTGGGCTAACCCTCTCACCTCACCAAGTCGCCAGGTGGATTCTTTCTAACAATGTATGCAACAACGTTTCTTTTTTGATGGACCAGATCTTTGATGCAGGTGATGAGGAATATGATGCTGAACATGACATTCACAAAGAAGAAGGTCGCAACAGACAGAAACTGGACTCACAGGATAGGAAAAAATATACAAAGAGCTTCAGTTGCATATAAATTCCTTGCAAACAGAGTCAACTGAACTTGTCAACATTTGCAATGGGTGTGTTGCAGACAGCAGGGTCAACGTCCACAATACCATTCAAATTAGGGATAAAATGGTATCAAAGTTTAAGGATAGTCTCCCTGAGCGGTTTCACAAGCTCTAAATAAAAAGGTTTTCACGATGGAATGTTCTAGTGACGAAACTTGGGATTGTTACAAACAATCAGCTTGATGCTGATGTTTTCTTTGTTGATGGGAACGAAATGTTATATCATATCACATGACCAAAGACTGGACAAGTAGGGCAATTGGCAGTTAACTTCAACAGAGCCGTACATCGAGATTCCAAAGAAATCATTGTTTTATTTGTCAAGTATGAAAAATCGTCAATAAAGAACTGTGAGAGAAACCGACGTGCTGGTGATAAACTGTAACCACAATCTCACACTGGACACTGAATTGCCGCCAACAGACATCAGGTAATCAAGCTGTTGTGTGATTCAAACACTTCAACCACAATCCGCATGATTGGACAAGACAATCGCGTCTTTGGTCATGAGGAGGCCGATATCAACATCATCAGTTATCTAAACACGAAGTTGAGTCTTGGTGGTGTACATGTAGTTCAAGGTCTATCAGATGACACTGATATATTACTGGTATATTACTGTTGGAGGTGGGATCTGAACAACAGAAATGTCAGTATACACATGAAGAAAGCAGATGACACTGCTATTTATATCAATGCACCTTCTTCACAGCTTGGCCAACAATGCAATGATATCCTTGCAGTGCACACCTTAACAGGCTGTGACACGACAAGTTACCATATGGTAAAGGAAAGCTCCCTGGAGTAAAATCGCTTCCAAAAGTCAACCTCCAGTCCATTCGAAATAGGGAAAGCACAGTAGGTGAGGTTATTACTGCTGGAATGCAATTCTTTTTTCTTCTGTATAGATCGAAGACTGGAATCGTCACTATGGATGAACTGCGTTACAAAATATTCTCCAGCAGATCTGACACTCCCAAGATTAAGACCTTACCTCCAACAGAAGGACCATTACAACAGCATATTCTTCGTGTGAGGCAGAAAATGCCTGTTCACGTAACTCATGTTCTTACAAGGAAGCTAGTCTTTCTTGCATCACTTACTGCAGGTGTCAAGGACATGACTCATATCTCAGATGACGAAGATGATGATGTTCTACATGACTGAATAAAAACTGTACTGTTACTTTCTCCATGGTATTTGATGTTGTTTATTCTTTTTGATGCATTTGAAAGTGTTCTCTGTATACAGTATTTGTTTCCGTGTATTTATCTGGTTATAAATAGATAAAAGTGAACACCATGAAATACGTGCTGCAACACGTGACCATTGCTGAATTGCTTAATAAAGTATAAATATAAACCACATTTACAATAAAAAGCCATATTTTGATCATAAGTGTGACAAATATGTCAAAAATTTATATAAAGCCCATACGAATTACAATTTATAAGAAAACAGGCAGGTTTTTTTCTTTGCTTCTCAAAAAAAAATGTTCAACACATACAACTTTGCACCCGGCTGTTCTTCAATGTGTATGGGCTCAAGATGATAAAAACACAAAAATATGTTATATAACCAGCATTGCAAGGTTCAACTCTTTGGCAACTCGACTATAGGAACGTGTTTGACTCGAGTAGGATGAGGATGGATGTTTTCGTGCCAGAAGTCACGTCTGATTTCTAAATTGATTTAAGGCCTATATGACATTTCTATATTAATTACTTATGTTTTATCTTTATGCATTATAAATTCTAATATTTTATTTTATTAGTAAAATCCCAATTTTTACAACCCCCAACAATGGAGCGCGCAACAATATAGAATTTTAACACTCCCAAATTGGTTCTGAGGTGTTTGAGTGAATTGTCCTTTCTAAATGTATTCCAACATCCTATTTGGTTTAGCTCTTACTTCGAAATTTATAATTCCTGCCTGTCATTTCTGTGACAAATCAGCGAAATAAAACTAAACTTGTAAAAAACGCCAAGTCATTCTCCTCTCCATGTCTATAAGGAGAGGAGGGGGATTGCAGACACCAATCGACCAGGAAAGTACTCCCAGGGTGGACGTTAGGCAGGAGCAGCAAGTGCTGGAACTCCCGTTTCTTCTGTCGCTCTCCTCTTTAGCTGATCTTTTTCCGTGTATCACCTACCCTATGAGCAGTTCAACATGCTCTCAAACACGCGCTTCTTCCTCTATTCTTCACTACACATACATGCATCTTACATATTACACAATCTTTTCAAAGCTGATATAAAAAAAACATCGTTGAGCCTCGGAGACCTCGATTTCGACTCTCTCTTTTTTCTATGCAGGGGGCAATTTTGCGAGAACTCGCCTTTGGACAATCCCTCCTACAAAAAAAAAAAGTATTATTAAACTGTCAACGATTTGTGCAAATAAAAACACGTATGAAATTTTTTTTCGACGATGGGAAGATTTCTTTTTGTATAGTAAATTGCTAAGGAAGTGTCCTGAGAGTGTAGTGAAGTAATTCTACAATCCGCCAGCGGCCTGCTACATGTTGTTTTACTTTCTACGAACTTTACTTTTGCGACTCGAGGGAGTCATTTATCCAAGGATCAAATTGGCTCAGTTCTGGATTCAAAGTCAATCCCTGTTGTATCTTTGGAAGAAACAAAGCCAAACAGCAGATAATATATATATATATAGCGCCTCGGTGGTGTAGTGGTTAGCGTCGCTGACTACGAATCCATCGGGCCCGGGTTCGAGACCCGGTGACGGCAGCCGGCGCGCAGCAAAACACAGCTGTTCATCCTTCCACACAAAGAAAGTGGTTGGTAGATAAATGGATACCCTGGGTGGCCTAGTAGTTAAGACGCTGGGCTGCTGGTGGGGCGTGGATCGGATTCCACGTTAAACTGTAGGTCTAAGGTGGAGTGAAAAGCTTGACCTTCGTCAGAATGAACAATTCGGGCGGAAGCTAACCAAACCAAAGTATATTAATTTGGCGTATTCCTTGGAAGTCCTAATCTGAATAGAAAGGTAATTACCAAGACGATGTTTAAAATCATGATTTAATGACAAACATTTTGGGAAAGCATCTTATCATCAGGTATCAACACAAAACTGGAATTGAAATTTAAAAACAAATTTAATTACAGGAATTAAACAATTTATAAAACTAAAAATAAAAATAAAACACTAAAAATGAAGTTAATAATGAAAAGCTATGCTTAAAAAGAGTATAAAAATAACCTGATTTACAATGCATATATTGATAGGGTGGGCGGAATTATTGTCGCTAAGATTATGGCTGAAGTTTATAGAGCTAAATGGATTCCATTAGACGTAAATTCGGTTTCACCACTTACTGTAGCTAAAATTTTGAAATTATCTATTGAAGGTCTCGATTCACACTTCTCAACATGGTTTCTAATAACAGAGAGGTATGGTTTACAAAGTAACTGGTTAGTTTTTCGTTTCTATATTTTGGACCACAATTTGGAAAATTAAGCCGTGAGATGGGTTTACTGCTTGTTAAATTTTAGCCCCAAATTAACGTTCTAATCGTGTCTTACAATAATTTCACACTCAGGTCATTGTTTAAATTCAAGGATAAAATGCTTTTCGTAATGTGATCGTCACTTATTTATTTCTTTAATTGTGCGCATTGTAATGGCGCATCTTGTGTAGGTTCAACTAAGCGAACCCTAGTCTCTTTGCAATTAGCATGCCAGAAGGTCTTCTAGAACTAATCAGTTATTTTGTAAGCCTCTGTTATTAGAGACCATGTTGAGAAGTGTGGTTCGAGACTTTCAATAAATAATTTAAAAATTATGGTAAATGGTGAAACCGGACTTGCGGATAATGGAATCCATTTAGATGGATAAATTTAGCCAAATGTTAATGGCAATAAATCCGCCCTCTCAATATAATATGATCCACGTTATTTTTAGTTTTTTAAGTATAGCTTTCCATTATTAACTCTTTTAGGTTTATAGTTTTTTAGTACTTTCCCGAAACGTTTATCATGAAAACATGATTTTAAGCATCATCTTGCTTATTATCTTTAGTAAATATTCGTTTTAGCACACATCGGTGTTTTTCGACGAAAACATTTTTATGGTCAAGTTTTAGTCGTTTGGCACTAATCTGACATCCGTTTCCTGTGTAAATGTGTAGTTTTTTAAATATCTTCACTTGAAGATATTGCAAAAACTACGCGTTTGCACAGAAAACAGATATCGGATTCGTGCAAAACGATTAAACATTGACCAGAAAAACATGTTTTAATCGAAAGACACCGAAGTGTGCTTATCTTTATATATACAGTATGTTACAGGGAATCTGTATAACTAGGATTTCATGTAAGGTTAAGTCGTGATATTTTTGTTAAACCTATGGGAAAATTATTGATGCCGGTTAATTGAATACCTAGTTAGGTAATTGAATGCCAGGTTAGGTCAACTGTCCCCTCTTGACGATTGGTTAGGTTATGTCATGATATTTTCGTTAAAACTAAAGAAAATATCCCCCGAATTGTTCATTCTGACGAAGGTCAAGCTTGTTACTTCACATTAGATCTATAGCTTATCATGACATCCGAACCACGACCCAACACAGATGGTCAGAAATTACAAAGTCCTCACCCGGACTCGATCTCACGACCTCCCGATCAGCAGCCGAGCGTCTTAACCACTAGGCTACCCAGGGTACCCATTCATCTACCAACCAGTTTTATTGTATGGGAGGATGAACAACTGGGTTTTGCCGCGCGTCGCCTGTCGTCACCGGGAATCGAACCCGGGCCGGTGGATTCTTATTCAGCGATGTTAACCACTACACCACCGTATATATCATATATATATATATATATATATATATTATATATATATATATATATATATATACACACAGACCGTGCATGAAACAAGGAACTCTTCTGGGAAAATTAAATCCCTATAGGCCAAATAAGTAATAGTAAATGACAAACACTATAGTTTTTTTTCTTTTTCATGAAGTTAGCCCAACGTGGGCAACGGGTCACTCGCCAAAGAGGCCCCAAAAATATAGCTTCCCTCACCAGCTATTTCCAAAGAAGAAAGGATCCAGCTCTGGGACAGGATCTAGGGGTTACAGCTACACCTAGCCTACTATATCCAGAACCTCAATATAAGCAAAAGACTCGTTGCATTCGCGTCGGATTGAATACATCAAAGAAAAAGGGGTAACTGTTGTATTTTTAGTCAAAAACCAAAACTTAAACCTCAACTGGCAAAACTGAGCGTCCACTTTTCAAGGCACATAACATGTCCGTTTCATGATGGGATTGAACTCAGAATGAGATCCTATCTGCTTTGCAGATAGCTGGTGAGGGAAGTTATATTTTTGGGGCCTCTTTGCGAGTGACCCGTTGCCCACGTCGGGCTAACATCATGAAAAAGAAAAAACTATAGTGTTTGTCATTTACCATTACTTATTCGGACTATAGTGGATTTAATTTTCCCAGAAGAGTTCTTTGTTCCATGCACGGTCTGTGTGTATCATGAAAGAACCTCAGGGGACCATTCTGAGTTCAATCCCATATATATATATATATATATATATATATATACTGTATATATATATATAATTTAGTGGTGGACCGGATATCCGCATCCGCATCATTTTTAACATCCGCATCCGCACTTCTGACTGCGGATGTTATGCGGATATTACCTCTAATAAATTATGCAATTTACAATTAAATTAGCTTATAAAGTTGCTTGTAAGGCCCAGTCATGCACATTTCATGTAAAGTATTAATTATTTATTAATGAATAAACACATATATAAACCTCAAAATATAAATACCTGGTAACACAGAAAATTGAATGAAACGTGTTTCATTGAATTTCTGTGGCTGAAACTCTTGAGAAAGTTATTATTTTTATCATAATGAAAACATTAATATTAATTTTAATTCTTATGCATTGCCTGCCATAATAGTAATATCACGAAATTTGAAAAATTATGTCATATATTCATAATTCTATATTATATTGATAGATTAACTAAATATCCGCATCCGCATCCGCATCCGCGGATATTGAAATAAAAAATCCGCATCCGCATCCGCAGATGTTGAAAAACTGACATCCGGTTCACCACTAAATATATATACTGTATATACGACCACGTGGTAACACTGCTCAGCGATATAAAGGGATATAAAGGTCAACGCCCTCACACTCAATATATACTCTGTGTATATATCGGAGATGTAGTGTTTGATTGCTGTCGCGGGAAGGTGGCGCGCAGCTCGCCTAACTCTTCATCCGTCCTTTTATTGGTAAATAAATGTGCCCCATAAAAATCCTTCAAATGAGTCTGGATGCTGCGGAGACATAGAACAAAAGTCGATCTTGAGCATTTGTTAAAAAACCAACCAAAAAAATATTTTGTATCTAAATGAATGGTCGCTTTTTTTGTTCTCTGTATTAACACCAAAATAACAAGTATATAACATTTCGATGGTTAATTCTATCTACACAGTAATGTTTTTAAATTGTCAGTGCAACCGCCGAAATAATTTATTAAGTGAAAACGCATTATAGTGTATACAAACCAAAAAAATTTTCACAGTAAAACAAAAATTCAAAGAATCTAAGGCATTCTCAGCTCACGCTAATTCATATCCTTTGGATAAATTAATATTTTACTTAAAAAAAGAGTACCTATGTTTAGGTCCAGTTTTGTCTTTATTCGATTGGGGTTAGGTTCTGCTTTGTTAGGCATAAGGTTTTTATCTTCAGAAACAGGCATCATTTCAACGTGTGTTTCAACCACCCTTCTCAGGAAATGATCAGTGGACGTTATGTTCCGTAACCGCTAATGTGTTGAATCTCTTTCGTTTTACTTGACCTATGTTTTAGTCTAGTTTAGTTTTAAGTGTTTCTGATATACTATATATATATATATATATATACCGTGTGATTACAAAATGATCTTCCCGATTTTAAACATTTATTATGAAAAAAACTAACAAAACTACAGCGAAAAGCAAAATATACAAATAAAGAATATTTCGGGGAATTTTTATTTGTAATATTAAACACATCAGAGATAACCCTAAAGTTAACGTGCTTTGTGCTTTTACCGCTGAGAATGTGTACGGTCCAGTCTTTGATGAACAAACAATTAACGATATCATTTACCGCGATATGCCACAGCTGTAGTTGATGGCCCCAGCTGCTAGAGGACAAAGTTGATGTGTGGTTTCAGCAGGATGGTACGCCACCTCCAATTCTGAATGAGGAATTGCCTGATCGCTGGATCGGGCGTCGGGGCCCATTCCTTGGCCGGTTAGTTCGCCCGATCTAACCACCCTTGACTTTTTCCTCTGGGGCAATGTCAAAAATGAAGTTTTTGTTCCACCAATGGCAACAACTTTGGAACATTTGAAGGAAAGGATACGCGAGTCTGTTAGAAAAGCTCAGTATGATATGCTACAAAATGTATGGATGGAAACAGAATACCACTATGATGTCTGCAGAGCCACAAAAGAAGCTCATATTGAACTTCAATAGCTTGTAAATAAAACTTTTTGAGTTCTTCTTTATTTGTATATCTTGCCTTTCGCTGTAGCTTTATTAGTTTTTCCATTATAAATGTTTAAAATTGGGAAGATCATTTGTAATCACCCAGTATATTATTTATTTATGCAAGATGGATGGGACAAGGACGAACGCCCGCAAAACGGCCACACCCTAATAGAATGAGAAGGAAAAGCCGAAATAAAGGGCCAGAATTTTTGAGATGGCTGGATACTCTGGGTTTCAAAGATGGAAGGTCATAGACAGGGGGAAAGATGAACTGAGGAAGGTTATTTCAGAGTTGACCGGTTGAGTAGATCAAAGATTGAGAATAAAATAACAATTAAACCTTACATTAGAGAATTCAACAGGAAAGAGATGAGAATGTGTTGAAAGTCTGGTACTGCAAGCTCTCCTTAAAGGAGGAGGCATGCAGTTAGAGAGTTCAGAAGAGTAGAGTCCGTTATAAGAGCGATAGTAATGAGAGTATGAGACAACATTGCGGCGAAGAGAGAGCGATTGAAGACAGTCAGTCAGAGACGGGGAATTGATGAGACGAAAAGCCTTTGATTCCACCCGGTCAAGTAAAGCTGTGTTGAGTCACCCCACGCTCCATACAGGGGCGGAAAAGACACATGTACAGAGACAGCAACTGAGTGTGGATGAAGAAACTGCGAAGCTGGCACAGTATACCTAACTTCTTAGAGGCTGTTTTGGAAAAATAGTATATGTGACCTTTCCAGGAGAGATCACGAGGAAAGGAAACACCAAAACCTGAGAGAGGAGAAGGGATTGAGTTGTGTATTGTTGAATATAAGGAGATAGTCAAGTAGAAAATTGTGACGAGTAGACAGGTGAAAGAACTGAGTTTTCGAGGCACTGAAAGCCACAAGGTTTATTTTGCCCCAATCAGAGATAGAAAGATCAAAGATCAGGTGCACCATAGCCGCCTCACATAAAGATGGAGTGACTGTTGACGTTAAGGGAGACGCTTTGTGAAATGGATGGAGAAGTGAAGAGTGGAATCATCGGCATAGGAGTAGATAGGAGAGGAAGTGCGAATTTAAAGATTATGGATAAATAAAAAGAAGAGTGGGTGACAGGACAAAGTCTTGAGAAACACCATTATTAATAGCCTTAGGAGAAGAATAGTGGCCATCTACAATCGCAGTTATAAATCGGCCAGAAAGGAAATTGGAAATGAAGGCATACCTAGAAGGATAGAAACCGAAGGAGGGCAGTTGAGGATTTGTGTCAGACTCTAAAAAAGCTTTTGATATGTATAGCGCAATAACAAAGGTTTCACCGAAATCCCGAAAGGCTGATAACAAAGAGTCATAGATATGCAATAAGATCATAGGTGAGCGTCCCTTGCGGAACCCATAGAGAGGTGTTTAAGAATCTTCCTATTAAGGATAGATTTAAAAACTTTAAAAAAACAAAGAATCAAGGCAGTTGGACGATGGTTGGCGGTTTGAGAGGGGTCATCCTTCTTTGAGACAGGCTGAATGAAAGCAAACTTTCAGCAAGAAGGAAAAGTGCCAGATTAAAGACATAGACGAAAGAGTTTGCGAGGCAGGGTGTCAGCACAGAAGCACAATTCTTGAAAACGACAGGAGGGGCCCCGTCAGGCCCGGACGCCTTCCTAGAGTTGAGCTCAGATAGGGCAGAAAAACATCTTTGGTAGAGATTCTAATTTCAGACATAATAAAGTCAGAAGGGGGAGGAGATGGAAAAACATCACCCGAATCGTCCAGGTTTGAGTTCGAAGCAATAATGTGAGTGAAGAGTTCAGCTTTATGAGGAGAGGTGATGGCAACAGAGCAGTCAGAATGGAAAAGAGAAAGGAAAGAAGAAGTAAAGTTGTAAGAGAGCTTTTTTGTTAGGTGCCAGAAAAAGCGAGAAGAATTAGATTGGTTTTCACATTTTTGTCTGATGAAGGAATTTTTGAAGAGTCGAAGAACAGATTTTGCACGATGCCGGGCTGGAATATAAACAGAATGAGCGTAAGGAGTTGGATGGCAACGGTACCTTCTGAAAGCCTCCTCTCTGTTGCCGATAACATTAGAATGAACAGAAGTTAAACCAAGTTTTTTATGGCATTTTAGTAGGAAAAGAATATGGAATGTACGCCTACATACCCGAGAGAATCACCTCCGTGATGCGCTCAACACACATGGAGGAAGCAGTAATCAGTCCATTGGAAATGAAAGAAGCACTACCTAAGGGCCCCCAATCGGTGGCGCAAAGTGCCAAAGGTGCCTCCTCTTGGGAGGAGCCAAAGGCCCGAACTGGAGCGATAGAACAGGAAACAAATATAGGATTGTGATTGGAGTAGCCCAATTGAGAAAATGTTTGAGGGAGTAATAAGAAGGATGAGCAGTCAGAAGGTAGTCCAGAATGTTGGGCCTATCTCCAAGGCGATTGGGGATATGAGTAGGATGCTGTACAATCTGCTCTAGGTCATTCAGGATAGAGAAGTTGAAAGCTAGTTCACCAGGGATGTCAGTTAAATGGGAGGAGAGAGCCAAAGGTATTGGTAAACATTGAAATCACCTAAAATGGAAATTTCAGCTAAAGAAGAGTAGGATAGAATGTGTTTCACTTTGGAAGTGAGGTAGTCAAATAGTTTTGAGTATCCATTAGAACTAGGAGAAAGGTAGACAAAGCATATATGTTTAGTTTGATAATGGCATGTAAGCGTAACCAGAGTGTGTAGAATTGCGAAGATTCAAGTCCGGGGATACGAGAGCAAGTTAGGTCGTTGCTTACATATATATATATATACTGTAATATCCACCTTTGGAATGAAATTGTGTATAGAGAAAGTAGGAAGGTACAGAAAAGGGGTTGCTGTCAGTCGTCCCAGACATCTGAGTTTTTGTGAGAAATAGAGGTGGTTCAGCAGATTGAAAATTTGAGGAAAGGCCACGAATGTTGCAGAAGTTTATGAAAAGTGAATCAGACAGAATTCCAGGACATCTCGAATGAACAGTAACAGAACCAGCCCCGCTGCCTAAGTCTGCGTTCCCGGTACCAGCAACGCGGAAGCCAGAAGTGGGGACATTTATGGTCCCCTTCCCACGGAATTCCGAGGCTCTTAAAGACGTTGCCATTTTTTTACTTTTTTTTAAGATGCATGTACATATAGAAGCGTGTACAGGAATTGAGGAAAGAGAGGGGCTCAGGGAAGAGCTGGAGAAAATTTTGGAAATATAGTACTCATAAACGCGTTGTGGTGACATCTGGAGCATATAACCAAGTACCTGAAAGATGAGATTCACCCTCATTTTCTGACAAACTTTTTTATTTAAACATTTGAAGAACAATAAAAACTTCCTTTAATAACTATTGAATTGACAATTACTTTGGAATTTATAGGAACAAATGAAATTATATAGGAACTATAGAATTTATCGGGAGGGGGTGCACCCCTTGGTCCCCCTTGGACACGCCCCTGATAGATATGCTGTGATGAATAGAGGGAGAAATATGTGTTTGAACTGCTCATAGGATAGATGAGACGCGAAAAAAGATCAGCTAAGGAAGCCAGTGATAGGAGAAACGGGAGTTCCAGCACTCCCTGTCTCCTGCCTATCGTCACCCCTGGAGTACCTTCCTGGTCGAGTAGTGTCTACAATCTTCTTCTCCCCTTTAATTTTTTTAACCCTCTGCACACATACAGTATACCTTTGGTAACCTTTGGTTACCAAAGGTATACTGTATGTGTGCAGAGGGTCTTCAAGAGAAGACTAGATGCCTGGCTCAGGACGGAACCAGTTGGGCCGGGTGTATCTGGCTATGTACGGTGGAGAGCGCAAGAAAGCAACTCGTTCCTCCACCAAGCCAGACCTAGAGGTGAAGCCACCCGCTTGACCTTCGTGTGAAGAGAGACCAACGCACGGAACACCAACGAGGTTTATCTTAAACCGCGTATTTTCAGATCTGATGTTATCATGATCTGTTGAGGTAACTAAAAGTGGAAATTGAACTATGCATCTTTACACTAAAATATGCATATGAGCAAAATTTAAAAGTTTAAGATTTATAATTAAATGCTTAGGCAAGACATGACTTCATCTTTTATAACGAAGAGAGAATGTATACAAAACATGAACATTGCAAAATTTAAACACATATCAGAATTTTGAAAGATTCCAAAATAAAACGAAAAATAAATAACAAACAATAATAATATCGCCGAGTATTCTATTCTAAATGGCGACATAATATCGGAGTAATATATTGAGTACAACCTAAGCACATCACTGAGTACATTGTAATTTTGGTTTACTATAACTATGATTATAATTACCAATTAATTCACATTCGCTTATTATCGTTAATTACAGTTTCATTAAAGTACATTAACTGCATCATATTAAATTATTATAGTTAATTACAATTAAATACAGTTAACTACAGTTTTACAGTGTTTCATATTTATAGACAATTAGGATGTTAGGAGTATAACATAAAGTACATGGGACATACGATATATATATATATATATATATATATATATATATATATATATATATATATATATATATATATATAAAACATAACACACAATGATGTTTTCGGATTAGAAGCAAGCAAGAGAGAGGGTGTTCACCTCAGAAGCTCTCGCTTTTGCCGTTGTCAGCGGAATCCGAGCACTTGCATAAGCATTTACGAGTCTTTTGCGAGAAATTAAATAAATAATTTAAAGAAAATAAATAAAAAGAATAAATGTGGCCGTATTTAAATGTACGTAATCATGACTATCAACGGACATGTACGAGTGCATAAGTATTATACACATATCGGTAATCACACAATAGGTTGTGTGCGTAATAGAGACTGACACGAGTAAACATGGACTGATAGGTTGATAGGGCATAAGTAGACAATAGGCAGACAATAGGTAGGTCCGATGCATGAATAATTGATACAATTAATAACAGATAACGGTCAAGATGAGATATGGACGTATGGATGAATATGGTCGAATAATAATATTATGTTAAAGAATTTACCATACATTGAATACTAAAGTCATCCAAACTTGCATTATGCGAGTTTGGTCCTTATGTAAAAATGAAAATTTGAATATACAGATTATATAATATAAGAACTGTATGACTATAATGAATATAACGATTGTAATGAATATAAGGATTTATATAAAGATTATATAAATACACGGGTTAGGTAAACATAAGGATTTATATAAATACAGTATACGAATTATATGGGAATTATTCATTGCTCATTTTTACATACACACACACACACACACACACACACACACACACATATATATATATATGTGTGTGTGTGTGTGTATATATATATATATATATATATGTATGTATATAATATATATATATATGCAAATAAAATGTGCAAGGAAGCAAAAGGGACACGCTTTCGGCTAATTAGCCCTCATCAGATCAGTAAAAGTTTAAAATGAGAAACATTAAAGACTCAATAGACGAGTTTCCAAGTAATTTAAAAAAAGCGACTATTCGACGCCTTCCTTTTTAAAATTACTATAACACCAGACTAAAGTTATTTTAATTGTGTTTTTTTATTGCATTAAACTCGTTTTGAACTAAAACTGAATAATGAAAAGTTAAATTTGTCACACTGTCTTTTGAGTCCACTCCTTTCATTCACCCAAATTCGCTCTTATAACCATTTTCAAATTTCAACCGTAAAGTTCATAAATTAAAAACTTTATTTGTACAGTATACACTGAATACAAAAATGTACGTTTCATGATAAATGTATGAAGGCCTCTGCTCACTTTCATCCATTCCCATTCCAGTCTTCGACTAAGAATGAGAAACCCGAAAGTGGGAATCTCATAGGAGGCAATTCTAAAATCAATGCAGTCCCATTCCCAGTTGAGGATTTCCCACTTTAAAACGAAATACTCCTGGACATTCATTTGCGTCTCAACCATCTTTTACTGTTTTCACATTAGGGAACGTCTAGCAAGTCTAAAATTCCCATTGCGCGAACATTACCACTTTCGCACTGCGAACGGGAACGGAAATGGCGAGAAGTAATTACATGAGAGTTGGGATTTCGCATTTTATCATGTTGGGCCCTTAATTAAGCTTTGAACTTCGAGTTCTCAATGAAAATTTGACAAATACACAAAATTCAGTTTACCTACATACATATAATGCATTATATAAAATCTCATTTCCCAAGGATTTGAGGTAAAAAAGCAGAAAACAACCCGGATATTGTCAGACCTAGTAGACCAGCGCCCTCCCCCCACCACGGAGCAAATTTCTACACCTGCGGCGGTTCATACGCCATGCATGGTGACGTTTCCAGGCTTTGTCAAAAATAACAGAGACAGAGTCCCGAACTTACATACTTCTAACAAACCTCCATTCCAACTGACTTGCAGCCACTTCTCGTGCATCATCCAAATTAAGTCCACGCTTATTCACGCAATCATTCACCATGTCCATCCACCTATTCAGCCTTCTTCTCCTCCTCCTTCCTTCGCGAACACTCCTATACTCTTTTCACATATCCAAACCACCTTAACACACTTTCCTCAATATTTCACTTCCACTGACTTGTGAACACCACATCTTTCCAGAAACACATGATTTCTTATTCTATCAAAGCGATGCACGCCACACATACTTCTCAGGTTATCCAGCTCAATTGCTTCTTACTCTTGACTTCTCCCCTTTCATGCCATATCAATGTTTCACACCCATACAAAAGTGTTGGTACCAACACACCTTCATGTAAACATCTCGCAGCATCTCGATCCGGTCTCCGCTTTCTCCAGCTTTCTTCCTTGATTCACTCTACTGCTAATTTCATCTGTATTTGTACCTCTTTTGTTCATTACACATCATGGGTACTTGAAAGACTCCACCACTTCTAGTGTTTTACCATTCAGCATTACATGACAGTACAAATTTTCCTCTCGAAAATCAATAACTTACTCCAATCTATATTCAGTTTCAACGATCTCCTCTTGCACACTGACACAAAACTCTTAACACTATCTTGCATATCACAGCCATTCTATGCAAATAACAAAGCAGCCTCTGCATCCAACAGATTCGACAGGCACCACCTGGTTAGGCCTTCTAAACCGACTGACGGATTTCCCAGCCAACTGTCAAGAATATCTGAATAGCGCAATCTGACAGTTGAAAAGTTAATTAATATATATACAACTGCCTTCTAGGTCTTCTACGTCAACTGGCGGGTTAAGCCAGCTGTCGAATAGTGCGAACTGGCGGAAAGCCAACTGTCAAGAATATATGCTTTAATTAAATAAATAGCGCAATCTGGCAACTCAACCCTAATAATGTACACCTGAACAGGCCGTTTACGCCTTCTAAGAAGCCTTCTAAGCTAACTGGCAGATTAAGCCAACTGGCTGATTAGGACCTTGTAAGTAGGGCGATTTATAATTGACCTACAAAAAATTTAAAATTGTCTTTATTTGTTAAAAAAGTTGACATAAAGTTGACCTAAGCATTCTAAAAAGATTACCTTATTTTTCAATCAAATAATATATTTGAAAGCATAAAATGTATAACATTCATACTTAATTTGCGCAGTTTTAATATTTCACCATATGTTTTTTTACATTCCCTGACAAGAAATTTCGATCCTTGGCTAGAAGTTTTTTTAACATTGAGAAGGATCTTTCCACAGAAGCAGAGGTTGGTTGCGCTTTCTGCGATAAACAATACAATGTAGGCGATATCTCAGGCCTGCTCATTTCCATAATGTGGCAGACATCATTTTTTTTTAATCTTTCCTTGATGTACTGTGAGATGTTGCACTCATCCTTCCCTAAATTTATGTTTGCGATAGCTTCATAGGCTTGTTCCATGGTAACGGTTGCTGCTTCTAACCTTGTCACAAGTTCGGAAATGATTGGGTAGTCCTTTTTTATTGCAAGCAATTGTTTTGCTAGTTCAGGTTTGGAAATGCTTTCCTTAGCCCTCTGAACGATGATTCCGTCATTCTCAAAACCATCAACAATTCTCTGTACGTCCGGAAGATTATTGGCATAGTAGAATGCAGCCTCCAACCAACTAGCCCACCGAGTAATAATTGGTTAAGGGGATAACCAATTTCAGCAAACATTTCCTTCCTGGTATTGTTCTTGACCGTGGATGCCTGATGTGAGCAATAACTTTATCCACATCTGTGTAGAAAGCTCTGATTCTCATAGCGCAGTTATGTAGTAGATGAGCAATGCAAGTTACATGAAATAATCTTGGGAATAGTTGTTTGAGTACATCTCCAGCTGCCGTCATATACCGAGCTGCATCGGTCAAAAGCAGGCAAAAATCTTCCCTTGGTGTTTCCAACTCTTTAACTGTGTCATCGATGATGTGAATGATTAACTGTGAATTGATAGATGCTTGTTGAACTTCGCACTTCCACAAATATGTTTTTTTCAGGGTTGTCCAGAGAACCTACTAGAACATTGACAAATGCTGATCCAGAAACTTGACTTTCATCCACAATTATAAAGATTTGTTTGTCCTTCACAATTTGCTTTACACGAGCACATTCATCATTGCCTAGTTCATCAACAATTAACCTGCAGTTTGATATTGATGAATAGAGCGCCCCATTTCTGAAAACGATTTTTTTATGCTAGGATGATGCAGCTTATGTAGAGGAATATTTGCTTCTAAAATGTGCTCACAAGTTTCTTAGAAAATCTTTCGTAGCAGGCTCCAAAAACGTTTGAGTTTTTTCGTTTTGTGAGGTACTAGCCAGTCCACGTTGATGCTTAGCTGTACTTCTATGTTTATCAATAAAAAAAACGTTTTTCAAAGTTAACAGTTGTAGCACAAATCTGGCAATAAAGTTCATTTTTAGGAGAAACACAAAATTATCTGCTGTAATCTGCTACTATGGAACGAATTTTTGTAATTCCTCTTGCCGCTACTTTTGGCATTGTTTAAACTATGCACTTGGAAACTAGCTACTGCATTTAAGCATCTGAAATACAAAATTTGATTAATAGGATTACTATATTGGAGCACCTAAAATTAATGCTTCAGAATAAGTATAACAAAAATCTACCCATCAGATCACGACAAACACAGCCACCACACATAGCACACATACAGAACTGGGTAAACGTCCTTGAGTATGACAGATTACCAGAATTGAATAGATAGAGTGGCATATTTTTTTGCGGAAAGTTGGCAGTTAGCATTAATTTTTAAATAGTTGACCTAATAGTAAGAAGTTGATCACACCAAAAAAGTTGACTTTTTGTTGACTTAATAAATAACAAAACTATCCCCCCCAGGGTGTTTAAATACCTTTTCTAGGCGTCTCACAGTTTCTGCTATCCGTATACAATAGTTGACTTTATTGACTTTTGACTGCCCTACTTATAAGACAGCGGGCGCTCGGATGAACTCTCAATATGTGTCTGGCAGGAGCCAGGCAAACACTCCTCTCTCCTCCTTTCTCTCCCTCTCTTAGGTTAGGTATACTCCTTTGTGGGGTGAGGCAGTCCAAAGTGGTTAGGTGGACTACCCCAGCTTGCTGTGGGAGTTCCCCTTCATTGCAGCTTGGGGGATAACCCATCCCCCTTGTTGCATAACCCCTCCCCTTTTGTTGCATACCCCCCATTTGTTGCATAACCGCTTTCAACATTCCCCCCTTCCCCATTTGCAGCATTGGTCGACATTTGCAATTGCATTGCACTCTCTCCTTTTGCGGTCATACTACTACGATTCATATACACGGATTTTGCTAAAGCTTTCGACAAATGTGATCATGGTATAATAGCACATAAAATGAAACGTGAGAATAACAGGCACAGTGGGAAAATGGATCTACAATTTCCTCAGAGCAGAGGCCGTAAAAATCTAAGCTTTACCATCATCAGAATGGAAAGTATGCAGCTCAGTACCACAAGGAATAGTGTTGGCCCCACTCCTATTCATTATCGTGCTGACAACAGTATAGTAACATCCTTTGCAGACGATACAAAAATCAGCAAAAAAAAAAGTAATGCAAAAGTGGTGGAGGCCCTACAGATGGACACGAACAGAATATACAAATGGTTAGAAGACAACAAACATGAAATTTAACACCGAGAAATTTCAGCTCTTAAGATATGGAAGAAATGATGAGCTAAAACAGATAACATATTATGCCCCAGGTACACAGGAATTCAGAGAAGCAAGAAAGTAATAGATTTAGAGGTTATAATGACCGACAATGCAAAATTTGAGACACAAATCAGATAGCGTAAAAAAAAGGAAAAAGGTCGCGGGACAGGTACTAAGAACCTTTAAAAGAAGGGACAAGAGAGTAACGATTCTCCTGCTGAAAACACTGATCATACCAAAACTTGAATATTGTTCAGTCTTGACGTCCCCATATAAAGTGGAAGAAATTAATAAACTAAAAGAAATGCAAAGAAATTTCACAGCCAAGATTGATAGCTGCAAAGAACTCAACTACTGCGAAAGACTACGTAAAGTAAATTTATATTCCTTGGAAAGAAGAAGAGAGAGGTATACCATAATTTACATATGGAAAATGATTGAAAAACTGGTACCTAACCTCAAACTGGACCTAATTAACATTCAAACAACACTGGAAAATAGGAAGGTGTATGTAGAGTGTCCCCAAAACTAAAGGCCCGACAAGGGACATCCTTAACACTGAAGGAAAATAGCTTGATTGTCAGGTGGCCCAAACTTTTTAACCAACTTCCAAAGGACCTCAGAAATGTCGCAGGGGTCAACGTTGAAATCTGCAAAAGAAGACTAGATGCCTGGCTCAGGACGGTACAAGATGAGCCGGGTGATTATGCGCGATGGAGATCGCAACGCATGGAACTGCTGCAAGGTTAGCTTCCGCCCGAATTGTTCATTCTGACGAAGGTCAAGCTTTTCACTCCACCTTAGACCTACAGTTTAACGTGGAATCCGAACCACAGCCCAGCGTCTTAACCACTAGACCACCCAGGGTACCCATTTATCTACCAACCACTTTCTTTATTGTGTGGAATGATGAACAGCTGGGTTTTGCTGCGTGCCGGCTGCCGTCACCGGGTCTCGAACCCGGGGCCGATGGATTCGTAGTCAGCGACGCTAACCACTACACCACCGAGGCATGTGAATGAGTAAACAAAATTTTGGGTGTTACTATAGCGTGCGGTCTACAAAGATATCTTTAGTCTACAAAAAAAATTGCGCTAATGTGACCTGACCTGACTTGAATTTGTGCTGACCTGACCTGAATTTGTGCTGACCTGAACTGACCTGAAATGACTTGACTTTATCTTTGGGGACGAATGTGAGGTCATGGCGGACTATAAAAGAGGAAATCATGAAGACAAATATTAGTTGAATTACATTAAAACAAAAAATTTAAAGGACAAATAAAACAAACAATTCATTCTATGGGATATAATGCTCAGTTAGGTTAATTGAATGCCAGGTTAGGTCAACTGTATGCCCTTGACAATTGGTTAGGTTAAGTTGTGATATTTTCGTTAGTTTTTAACGAAAATATCACAACTTCACCTAACCAATCGTCAAGAGCATACAGTTGACCTAACCAGGCATTCAATTAACCTAACCGGGCATTATATCCCATGGAATGAATTGTTTGTTTTACTTGTCCTTTAAATTTTTTGTTTTAATGTAATTGAATTTGTAAATATGTTGTAGACCGCACGCTATAGTAGCACCAAATTTTGTTCTCCCTCCATTGAGTTGTCAAATAACAGTATGGACAGTGAAACAGTTGTTGGTTTACGTCGTCGTCGTCGTTGGCCTAGGCAAGCTACGGCTTGGGACCGTAGCGCATCTATCCGGTATAGGTTAACCTGGATGATGTAGCCATAAGCACTGCCGCTAGTTAAGTGCCAACCAGTGATTATCTCACTAGCCGTATTGAGTCCGTTAGGCGAAACTACGACAGTACCAAAGGTGGAAAATATAACCTTTGGTTTTCTATTATTTATTTGCAAAATGGACATGGCATTAGATTAAAATAAATATTTGAATATAAATGATTAACTGACAATTGTGATATATAATTAATTATGTTTACATACAATAAAATAATATAGTATACATAAAATTAGTATTAATGTGGTTCACAATTGAATTATAATGGGGTAACTAATTTAAAATGAATTTATACTATTCCGAAATTCAAGACGGTAAAATTAACATTTAACTTGAAACTAAAATAAGAGTATTCCTACACACTCCCCCACCAGAGAGGAAGTTCAAAGAGTTCCGAACGACACAGATTTCCGCTGAACCTTTTTGGTAGCTACTTGTACCTCACTTAAGGTTGATTCCAAAAACGCAGGCTTAAGACGATCGATAGAAACCTTGTCGACCTTGGAACCGCGCTGGATGAGAAATGATTTGCGCGTACGTCGGAGAACTTCATAGGGTCCGTCATATGGACATTGGAGAGGCCGTTTTGGGACAGGTACACGAACGAAAACGTGGGTGCAAGACTGGAGGGCTGGGGAAACAAAGATGTTCTGTTGGCTAGTCAATCGAGGGGGAACAGGCTGAAGGGACTGCATGTGAGAGGAAAGTGTCTGAGCGAATTCCGTAGGATCACATGACTTATCCCCTGCAGTGAAGTAGCCACCTGGTAGCCGCAGTGTTGTTCCATAGACTAGTTCAGCCGCTGTAGTCTTCAGATCACTCTTAAATGCAGAGCGAATACCAAGCAACACGAGTGGAAGCTTATCCATCCAATGGGAGTCTTCGTGACACATAAGGGATGACTTCAGCTGGCGATGGAAGCGTTCGACGAGGCCGTTAGCTTGCGGATGATACGCACAGGTATGCGCATGTACTGTACCCAACAAGCTGGTAAACTTCTTCCAAAGCGAAGACTCAAATTGGCGACCTTGGTCAGTGATGACTTTTGTCGGCAATCCAAATCTTGATACCCATCCATGAAGAAAGGCTCTTGCAACAGTGTCCGCTTGGATATCAGGAAGTGGGATGGCTTCAGGCCATCTGGAAAAGCGGTCGAGACAGGTGAGCAGATAACGTTGGCCTTGAATCACTGGAAGAGGGCCAACAATGTCTACATGAATTATTTCAAATCGCTGGGGGGGGCGGAAATGCGTCAAAGGGGGACCTGGTGTGCCTTTGGACTTTGGCACGCTGGCAGGCAAGGCACGTTTTGGTCCAATGTTTGACATCCTTCCGCATCGAGGGCCAAACAAAACGAGAGGTAACCAGGTGTTGCGAAGCACGGATACCAGGATGGGAGGGCTTATGAAGATCTATGAAGACTGCTTTTCTGTGACATGGAGGGACATAAGGGCGAATAGCAGCTGTTGATACGTCGCAATAGAGGGGCACAGACAATCCTGGCATACTCATTTTCTTGAGGGAAAGTGAGTGAGTGGAGTCTTCTCTGAGCAGGTCTTGTAGTTCCGTATCCTTATCTTGATCCTGTGCAATAGCATTCCACAGTGTAGAGCTGAGGGTAACAGAAGTAATCTCTATCCTTGAAAGTGCATCCGCTGGAGTGTTCAAGACACCTTTGATGTGGCGGATATCTGTGGTAAATTGCGAGATATAATCGAGTTGCCTGATGACTCTGGGAGAGTGGTTACAGCTGTTTTTATTGAAGACAGTGACCAAAGGTTTGTGGTCGGTAAAAACACAAAACTCTCGGCCTTCAAGGAAATGTTGAAAATGCTTCACGTTTAAGTAAATAGCAAGAAGTTCACGTCCGAAAGCACTATAACGCGTTTGGGCTGGCTGCAGCTTTTTCGAGTAAAATGCGATGGGTGCTTGTTGACCGTTAATGGTTTGTTCCAACACCCCACCGATCGCAACATCTGAGGCATCGACCGTCAGAGTTAGGGGGCATCACTGATAGGAAATGACAAAGACAATGCACTATTGATAGCATTTTTGGCATTGTCGAACGCCTGTAAACTATCGTTGCACCATATTCGTTCCTTTCGTACCTTGCGTTTGTGTGTGATCATAGCGTGTAGAGGAGCAAGAACACTGGCACAGTTTTTAATGAACTTGTGGTAATAATTGACCAAACCTAGAAACCGCCGTAACTCACGCTGATTATTTGGCATAGGGTAATTTTTTATCACTGCACACTTGTCCTGAAGGGGGGTAATTCCGTGCTGCGAAATCGTGTGACCAAGAATTCCAAGGTTGGCTGTGCAAACACACACTTAGATGCATTAATAGTAACACCGTATTGTTCTAAGCGTTGAAAAAGGAGTGAAAGATGTCCTTATGTTCCTCTTCCGTTGAGCTGGCCACAAGCAAATCATCGATGTAGGCATAAACAAGTCTAAGCCTCTGGTGACCTCATCTATAAACCTCTGAAAGGTTTGCGCAGCATTCCGTAGCCCGAACGGCATCTTCACAAATTCGAATAACCCAAATGGTGTAAACTGCAGTCTTGGGAATATCCGAAGGCTCTACGGGAATGTGGTGGAAAGCCTTAACGAGATCTATTTACTGAAGATAGATTTGCCGTGGAGAAGAGAAGTAAAGTCTTGGACATTTGGTACCGGATATCGGTCCGGGATGGTTGTCGAATTCAAAACCGGTAATCCCCACATGGTCTCCAGTCTCCTGACTTCTTCTGGACCAGGTGTAGGGGAGAGGACCAACTGCTTTTGGAAGGTCTTATTATCCCAAGATCCATCATAAGCTGGAATTCCGATTTGGCAGCTTTCAGTTTGTCCGGGGCAAGACGTCTGGGTTTTGCAAACACAGGGGGACCTTTTGTTGTAATGTGATGGGTAATGGTGTGCTTAATGGTATCACCCATCTGCATCGGTTGAAGAATTCCTGGATATCGCTGGAAAAGCACTGGTACATGGAATTAGGGGGAACGAGGGAAGTGCAGAGTTCGAGGCGTCCGGAAGGGCAACCTGTTTGGCAAGAACAGAAAGCAGTGTGGCCTGGTCGCATAAGCGTCGCTTGTCAAGATCCACCAGGAGTTTGAAATGCTGGAGGAAGTCAGCGCCGATTATGGGATGCTGCACTTGAGCACAGATGAAAATCCACTTGAAGGATCGGTGAAGGCCCAAGTTTAGTTCACGCGACTGAGTACCGTACGTGGGTATGCGTGAACCGTTAGCAGCGTATAGAGGCGGAGATTCCGAGTGCGTATGACCAGATTTTTGAGGGAATACACTGACTGACGCTCCGGTATCAACCAAGAAATTGACACCAGAGTTCCTGTCCTTTATGAAACAGGTTGGCAGTGCGAGTACTAGACGCCATTAGGACTCGCTGCTGGGTTTTCCGACGAAAAATTGCAAGGGGAGATGCACTTCCTAGCCTTCTTTCCAAATTTCGAGTGGTAGAAGCAGATCTTCCCGGAACTCGAACGATACCTCTTCGTAATCTTGACCGAGAATGGCTTCTTTGCCGTTGATTTTGTAGCAGAGAACAAACGTGGTTGAGTTGTTGACTTAACTCTTTCACTTTCAACTTCAGTTCCGATTGTGTGTTCACGTTGTTGACCGGAGCTGTGTCAATCTCCACTACTTTGTTGGCAGTTTCTGCTAGTTTATCAACTGGAGTAGCAGGATCCATAGTGGCCAAGACATGCTGAGCTGATGGAGGAAGTTTCTGCAAGAACAACTGTCTAAAGATGTCCTTATCGAAGGTTTGTGCGCGTTCGCCTAGAGCGCACTGCATAGCCCTCAGCATTTGAGTGGGCTGACGGTCTCCAAGTTCTTCTTTGAGATTAACTGATGTAGTTTCTCACGCTCGGAGACAGTGGTGCGGCACAGGATGGCAGACTTCAGATCGTTGTATGGGTCCTCACTCGTGGAAGGAGATACGATGACGTCACGGACTTCAGAGATGATGCTCGCTGGTAGAGAGGACAAAACATGATCGTATTTCGTCCTGCTAGTGGTGATCCTTCCCAAGTTGAATTGTGATTCCACTTGGTGGAACCAAATAAATGGATCACCCGGCCAGAAGACGGGGAGCTTTACGCTCAAGTGGGAGATGGCACCAGCGTCGTCAGGCATCTTCTCCTATGCTTGCTAACGTACAAGCAAGACGACAAGTTCCCAACGAAGGAGGGAGGTTGAGACGAGCGCAGGCACAGAGCGCACGGGCAGGGGTGAGGGGCAGAGGGCATGAGCGACATTACAGTCTGGTCCTAGTCGCTCGGGTAAAGGGGGTGATGGGCAGAGGGCACGAGCGACGTTACAGTCTGGTCCTAGTCGCTCGGGTGAAGGGGGTGGTGGGCACGAACGACGTTACAGTTGGTCCTAGTCGTTCGGGTGAAGGGGGTGATGGGCACGAACGACATTACAGTCTAGTCCTAGTCGTTCGGGTAAAAGGGGTAATCCAGCTCCGGGGTCACCAATTGTTGTTTTACGTCGTCGTCGTCGTTGGCCTAGGCAAGCTACGGCTTGGGACCGTAGCGCATCTATCCGGTATAGGTTAACCTGGATGATGTAGCCATAAGCACTGCCGCTAGTTAAGTGCCAACCAGTGATTATCTCACTAGCCGTATTGAGTCCGTTAGGCGAAACTACGACAGTACCAAAGGTGGAAAATATAACCTTTGGTTTTCTATTATTTATTTGCAAAATGGACATGGCATTAGATTAAAAAAATATTTGAATATAAATGATTAACTGACAATTGTGATATATAATTAATTATGTTTACATACAATAAAATAATATAGTATACATAAAATTAGTATTAATGTGGTTCACAATTGAATTATAATGGGGTAACTAATTTAAAATGAATTTATACTATTCCGAAATTCAAGACGGTAAAATTAACATTTAACTTGAAACTAAAATAAGAGTATTCACTACACAGTTTATGGCCCACAAAAATGACAGTTTCAGAGACTTATCCCACCCACCTTCGTAAGACTGAAAATGTGTCCTATTATGTTATATTTAATGTTCTAATCTTCTGCTAATATGTTGCTGTAGTTAGTTTAGCAAATGAAAGTTCACTGAAAGTAGGAAGTTTATTTGGCATTTCTTCTAATAGATGGTACCTCATGTTTAACTATTTAGGCTTGGCATCAACTGAATAGTTTTGAAGCTGAAATTTTAGAAACCTGAGTAATTACCTTACCATAAAAAAATTCGAAGCATTTTAATTGTCGGAAATCCAAGTCCAAATTAAGGAAGACTCAATTATAGGTAGGTTAACATGCAGCTCAGCACTTTTTCTATTTCTGCCAAATTTGCATATGTTATGTGTGCGGCCAAATGACAGTACCTATATTACGAATTTTATAATCTGTTTTGCCATTCCCGATTTTTCCCAGTATTTCGTCTATGAGTAGGCTTACCGTTTATTTTAATTGTGGAAAGAGACACCGAATTTATGAATACAAATTTGGTTTTTATTTATGAAGTTTTAAAGAGTGTGGCTCCAACAAAGAAAATATCATACAAGATGAATCTCAATATCATTGTTCTAAAGGAGAAGGTCAGAAAAAGGAATAGTAGCAAAAGTTGGTGTTTGGCAGCTTTAAATGAACAAATCCCATTTATTGACATAATAATGCGAGTGACACCGTAAGCAATAAAATTCGCATATGACGCAAAACTACAAATACACCGTTTCACGAAGTAAATAGAATGAAAAGTAATGTTGGAATTGCCGCAGAAATTAATGCAATAGCAAGACCAGCATTTCTTCCCCACCACTGAAAAGTCGATGACCTACCTTGCAAAGCTGGGCACTTGCGGTTTTTTTTGCGGTACTGCGGTACTGCGGTACTACCGCACTACCAAACCGGTACCGCATAACGCAGTACCGCAAAGGATCGCTGAAAGTACAGCAGTACCGCTACCGCATTCAAATTTCCCGCGGTACTTTCCGCGGTACCGACAAACACGGTAGTACCGCAGTACCGCAGTACCGCAAAAAAACCGCAAGTGCCCAGCTTTGCTACCTTGACCCACCTCGCGAACGGTTAAACGTAAGACGAGCACGTGCAAGCCTTAAATTTAAAATTTAATGAAATTTGAAGTCAGTTTGAGGATTTCTTTTAAATAAAAAGAGGTTTCTACACGACGTCACGGACGTAAGCCACATCTGAGAAGAATATATAAGATATTTTGGTATTGTTGACGGCAAAGTGGTAACATCGTTTCTTTTGAAACTTTAAAATCTAGCTGTTAATTAAACATTGGTTCGGGATGACCAATGCTCACAACATCGGTAAAGTACTTAAATTTTGTATGTTAATTATGATAACTGCATGGTGTGGCCCTTTCTCTCTCTCCCTCTCTCTCCATATATATATATATATATATCTAAACTTTAGTCGAGACGAAAAAGATGCCCTAACCCTTTATTCCGCGCTCGACTGTTACACTAGTCGAGATGAGAAATGAACTACTTCAATTCAGTTGTTCGGACTGTCTTCACAACCATTTGGTAAAATTTTGGTACTGAGCAGAAGCGTCCCTAGAGCTTGTTTGAAGCGCGAAATTTTAGTATTGCGGTGCGGTGATATATATATATATATATATATATATATTATATATATATTCTTCTCCCCTACTATGGGAATATAAATTTACGTTTACCCCATGCCAAATCAAATGGAAAAGGGAGAGAGCGAGCGATCAGGGCGGAGAGTGTACGGTCTGTGGACAGAACACCCTCCAATCCTTCATATATGGTAAAGTGGGCGGGGCCTATGTTGCCATGGCCCGGTTGGCCCACGTCAGGTTCATATGCTTAACATTTTACACTGCTTATACATGTGAAGCAAAGAAGTTCCTTATATGAGGACGTTATTGCTCACTATTTTTCTCCCAAAAGAAGACTTGAGTTTATGTGTAAATAAGTTCGATGCTTAAAGGAGCCCGTAGGAAATTGGTGTTAGATTTTTTACAGTTCACCTAAATTCTCCAAGTGTTTTGTAATATTGAGAAGGTGGATTGCGTATGTTTACCATATTACTATTAAGATTTATTAATAACTAAATTAACATAAATTTCAGTTATTAATTTTACTCCACATGATATTCCGCACACCCAATTCACACAGTCACCATCCGCCACTGATATATATATTTTCACAACTTCTCTCTCAAATAAAAATATTAGGAAACGAGGTACACATAACCTCAAACACATTCAACACGTAAGACGTCCAAACGGTATTCTATCTCCATCCATGTACGCTGCAACATTTCAACGTCAACTCTTATTTCTTATTTCTTCACTGAGGCGACAGTAACAACCACCAATTATCTGGATATGCTTGAGAACTACGTCTATCCACAGTTAGAGGAACTGCAGCCTAATGTGTTTTTTCAGCAAGATGGCGCACCACCACATTGGAGCTTGTTGGTACGAAATTCCCTTAACATGCATTTCCCAAATCGGTGGATTGGCCGTGGGGGGGGCCCATATCTTGGCCGGCCAGATCACCAGATCTGGCTGGGGGTTATGTAAAAGACTGCGTGTACACAACTCCAGTGGCCAACATCAACGATTTAAAGACCAGAATTGCTGCTGCGGTAAGAAGAGTTGACGTTGAAATGTTGCAGCGTACATGGATGGAGATAGAATACCGTTTGGACGTCTTACGTGTGACAAATGGTGAATGTTGAATGTGTTTGAGGTTATGTGAAACTTTATTACTTTCTCTCACAGATGACGCAATAACGGTATGTGTACCTCGTTTCCTAATATTTTTATTTGAGAGAGCAGTTGTAAAGATAATTTGTGTACACCCTGTATGTATATATATATATATATATAATATATATATATATATGTGTGTGTGTGTGTGTGTGTGTATACTGTATACTTACCAGTTGACAGTGTAATAAATGTTAGTTAGATTATTAAACAAAAGATTGCTTGACAGCTTGAGGCTCGACATCACCATTTGACCTTTCGATCAAAATAAATAAATGTTAATAATAACGAAGATTAATAGAATGAATTTTCTTCCTTTAATGAACAAACGAGTAAAAGATATTATTATCATTATCATTATCCTTTAACTATTAAAAAAACACCTGCATTATCTTCCATTTCCTTTCATCCTTACTTAAAATACAAAAAATATGAAAACAGTGTGTTACGCAAAATTCCAACTATTTTTGGTTATGCAACAAGGGGGAGGGGGGTTTATGCAACAAGGGAGTGGGGGTTAGCCCCAAGTTGCATAAAGGGGGATGAGGGGGTTGTGGGTGGAGAGGGAGAATGACCTCCCCCATAGGGGTAACCCTAATCTTTTGAGCTTCGCATTCTGAGCCAGTGGGTTAAAAATTTGTGAAGCTATATTTAAAATGTAAAATAATATTTTTGTTTTCATCTCGGTACTCTGCGAAGGTGCGCGAGTTTGCGAAGCACAAGCCCCGCTCGTAGGGCAGGGAGCCGAAGACTCTGCTTGTTATTATTATTATTATTATTATTATTATTATTATTATTGTTTGAATAAACTGTCAAGTTTGCCTTGAGAAAGTGCATGTTATTGATCACTCATGATAACAAAAATGACAAAGGTACAAAATAGTTAATTAGCAACTGGCGAAAAGTAATTTAGCAAGAATGAACGAATTTTGATTTATCAATTAAGTTAATATTTGTCGCGGGACAACGCGTAGCTATATCGTGGATGGTTGCCACCTAATTGAAGAAAAAGCGAGAGCTCTTCTCAGGCCTCCTGCGAGGAGGGGTGACGTCATCTTATTAAGGCGAGGTAGAACGTAGAACTTCGATACCCTGTCAATAGTTGAAAATAGAGACACGCCTTATTTGAAGGAGAGGTGCGATCGAGGGAAATCTTGAGTCGACCTCAGACGAGTGAATGCTTGCAGGTACTTCAGAGTTGCTGGAGAAGTAGTGTGTTACAGTATGTATATATATATATATATATATATATATATAATATATATATATATGATACACACACACAATGCATGGAACAAGGAACTCTTCTGGGATAATTAAATCCACTATAGTTCGAATAAGTAATGGTAAATGACAAATACCATAGTTTTTCTTTTTCATGATGCTAGCCCGACGTGGGCAACGGGTCATTCGCAAAGAGGTCCCATAAATATAGCTTCCCTCACCAGCTATCTGCAAAGCAGACAGGATCCAGCTTTGGGACATGGATCTAGGGTTTAAAGCAGCCTAGCCCTGCTACATTTAGTTTTGGTTTTTGGCTAAAAATATAATAGTTACCCTTTTTCTTTGATGTATTCAATCTGACGTGAGGGCAGCGAGTCTTTTGCTTAAACTGAGGTTCTAAATGTAGCAGGGCTAGGCTGCTTTAAACCCTAGATCCATGTCCCAAAGCTGGATCCTGTCTGCTTTGCAGATAGCTGGTGAGGGAAGCTATATTTATGGGACCTCTTTGCGAGTGACCCGTTGCCCACGTCGGGCTAGCATCATGAAAAAGAAAAACTATGGTATTTGTCATTTACCATTACTTATTCGGACTATAGTGGATTTAATTATCCCAGAAGAGTTCCTTGTTCCATGCACTGTCTGTGTGTATCATAAAAAACTCAGGGGACCATTCTGAGTTCATTCCCATATATATATATATATATATATATATATCTTAGCAACCTTAATTTTGCAAACGCGTAAATTGTTCATTCTGACAAAGGTCAAACTTGTTGTTCCACCTTAGACCTACAGTTTAACGTGAAATACGAACTACAACTCACCACAGGCTGTCATAAATTGCAAAGTCCTCACCCGACTCGATCTCACGACCTCCCGTTCAACAGCCTAGCGTCTTAATCACCAGGCTACCCAGGGTACCCATTTATCTACCAACCAAATTTTTTTTTTGTATGGAAAAATGAAGAGTTGGGTAAACTGATCGCCGCCAGCGATGTTATCCATTCCAACAACGAGGGCATAATTATTCAAACAATAAAAGCAACAATTTCGAAGTAACCCATAATATACTCAGTTCGTATATATATATATATATATATATATATATATATATATATTTGTTGTCTGGTGTATAATGTTTCCCGATATATTTATTCTTCTGCGGACGTATTTCTGACGGAATTTGCTTTATTGGACTTGATCGTGCTGAAAGCTCATTGCGGCCCAAGTGTTCTATATTGAAGGATGGCGCCTTCATGTTATCGATACATCAATAATGAATGCAAAATGGGATTCCTCCATCACCTTATTTCAGTTTTATTACGTTATTGTAGTGGTTGTACAACGTATAACTTTTATAACTCTTTCAGAAATTGGAAATCAAAATAAAATTATATAAAATTTAATGATAAATTACCTTTTTAATCTCGCATAAAAAAGAAAAAGAAAATCAGGGTTTTTTTTTATGGAATATTTTCAGATGAGAAAATATCTATTATTTCAAACTCTAGAGGAATACTTTATTATTACGGTCGGATTAAATGATTATTCGAATAATAAAAGCATGAAATATGAATTAATCCCTAAGTAATTCATATTTAAAAAATGGACGTCATGTCAGAAAACATAGTCAACGCGAGAAATATTTTTAACTTTTGAAAATATGGATAAAATGTTTTCGTTACGATTTGTAGTTTGGAGGTTTTTTTTTTATTTTTTATTTTCACTCAAGATGCTTATTTCAAAGATACGAAAAAAATGTTCCTTGCAAACGCGCCCAGAATGTGTTCTCAGGTTTAAAATAAAGAACAAGGATAGAAAAGGAGCAAGTTCCGGGGTTACAAATTAAGTTACATCAGCAAAGGATCGCAGCCATAAAACACACACACACACACACACACACACACACACACACACAAACTGTATATATATATATACACGCAAAAGAAAAACATTGAACAACTTTCAAGCTTATTTGACCTTGCCTTCAGGAAATAAACAAAAGAGCACCTGAAATGACCTAAAAGTACTTCGAAAATGTTATATTATTAATATATATATATATATATATATATATATAATATATATTAGGGTGCCACACTCTATAGAGGCAGTTTTTAGAATTTGGAAATTTCGAATGGCCCTTAGTCATATTGTTTGGTTGGATGAGAAAACCCTAAATATGAAGTTTGAGCCCGATCGAAGTACATTTAGAGGTTCCGCATCGACCGTTTCTGTTGTACCGTCTGTTCGAAATAATGGATTTATCTGGGAAACCTGTAACCATGGCACTATTACATATATACAGGGTTGAAAAAAAACCATGTTTTTTTAAAAAGAAACCAAAAACCAATGATTTAAAAAAAAAAAAAACTTAACTCAGATAACTCAATTAGGTACTGGTACTCAGAAATTAGAATTGCTGACTGTCTCAATTTTTAATTGGAAGATGTTAGATGTAAGAAGTGCTAACTTCACAAAAATGAAAATAAACCTAATAACAACATTTATATTTGTAATTTATAATGTAATTGATACAGGTAACTTCAATCCTTTTATGTGCAATGCCACTATTAAATAGGCCTGCTAGTGCAAGGTAGCTATATTATATACTACCGTACATACTAGGCTACCCTGAACTGATGGTTTTTAGGTCTTATCAATATAAATATAAGTTTTAGTTTTAGAGCTATTAGTTTATGAATTAAATAATTTGTGTTGTAAAAATTGAAATTATGAAAAAACAAAAAAAAACAGAAAAACGGTTTTTTTAAAATGGTTTAAACCATGGTTTAAACCATTTGGGTTAAACCAGCCAACCCTGCATATATATTGCTATAATTTATGCATTTCATAAATTTAAATATTTATAATTAATATTTGCTTCTCATTGTATATATTTTCACTACTTTTCAGCATTGAGATCTGGCAACAGCGCAACGCCGGGTTAGTGTGGTGAGTCACACTGTCACAGTCTTCAGTCAATCAGTCTCCTTCACGCATTCAATGCGTGATCACCTCGTGATGGCTACCCCAAGCTCACTGAGATCCAAGACCGAGATATGGCTAATCGGACACGCCAACCCAAACCCCCTAACGGGAAACAGGTTACCTTGAAATGGTGAAGTGCTTCGCCGGTTTATACAGTTTCATAAGGTGCAAAAACAACTTCTAGCCGAGGCGGCGCGTAATGTGATCGTCGAGGTGTATACTTTCTGGGCTATGGCCAGAATCCCGACCATGACCTCCAAAAGCGCCGCGCGAAAACTGCTTAGACTTTACGACAATTGGCAGGCACTGCAGCGCAGCCGAAAGCGGTCCGGCGCCACAGGTGAGGCAGCCAGGGCGGCCTTCACCGAGGGACTCGATGACATTTTTGACGTGGCTCTCGACAACGCCCTCTCCGTCATCACCATCCAGGAGGATCGCGACTTCCTTCTTGCTCAACGCGAAAAGGGTCGCCGTGGTGTCATGTCCGGGGTGGACAAAATCCTCACTGGAATTGAGCAACGTGCATCCGCGCGTGAAGCTGCCAAAGAAAGGCAACGCCAAAAGCAATCAGAGCAATCACTGGCAACAGCAACCCTTCCATCATCAAACTCGTCGTCGTCGCCTAATTGCTCGACAGAAGAGGAAACCAATCCACCTACAAAGCGCCGTCGCAAAAAGAACATTATGACTCAAGACCTAGCGTCGGCACTGGACCGGACCAAAACAAGCAACCGTGGAGCCGTTCAACTCATGAAAGCAGCTGCTTCCAGTCTGGATATTCAAGACACAGATGAACTGGCTCTCAGTCACGAGACGATTCGGCGTTGGCGATTGCGTCATCGAGGGGAAATCGCCAAAGAAGTGAAGATGACGTTCGATCCCAGTGTCCCGCTCATCGTTCACTGGGACGGGAAATGGTCTCCGACTTCAGCGGCAAGAAGGTCGATCGCCTCGCCATAGTCGTGTCCGGCGACGGCGTCGACAAACTTCTCTCCGTGCCGAAGCTGCCTGCTGGAACTGGTCGCGCCCAAGCAGATGCTGTGCTGAACTCGTTGGATGACTGGGGAATCGCTGATCGTGTCGTCGGGCTCTCCTTTGACACGACAGCTGCCAACACGGGCGTCGTTTCGGGCGCTTGCGTCTTCATCGAGCAGGGCCTTCACCGCCAGCTGCTGAACCTGGCCTGTCGGCACCACATGCTAGAATTGGTGGCAGAGAAAGCCTTCATCGAGTGCATGGGCCCCTCCTCTGGTCCTGACATTAAACTGTTCTCGCGACTGAAGGAGCGCTGGCAATCCGTCTGCACCGACCAATTCAGCGCCATCTCCAAGGAAGACCTTACTAAGCCGCTGCTCAAGGCGCGAGACGATCTGATCGCGCGTTTCAAGGGTCACATCACCAAGGGCCAGCCGCGGGACGACTATCGAGAGCTCCTGGAGCTGGCGATCATAGCGCTTGGAGGCGTCCCCCAGCGAGGTGTGCGCTTCATGCGACCGGGCGCACTCCACCGCGCCCGGTGGATGGCCAAAGTGATATACGCCATCAAGCTCCACCTCTTCCGGCAGCAGCTCCCCATTAAGGCTCGCGAGGCCCAGGGCATCCTGCGCTTCGTAAACTTTGCGCTGCTGGTTTACATTCCGGCCTGGTTTACGGCGCCCCTTCCCGCCGCTGCCCCTCGAACTGACCTGGCGATGCTCAAGGCGCTGGTTGACTACGACAAGGTGGACAAGGACGTGTCCAAGGCTACCTCCCCTGTGTTTCGACGACATCTCTGGTACCTGAGTGAACACCTGGCCGCCCTCGCTCTCTTCGATGACGACACTCCGCTGGAAGAGAAGAGTCGAATTGCGACGGCCATCAAGGATGTCGAGGGCACCGAGGAGCCACCCAAGCGCATTGCCCTGGACGTCTGCCCGGAGGAGCTCGAGCGAAAGACAGTCGCAGACTTTTGCACGACATCCAGCACGCTTCTTTTCGAGCGGCTCGCGATCAATACTTCTTTCCTAGAGTTGGAGCCGGCTACCTGGTCGAACAATGCGTCCTACCTGGCTGGGGAAACGCCGTGTCTCTACGTTGAGCGTTGTCAATGTCCGGGCGGAGCGAGGGGTCGCGCTGATGCAGAACTACAATCTCGCACTCACCAAGGACGAGGAGCAACGGCAGTACTTGATGCAAGTCGTTGAGAAGCACCGCAAAGAGCACCCGAGCGCCCGCAGCGGAAATCCTTAACGGGTTTGGGAGTACTTTATGGTATATTTGAATTTGCTTCATTTTTATAGGGTGTTACTCCTATTAATCCTGTATAACAATGTATAATCGTATATACTTTATTTCTTAGTTATTATTTTGATTTATATGGCCAGTAGGCTCAGTATATTACTATGATTAATACGGAATAAAATGTTTTTTATTTTAATAATATTAAGTTGTTTTGTTGCAATAAAATTGAAATTGATTTAATGATTTTGTATTATTAATAACATTACACACAGAGAATAGTATCCTGCTACCCAGGCATGGTGGGACAAGTTTATTCCAATTAATTATGAAATAATGTTGAACAATATTGTTAAGGTGTTTGCACTGTTTGCTAGTTGCGTATTGTGTTGTTATAAGCTGGTTGCCGGTTGGTGTGGTTTGGATTACAAAGCATAAACGTATTAAGGTGAAACTTTGAAAAAAAACTTTTGAACCGCGACAAAAATATTAATATAAAAAAAAATATTGGAGATGGAATAAACTTAATGCTATGGAAATATAGCTGTGACTGTCCTCTACGCCATGGTATATGATAGCATTTATATTGACATTGTACATGTTACTTTACCCCTTGGAGCTGGAGCAATTTCTTGGAGAAACTCATTACTTCTGACACGTGGTACGCCAGAGATGGTCGATGCGGAACCCCTAAATATCCGTCAATTTGGCTAAAATTTCATATTCAGGGCTTTTTCACCCAACCTAACAATCCCACAAAGGGCCGTCCTAAAAATCAAAAAATGATTTTTATGTGGCACCCTAAATTTATATATATATACTCTGTGTATATACAGTATATGAGAGTGTGGTTTTCTCACACTAACTTCTGCGATCATAAATCACATATACCATGACTGGTTGGTCCAATATCCTTTAAACTCTGTATGTTTATAATAGTCCTAAATGGATAAAAAACACTTCAGTTTTCTAAACTTTATTTCCTATACAACTAAGATTGAATTAAAGGGTCTACACTATAGGTTTTATAAATTAAAGGGAATTTGATATGGTACCCGAAAATGAAGTATACCACAATATGCCAATGTAGATTAGAATATGGAGCTCCAACTTTATTATCCCTCACGTCTCAATAGGATACTTCATTATAATCTTAGATCAAAACTCTATTGTGGCTACTTAAACCATGGCCCTCTGAAGATGGGAGATAGACCAAAATTAGATGCCTATACGAGAATCTAATTCTTACTGATCTTTGCAATTTAGATCAGAAAGAACCAACCAACGTATAGAATTAAAAGAAATCATTCTTGGCAATCTCAAGTATTAAAAATGCAAGATTTTGCATGAATCATATTCCTTCAAAATAATGATAAAATGAACATCGTAGCTAATTCTGTATACATTGAGTACCACAAACCAGATTTAATTCTATTATTCATTTACTGAAAGGAAAATTATATGCTTCTATATAATAAAAATGGTAACTGATGAAACGATAAATGTGACTATTATACAGAAGTTTCATTTAAAGGAAACAAATTGAAAAATTTTATCGTAAAAAGTCATTCAAATAGTTAGTGAAAAAAATTAACGTAAACTATACATCAATAAAATGACAAACTACCAACAACATTAAACAGTTACGCAGTGAATTAATAAAAACAGGTAAAAGTCATAACTGAAAGTGAAGCAAGGCAAAAGTAATGAAAAAACTGACATCGTAAAAAATACAACCTTGTAAAAACGATAAAACTAAGGTAATTAATTGCGGGAATTAGACGAATAATTTATAAAATTATAACGCAACACGGGTAAAACACTCATGATATTTGATAATTAAATTTGAAACACTATTGAGAATGTACAATTTGTTAACCCATTGGTGCCCAGCGTCACTTTACTGATTTGGTTCTGGCCAACGACAAACAAAAGAAAAAGATAAAAAATATTATTACGTTTAATGAAACATATCATATCGAAAGTAATAATAAAGATAAAATAATTAAAAATTAATTTAAACAAATTTAGAAGATTTTATAACTATTTTGAAGCATATTGGTCCATAGCAAAAGATGAATTTCATAATTATAATCAAAATCAAAATTAAAAAAATTTATTCAGAAAAGAATACAAGTGAGAGAGTTATTATAGTTTTTAGATATTTGTTATGACGTTAATATATTTACAGTACTTTTATCTCAATATGTCCTTGGAAGCATGGAGGCGTTTTAGGCAAAATTAATTATGCATTTAATTTATTTATTCCAGAAAAATAGTGAAAGTGGCAAGTAATAGCAATAGTGACAACAAGAATAATAATAATAATAATAATAATAATAATAATAATAATAATAATAATAATAATACTATAATAATAATAATAATAATAATAATAATAGCAATAATAATAGCAAATACAATATAAAGTTTACAAAATGTTATATAATTTTAAATTAAATAATGTACTGTATATTTAGTGGAAAATAAATGCTACGTAATAAAAAAAAATATAAAAAAGAATAGATTACGAAATAGATAATGGAACAGAATATAAAAAAGTTAGAAGTCTTTGAGGAGTTAACAAAATTAAATGAATTCATAGTTCCGAAATGTATTTGTACGCAGACTTTAAAAATAAAAACCAAATCCTTTTAAGCAAATACACTTCTTAATTACTGACATGAAAATGTTATTAAGAAGATAAGAATTTAAAACAGAAACTATTCATTTTATAAAAACTTTAACGTTAGCAATTGTTAAAATACCGCAAGTAAGATATTTAAACAGAGACAAAATTAATTAAATAAACATATCCTTCCAAAAGCAATTAGGTAAATTAATTGAATGAGAAGACCATGGAGACCACATTAATACTCTTCTATGACGTTTCAGTGGATTTGAAAATTTAAAACTGGAGACAAAAATAATGAAAATAAATTAAAAAAGTTAAATTAAAAATAGTAATTTTGGAAAGTTTACGAGTACAAAAATATAAAATTAAAATTAAATGTAATTAAATATTAAAAATAAAACGTGGAAAAATTAAAAATGATGTTTACCAAATAGGTATAATGAATAATTTGAGAAGTAAGTCTGCTCTTTAAACTGAACAAGTTTGAACATCAGATTAGATGAGAGTATGCTCCGTTTGGTATGATCACGTGTGAGGAATGAATAATAAGAGAACTGTGGAAAAGGTGTATGAGTGAATGCGTATGTGTGGGAGCGAGTGATGAGATGTAATCCTACCCGCGTCGCAACATCAAATTAAGTGACGCTGAATATACATAAAATACGATGAAAGAAAATCTAAAAATTTAATAACAAAACGAGAGAATACATTATAATTAACTATATAAAATATGCTAATTTAATTAAACATTTTTAATTTCGTAAATTATCCTTTTTTTAATATCGTTTTCATTAAACCTCAGTTAATTTTATTAAATATACAATGAATCATTTAATTTAAAATTATGTAAAATTTTGTAAATTTGTATACTGTCTATTTTTATTATTAATATTATTATTATTATTATTATTATTGTTATTAATATTATTATTTGTTGTCACTATCACTAATACTTACCAATTTTACTTCTCTTATGAAATAAATAACTAAATATACAAATAAAATAAACTAAAATTAACTTTTTAATCCTTTTAAATCTCTTTAATCTCCCAATGGAGCCATCATTTTTTTAATAATAAATGTTTTTTTAATCCCACCAAAAAAGACAGGGAAATATAAATGTATGTTTATGTTGAAAATTATTCAGTTGAGATATATATATATTATATATATATATATATATATATACATTTTCAACTGCAAAGAACACGCAGTATAATTAACGTAAAGAACGACGCTTGTATAGAAGACATACCGCGCAAGATGAGGAGGGAAAACGAACAAATTAAAAAATGAGGTTTCTGCGCGTATGTAGGAGAATTACGACTTCTGATCGAGTGAGGCCCATGGTGTAATGGTTATCATATCTGACCGGCAATCGGAAGATCCCGGGTTCGATTCCCGGGTGGTTACCTCATTTTTTCATTTGTTCGTTCTCCCTCTTCATCTTGCGCGGAATGTCTTCTATACAAGCGTCGTTCTTTACGATATATATATATATATATATATATATATATATATATAAATTATTTTATGAAGTAATATAAATAAAGTATGAAGTTTAACGGCCACCCAACACTCCTCACTGCCATCAACGTAATTTAGCCTTTCAGACAGCGCCCATGTCCCGACTCACACCGCTCACAACCCCACAACCCACAACTCCTCAGTCCACTCGGCATATATGTATGTTTATATACTAACTTAAAATAAAAGCAAAAGAAGATATAAAAGTTTGAAAAGATATATTATTATCATTATTCAAGAAAAACTTAGTTATTAGTAGTATTTTATATAGAAAAACTCACTCAGGCCCTTGTTTCTTCTCTCTTTACTCTTTTAACTGTGTTCGCTGCAACGCGAACTATATTGGCAGTACATCCCGCCAATATCAAGTAAGAGTGGACGAACATTGTGGCCTTTCAAGAAGAACTTTATAACCCCTCAAATAAATCATCCAAATCAGGCATAAGAGACCGCTGTCAACTCCATGATCACCTACATTCCACCAGTTTTAAAATTATCGACTGCACTAACTAACCATCCAACTGACCTCCACATTCTTGAATCTCTATACATTCTTAGTAAGAAGCCTTCCCCTCAGCGATTACAGTTCCGTCTTTAATCTGTCCATTGTGAAATAATCTCCTTCATTCTCACGAATAAAATCACCGCTGTTAGTTTAACATTTAAGTTTCAAACACATACCTTCAACTTTAATGGATTTCCCGATCAAAAGGAAAACCTTAATATTCAGAAACCCTGTTAAAGTTAATAGACCCCCACCTCCGTGAGCTTCATAATCTTTCATAAATCCTGGTAAGCCACTCTAATAATTTTTTTAACCATAAGATGCCACTTACAATAATACAAGGGAATACAAAGGAATACAAAGGACGCCACACAGCAACAGACCGGCTGGTCCCTACGAGGCTGTCTAATTACCATCGTTGCCATATAATTATATACCTACTGTATAATCACGATAATAAGTCCTTTACTCGTTTGTATTTATCATGTTTAATAATTAACTGTATATACAATAATTATTTGTCATTTTAATATTTTATTATTTAATATTTTAATTTTAATAATAATTTTAATAATTTTAAAATGAAATCATTAAAAAGTAAAGGACCTTGAATTGGTTTATGAAAATTGGTTTATGAAACTCGGAATCACTCGGGCTAAGGCCTCGATAAACTTGTGGACCAACATTTCGTCAGATGTCCAAAGTGCTCAATCGTCATAACCACAGTGCGGGTTATGACGATTGAGCACTTTGGACATCTGACGAAGTGTTGGTCCACGAAGTTCATCGAGGCCTTAGCCCGAGTGATTCCGAGTTTCATAAACCAATTTGACACAAATTATAATAAAAACTGAATAAATAAATAAATAAGTAAGTAATAGAAGGAACTAAGAGAAACTCAAAAGTTAGTTAATTGAGTTTTCGGATCAACTGAAGAAAACGCACCTCAAGTCTAGAAAGGTGCGCTTTCTTCAGTTGGCCAAAATTGAGGTGCGTATTCTTCAGTTGCCACATATGAGTTAGTTTAACTGCATGGGTGCAGACGCAGCATGCTTAATTCATACTTAAATGAATTTATGTGGAGGGACAGATTTAGCAACGATGCCTTCAACAATTTTTTTATTCACATGTCTGAACAATACCCTGTTTGAATTCCTGTGACATTTTTTACTTCAAAATTTGGATCACCTGAAGATCAGGGTCCCCAGCCTTCTTTAGTTAGTTTTATAAGGCTAACTAACGAAAATATCACGACCTAACCCAACCAATCGTCAAGGGCGTACAGTTGACCTAACGATTGGTTAGGTTAGGTCGTGATATTTTCGTTAGTTAGCCTTATAAGGCTAATTAAAGAAGGCTGGGGTCCCTAATCTTCAGGTGATCCCAAAAATTTTTAGAAATAATTTTTATGCAATAAATTATTATTTTAGCCTTCCTGTAAAAATAAAAATATATATTCTGAAAGTTTTCTTTCTGAAACCTATTTCTACAGTTTATCCATTTAAGGTGCGTTTCCTTCAGTTGGGTTAATTTGAGGTGCGCTTCCTTCATTTGTGTAAATTTGAGGTGCGCTTTCTTCAGTTGGTGTTTTTGAGGTGCGTTTTCTTCAGTTGATCCGAGTTTTCTTTAGTCAAGAAATAATACAGGAGAAGGCGCAAAAGGCAAATATGAATCAAGGGGAATCAATTGCCATGGATCAAATTCAAATGAATTTAGAAGCCTCGATCACCGCTGATGGTCAGACAGAGAAATGAAAAGGAGGAGCAGACCTCTTTGGCAAAAGGCTATGGCAGGAATGATTTTATTATAACATAATAATGAATTATAAAATTATTCGAGGGACTGAAGCTGAAGGTTGAGTTCCCCTCAGGTGGAGAGACTGCGAATTATTTCATCTTAAATGAAAATAAAATTAGAAATAAAAATATACTTATTTGTCGATGAAACATCTTTGGGTGTCGACATAATGTCGGGGTTGTACACTGACTTTAAGTACATTACAATTAAGTACATTCTAAGTATGTCGTACAATACTTATCAAACACTTAATAAAATGCCTTGGAGATATACTGTATAGCTTATAAGATTTATGTAATTTACGATGTTTATTCGTTTCTACTGTATAGGGTGATCGAAAAGTCTCTCCACAGTAGTAATAAGATATTTACTTTATTGAAGTTAGATATTTTAATGAAAATTTGTACGATATCGTGAAATCTTTAACAAAATATTGGCGAAGTCTAGGCTAGTCTAAGCTAAGTCTTGCTACGTTACTTACTCTAAACAGGTAACAATCATATGTCATTACAGTTATACAATTCTTATATCTCCTTATGTAAAATTTCAATAAAGTAAATATCTTATTACTACTGCGGAGAGACTTTTCGATCACCCTGTATATAACTTTGAGTATATTTAATTGAACAATTTTATACCACAGTTAATTCGTATTGTAATTATTGAAGTATTTAATGATGTCGAAAATTATTATAAAATAATTATTTACAATAATTAGTTAGGGACGTAAAAGAATGAATGAATTTGGAACAAGCACATAGATAACGTAGGCGACATAGCATACAACGTATAACATAGTAATGTGATGGATTGCAAAAAAGAGAGAGAGAGAGAGAGAGAGAGAGAGAGAGAGAGAGGTTTTTGAAGTCATTCCAGTGAAATATGTTTAATTGTAAGCTGACATACACACAATAGTGCTGAGGCGCTCAGAAGAACTGAATTCGCAAATTGTTGTCAGCGAGCACAGAGGAACACGACGTAATTAGAGATGTACATATATAGGTGTGTACGTAATGACGGTGTACGTAAGCTTATATACA
>JAJOZX010000998.1:155000-175000 GCA_023014485.1 Bathynomus jamesi | reverse complement strand
CTATAGCAGAACTTAAATTGAACGATTTCAAACTTCTTGTTGCGGTTATATATAGGCCCCCTAATCAAACAGCTGATACGGACGAAGCGTTATATCGTGAACTAAAGAGAATAATAGGTAGTGAGCAGGCTCTAGTTATGGGTGACTTTAATTGCGCCAACGTGAATTACGATACAATGCAGGGAGACGCGGAAGGTAATCGTTTAGTTAATTTTCTCGAGGATAGCTTTCTTATTCAAAAGGTTGGGGAACCTACGAGGTTGGACAGTATTTTAGATTTAGTAATAACTACGGATGATAGGCTAATTACTGATCTTCAAGTAATAGAACCGTTAAGCAATAGCGATCACAATATGGTAGAGTTTGTCCTCTCAGTAAGTCACTCGAAACCAGCTAACTCGACTAAAATTCCCAACTTCCAGCACGCAGACTTTTGTAAATTTCGAAATAAATTGTCACACATCAATGGGAAAACGTAATGGGGAACTCCAACGCAAAACTAATGTGGGAATCGTTTGAAACAGTATTTAGGACTATAAATGAGGAATGTGTACCGTACAAAATTAAGCGTGCGAAAGTAAATAACAAGCCCTTGTGGTTTACTTCTAGAGTAGGAGACATTATAAAGAGTAGAGATAGGGCTTATAGGCTACATAAGTGCGATAAAGACAATTTGTGGTTACGAAACAACTACATATCTCTAAGGCGTGAAGCGAAAAGTGTAATAAAAAAGTCCAAGCGCGAATTTGAAATCTCCATAGCTCGTGACGGTAAAGAAAACCCCAAGCGATTCTTTCAATACGTCAACAATAGAAATCCAGTAAAAAGTGTCTTGGGGCCGTTGAAAAATGTTAACGGAGATCTAGTTTCTGAAAAAAGGAAATGGCTACCTTGCTAAACGAATTCGTTACGTCAGTTTTTACTATAGAAGATGTAACGAATATCCCTACGGTCATAGACATAATACCTTTTGATAATGGTAATATTTTGGATAATATTGTGGTTAGTGAAGGGAAGGTAATGCGCTATATTGATAAAATGAAAACGCGTAAATCACCGGGGCCGGATTCCATATATCCCATACAACTAAAAGAATTAAAAGATAGCATTGTTGTGCCGCTAACAAAGATTTTTAATGCGTCTATTTCTGAGGGGTGCGTAACAGATAATTTCAAGTTAGCAAACGTAACACCTGTCTTTAAGAAAGGCGATAAAGGTGCGGCGGGGGAAATTATAGGCCAATCAGTTTAACGTCTGTTGTAGGTAAGCTACTGGAATCAATAATTAGGGATCGTATAGTCGAACACTTAGAATTGCATAACTTAGAAATACGCAGCACGGTTTTAGGCGAAACAAATCTTGCTTAACTAATCTTTTAGAATTTTTTCAAAGGGTGGTTGACGTTTACGATAGTCATCGGGCGGTTGATGTGTATTTAGATTTTCAAAAAGTGTTTGACACCGCACCGCACAAAAGACTCATTGAGAAAACTAAAGGTCATGGAATCAGGGGTGTAGTAATAAATTGGATAGAAGAGTGGTTGCGAGGTAGGAAACAGAGAGTGGTCGTTGGTGGAGCGGAGTCGTGTTGGGCTAATGTAGCGAGTGGCGTTCCTCACGGTTCTGTATTGGGCCCCTTGCTTTTTTTTATTTATATTAACGATTTAGATGTCGGCCTAGTCAGTACAGTTTCAAAGTTTGCGGATGACACGAAGCTGGGTGGTAGGCGATTAATGATGAAGATAGAGGTAAAATCCAGAATGATCTGAATAAAATCGTTAATTGGTCAGTCACATGCCAAATGAGATTTAACGTCGATAAGTGCAAAATTTTACATATAGGTTCGCGTAACGGTAATTTTGCGTATAGTATGTCAGGGAAAGAGTTGATAAGCATGGAGCAGGAAAAAGATTTAGGAGTTATAGTCACTGGTGGTTTAAAAGTAGCGAAACAAAGTACAGCAGCGGTCAATAAAGTGAACAAAGTGTTAGGTTTTATAGCTCGGAATTTTGAGTACAAATCGCGCGATATTATAGTTCCTCTTTATAAATCATTAGTTAGACCCCATTTGGAGTACGCGATCCAATTTTGGAATCCGCATATGCGCAAAGATATAGACAAAATCGAAAGAGTTCAAAGACGAGCAACTAAGATGATTCCGTCGCTTAGGTCAAAGTCGTACGAGGATAGGCTTAAAGAGTTAAAATTGACTACATTCGAGACTAGGAGGCTAAGGGGTGATCTAATCCAGGTTTTCAAAATTATGAATGGGTTCGATAACGTAGATAGAGATAGCTTTTTCGAAATATCTCAGTATAATAGGACTAGAAATAACGGGTGTAAGTTGACAAGTAGAAGGTTCGAGACAGCAGTTGCGAAAAACTTTTTTACGCATAGAATAGTAAATAGCTGGAATAGTTTGCCGGTAGAAGTAATTAGTAGCACGTCTATAAACATGTTTAAAAATCGATTAGACGCATATTTGATAGATTGGGTATAGTTTAAGGTAGTAAAATTAAGGGTGGATAAGATAGATTTTCATTCTCTTTTCATTAAAGATCACAATAACCAGACTAGAGGTCATAGTATGAAATTATTTAAGCCAAGATGTAGAACAAATTTAAGAAAACATAGTTTTACAAGTGTTGTGGGAAATAGGGAGGCAGCATCTTGGGTTAGGGGATACTCTCTGTCCTTACACACCCCATTTAAAGAGATTCCCCTGCCGAGGATAAAAAATACCTTTTTCTTCCGTCATAAAAGCATTATCCCATCAATCGAATAACTTAAAATTTAATTAAAGTGCCTGAGAACTTGATAACCTGCTGATGACACAAAAATTAGCGGAAAAATAAGAACCCAATTTAATATACAATCTCAACAAACGGACACGAATAGAATTTACAATCAATCGGAAGGCAACAACATGAAATTTAACAGGAATATTTCAGTTATTAAGATACGGAATACGTGGGGAACTAAAATCTATGGAAAACTTTGTCCCATATGGAGAGGAAATTCAGAGAAAATCCAGAGCCAAAGATTTTGGAGTTATAATGACCGACAATGCAAAATTTGAGACACAAATAAGATAGCAGCAAACAAAACGAAAAGAATAACGGGACGTATACTGTACTGAGACCCTTTAAAAGAGGGGACAGGAATACAGTGACTCTTATGTTGAAAGCACTCATCATATCCAAGTTGGAGTGTTGCTCAGTTTTAATGTCCCCATAGAAATGAAGGCATCCGTCACCTAGAAGGGATTTAGAGAAACTTCACATCCAAGATCAATGGCTGAAAAGAACTAAATTACTGGGAAAGATTACGTACATTGAATTTATACTCGCTGGAAAGATGATGAGAGAAGTCCATCATTATTTACATATGGAAAATAGTGGAGAAACATCCTTAATCCCAGTTTGGCCTTTATAATTATTCAAACAACAGTGGAAAATAGAAAGGGAAGACTGTGTCGTGTTCTCAAAATAGACAGGGAATAGCTTCACTCCTAAAGGAGAATAGCTTTGTTGTCAGAAGGCCAATCCTATTCAGTCAGCTTCCCAAAACACATCCCAAATGGTGTCGCCGCGGAAGTCTTCAAGAGAAAACTAGACAGCTGACTCAGAACAATTCCTGATAAGTCGGATGTATCAATTCACTCCTTCACCAGGCAACTCGAGAAGTGAGGAAACAAGCCTGACCTCCATGAAGTGAGGAATATACAATATACAGGGTGGGCCAAAAGTCTGGATCCATAGGAAAATATTTATTTTAATACATAAATTACAACAAATGGTAAATACTTAAAATGAATATCAACTTTAACTCGTAAATGCGTATCCGTGATACTGTACAGTAGTTCGTACTCCAGTATAAATACTCAAATACTTTTTTATTTCAACCCAGAAATGGCTTCGAATCTAACAACAGAAGACCGGGTAGAACTTGTGCTCATGTACGCAAGACAGGGCGCTACACACAGAGAAGTTGCTACCGAATTCAATAGAAATCATCCTGATAAGCATCCAGTAACACATGCGACTGTTGGCAAGTTGTTTAAACGTTTCAAAGAAAATAAATATTTTCCTATGGATCCAGACTTTTGGCCCACCCTGTATATATACACTCATGTATATAGTGTATATTGTTTGCATTTCTGAATGTGCTTGATAAATGATGTTTTATTATCAAGAAGCAAGAAGATAAAAAGCAACTATACACTGGAAATGGAAATATGTCGAGCCAACCTAAAAGCCTGTCAGATGGACAAACTTTGAGCTTGTCAAACTTTTTGGACAGGATTAAGTAGGAGTGGACACATTTTAGAAAAAAATTCAAATTCTGACATGTCTTAATGTGTATAAAGGAGGAGATTGTAGACATTAATCGACCAGGGAAGTACTCCTGCTGGGCCGTTAGAAAGAAGATAGAGAGTGCTGGAACTCCTGTTTCTCCTGTCACTGTCCTCCTTAGCTGATCTTTTTTCGTGCCTCATCTACCCTGTGAGAAGTTCAGCATGCTCTCAAACACACACTTCTCTCCCTATTCCTTACACAATACATAATCTTTTCAAAATTAAAAAAAAATTTGCATCAACCTCAAGAGCCTCGCAGTCCCCTGGGGACGGGGACCATAAATCTCCCCACTTCTGGCTCCCCCGATGCCGATACCGGGAATGCGGACCCGGGCAGCGGGGCTGGATCTGCTACCGCTCATCCGAGATGTTCTGGGCTTCTGCCGGATTCACTTTTCATAAACTTCTGCAACATTTGTGGCCTTTTCTCAAATTTTCAATCTGTTTTACACCACCTTTCCTCCTCTAAACCTCATCTTCTTTTCCTGACTGAAACTCAGGTGTCTGGGACGACTGACAGCAACCCTTTTTCTGTACCCTCTTACTTTCTCTATACTCAATTTCACTCCAAAGGTGGATGTTGCGTTTATGTACGCAATGACCTAACTTGTTCTCGTATTCCCGAACTCGAATCTTCCGAATTCTATACCCTCTGGCTACGGTTTACATACCAATTTCAAGCTAAATACATCTGCGCTGTTTACCTTTCTCCTAATTCTACTGACTATCCAAAATTCTTTGACTACCTCACTTCCAAAGTGGAATACATTCTTTCCCGCTCTCTCTTTGCTGAAATCTCCATTTTAAGAGATTTCAATGTGCACCACCATCTTCGGCTTTCCAACCATTTCACTGACATCCCTGGTGAACTAGCTAACAACTTTTCTTCCTAAATGACCAAGGGCAGATTGTACAACACCCTACTCGTATCCCCGATCGCCTTGGAGATAGGCCCAACATTCTGGATTTATTTCTTACCTTTCATCCTTCTTCTTGCCCTATCCAACTTTTTTCTCCGTTGGGCTTCTCTGACCACAAACTTATACCTGTTTCCTGTCCTATCTCTCCAATTCGGCTTTTGGATCCTCCCAAGAGGAAGCGCCTTTGGCACTTTGCCGCCGCTGATTGGGAGGCACTTAGGCAGTATTTCTGTGATTTCCCATGGAATGATACTGCTTCAGTGGCCGGGGCCCTTTCGAGTGTGCTGAGTGCATCATGGAAGTGATTCTTTTGGGCAGAGAGGCATACATTCTATATTCTATTCCTATTACTAATGCAAAAAAACCTTGGTTTACCTTTACTTGTTCTAATGCTATCCGCAAGAGAGAGGAGGCTTTCAGAAGGTATCGTCGCCATCGAACTCCTGACTCTCACTCGGCTTATATTTCTGCCCGGAATCGTGCAAAATCTGTTTTTCGACTCGCCAAAAATTCCTTCATCCGACAAAAATGTGAAAACCTATCCAATTCTAATTCTTCTCGCTCTTTCTGGCATCTAGCTAAGAACCTCTTCAACAACTTTACTTCCTCTTCTTTTCCTCCTCTTTTCCATCCGACGGCTCAGTTGCCGTCTTTTCTCCCGATAAGGCTAAACTCTTCGCTCAAACGTTCGCTTCCAACTCAAATATGAACGATTCCGGTGCTGTTCCTCCATCTCCTCCCCCCTTTGACCTTATTATGTCTGAAATTAGAATATCTTCCAAAGACGATTTTTCTGCCCAATGTGGCCTTAAATCTAGGAGGCGGACGGTCCTAATGGTGTTCCTTATGTTGTTCTCAAGAACAGTACTTCTGTGCTGACACCTTGCCTAGTCAAACTCTTTTGTCTTTGTCTCTCATCTGGTGATTTTCCTCCCTGCTGGAAGTTCGCTTTCATTCAGTCTGTCCCAAAGAAGGGTGACGCTCTCAACCCTCCAACTATCGTCCAACTGCTTCGATTTCTTGCCTTTCCAAAGTTTTTTAATCTATCCTTAATAGAAAGATTCTTAAACACCTCTCTTCCCACAATCTTCTTTCAGATCGTCAGTATGGGTTCCGTAAGGGACGCTCTACTGGCGATCTTGCATATCTCTCTGATTCTTGGTCATCCTCCTTTCGGGATTTCTGTGAAACTTTTGCTATTGCGCTAGACATATCAAAAGCTTTTGATAGAGTCTGGCACAAATCTTTAATTTGGAAACTGCTCTCCTTCGGCTTCTATCGTTCTATCTGTGCCTTCATCTCTAATTTTGTTTCCGCCCGATCTATAGCTGCGGTTGTAGATGGCCACTGTTCTTCTCCTAAAGCTATTAACATTGGTGTTCCTTAAGGTTCTCTCCTGTAACCCACTCTTTTCCTTTTATTTATTAATGATCTTTTAATTCGCACTTCCTGTCCTATTCACTCCTCTGCCGATGATTCCACTCTTCACTTCTCCATCCGCTTCCGAAAGTGTCCCTCACAACAGCCATTCCATGATTATGATTTGCGTAGGACGGCTATGAAACACCTGACCTCTGATCTTTCTGCTATCTCTGACTGGGCCAGAGAAAACCTTGTGGTTTTCAATGCCTCAAAAACTCAGGTCCTTCATCTGTCTACTCGTCACAGTCTTCTGTACGATCATCCCCTTACCTTCAACAACACATAACTCAATCCTTCCTCTTTTCTTTACATTCTTAGCCTTTCCTTTTCTCGTGATCTTTCCTGGAAAGCTCATATATACTCTCTTTCTAAAACAGCTTCTAAGAGGTTAGGTGTGCTGTACCATCTCCGCGGTTTCTTCACCCCCACTCAGTTGCTATCTCTGTACAGGGGTCTTTTTCGCCCCTGTATGGAGTATGCTCCTCATGTGTGGATTAGCTCAACTCACACAACCGTACTTGACCGGTGGAATCAAAGGCTTCTCGTCTCATCAGTTCCCCGCCTCTTACTCACTGTCTTCATTCCCTGTCTCTCTTCACCGCAATGTTGCCTCACTCTCTCTTTACTATCGCTATTATAAGGGACATTGCTCTTCTAAATTCTCTAACTGCATGCCTCCTCCCTGTACCGCCTAAGCGGACGAATTCGTCCGCTAATATAATTGTAATATAATAGAAAATAACTTCCTATAAAAATTCTCATCTCTTTCCCAATTGGACGAATTCGTCCATTAATGTAATTTCGTGTATTTTGTCAAATTTCAAATAATTAATATTAAATACAGTTATAAAAGCCCCCATACAACTCTAAAAATAAAAAATAAAATAATTTTTGAAAGTAAAAAAATTTGGGCAGTAGAGGGTATTAAGGAGAGCAGCAGTACCAGACTTTCGACACTTTCTCATTCCTTTTTTGTCCAACTCTCTTACGCAAGGGTTAATCGGTATTTTCAATCTTTCACCTACTCAACCGGTCAACTCTGGAACGATCTTCCTCACTCCATCTTTCCTCCTGTCTATGATCTCCCATTTTTCAAACGCAGATTGTCTCGGCATCTCGAAAACTCCCAGCCTTGATTTTGGCTCTCTTCTTCCGTTATGGGGGGGGGCGCTTTTGCGGGTATTCGCCCTTGCCTCCTCCTTCCTGCATAAAAAAACTAAAACTAAAACTAAAAATATACTTGTAATTTTGGATAGGTTTATGTAAGAATAGACACATTCTAGAAATAAGAAATCCATCCAAAATTTAACATGTTTTAGTCAAATTTAGTGTGTCAAAATCGAATTGGAAATATGCACTATATTTTTCCGTAGGCTCTTTGTTTACATCCAATATAAAAGTACAAATTATGATATAAACAGTGGTGTAGTGCTGTGGGAACGCGTGGGAACGGCGTTCCCTTACTTTTTTTGGTAGACGGAACGGCGTTCCCTCACTCTTTCAAATAAATCCGAACTTACAAATCTCTAACGTCATGAAATTTTAATTCCCACCCATAGAAGAAATATGAGAAAGAATCATTAACTGTTTCATTTCTTTTAGCTTCGACTGAGGCAATGCTAGCCTATAAAGATCTGGTGAAACAGTCACCACGGCGTACCAGTTGTTAACTTTTTTTTAGTTAATCATTCCAGTTGTTAGCTATTTTTATTGATCGTACTGGATGACACTGGAAATGACACTGGAAATACTGCATCTTCAACCTTGGAATATATCATAATATCCAGTGCATATGACCTCAAAATATCCCTGAAATTGGTCAGATTTCAAAAGATTTCCCGGGGGGCTTACAGTGTCCCCGGACCCCCAGCTGTATGGGCTCGCCGCGCTCGCCATTGTCCCCCCCGCATCTGAGTAACACTTTCAAAATGCGTTCCCTCACTTCTTTATTTAGCACTACACCACTGGATATAAATGGTTATTTATAATTAAAAGTATTTAATATAAAAGTTAATTCCTAGTTTGGAGGTGTCCTCTTAATACGCAACGCAGATGTATAAATATTATATCATTGGATAGGCAGTGGTTTAGTTATGAACAGTGTCGGGTGGAAATTTTATAATTTTGTGTATTTTATAAATAAAATAAGGTATTATTGCAGTTTCGGCCCCCAATCGGTTCTCGACAATTTTGATGTGTTGTTTAGCTGTATCTCTTCATTTCGGACAACTTTTTCTAATACCACTTCCGTCGCAAATGGATAATAACAGAGATAATAAATATAATAATTTTTGGTCCGCCATATTGTCTCAGTCTAACCATGGCTACAGTGTGTGAAGGTTGTGCTCTTATAACGTTTGAAGTGATTCATAAATTGTTTAAGAATAACATTGACTCGCTCGGTTTCTTTCGTTCTCACGGTGTTCTGCCTTCCTCCGTTGACTGCCTCCAGTGTAATTCCCCGTCAAGCAGGCTGGCGAGAGTGAACTCCATACCTTCCTACTAGAGGCAGCAAAACTGTACCCTCCACAATCAGGACGAGTTACCCCTGCCTTTCCACGTGTCTCTATCCCGCACGAGGACGGCGAGTCTGAGGACGACGACATTGACGAGCCTGCGGCCGACCCTGCTCCTCAACCCGTCATTTCTCATTAAGGTAAGGTTAGGTTAGGTTAGGTTAGATTGGATTGGATTGAGTTGGGTTGGGTTATGAAACTTCTGTTTTTCCTATGTTTTTTGATGTGATTCACTCGAATTTGACATCCATTTCCATCGCAAATCATTCGTTTTTGGTTTTTGATGTTGGGAGGGTATCTCAAAAACGAGTGAGTTCCGACGGAAACGGATGCCAAATTCGAATGACTCGCATCAAAAAACAGGAAAAACATAAGTTTCATGTTCAAAACGAATTGGGGCCAAAACTGCAAATTCACCTAAAATAATATAATTTATGATATATTTTTGACACCCATCGTCTGTATCAGGAGCAAACCAAAGCTTTTAGGTTTCCGTTTCCAACTTATCAGTAATATAACATTTCATTCCTCGTGCTAAAATTAGTCACATTTTTGGCATTATATGGGAAAGGTGTATGTCTTTGTGTTTTAAAAGTTATTATATTAATGCTTGGGTTAGATCAAATAATGCCCGGTTTAGGTCGATTGATGCCCGAGTTAGGTTAGGTTCTTTTTCCACTTCACAACGTTCATAAATAAATTATTTCCAATCCAATGGTGTAACTTTTATGGAAGGAATATTTTGAGGAATTATTAAATAAAGAAAACCCAAGATCTTTCTATGAGGATGGATTACCAAATGTAGCTATGACAGAACAAGTGGGGAGGATGGAAGTGAGTCGTGCTCTGAATAGGATGAAAAATAACAAAGCGACTGGCCCAGACGAGATACCAGCCGAGGCATGGAAGGCACTGGGAGATGAGGGGGTGGATCTGGTGTGGGGTCTAATGCAGAAGTTGTTTGACCAGGAGGTGATTCCGGATGAGTGGCGGACCAGCATCATAGTGCCTATATTCAAAGAGAAGGGAGATGTACAAGATTGCACGAATTATAGAGGGATCAAGCTAATATCAGATACAATGAAGATATGGGAGCGAACAGTGGAGAGTAGGTTGAGAGACGAAGCGGAAGTGTCAGTGGAACAGTTTGGATTTATGCCGGGAAGGAGAACGACAGATGCAGTTTTGCATTGAAACAGTTGGCAGAGAGGTACAGAGAGGGGCAGAAGGCGTTGCACATGGTTTTTATTGACTTGGAGAAGGCATATGATAGGATACCACGGCAGGAAGTTTGGAGATGCTTAAGGGAAAAGATGGTACCGGAGAAGTATGTTAAACTGATCAAGGGGATGTGCAGGGGAGTAACAACTAAGGTGAGGAGTAGCGTGGGTGTGTCAGAGAGCTTTGGGGTGGAAGTTGGTCTGCACCAAGGATCAGCTTTGAGCCCCTTCCTTTTCAATGTGGTATTCGATGTGTTGACGGACAGGATTAGAGGGGAGGCGCCGTGGTGCATGATGTATGCAGACGATGTTGTGTTGAGTGGGGAGACGAAAGAGGAGGTGGAGCAGCAGTTGGAAAATTGGAGAGAGGCGTTGGAAAGTAGGGGAATGAGAATTAGCCGAAAGAAGACCGAATATATGAGATGTGATGTGCAGCAGGACCGAGGAGGGGAAGTGACATTGAGTGGAGAACGTGTTAAGACGGTGGAGTATTTTAAATACTTGGGGTCAACAGTGGATGCAGAGGGGGGAGCAGAGAGAGAGATAAACTGTAGAATATAGTCGGGGTGGAAGAACTGGAGAGACGTATCAGGGGTGCTCTGTGATAAGAGGGTCCCAGTGAAACTGAAGGGAAAGGTATTCAAAACAGTGGTGAGGCCGGCAATGTTGTATGGAATGGAGACTGTGCCAATGAAGAAGAGCAATGAAAGAAAAATCGATGTGGCTGAAATGAAGATGTTGAGATGGATGTGTGGAGTGACGAGGAGGGATAAGGTCAGAAATGAGCATATAAGAGGAACAGTGAAGGTGGCGGCAGCATCTGAGAAGGTGCAGGAGGCCAGGCTGAGGTGGTATGGACACGTCAGGAGAAGAGAGGAGGAGTATGTGGGGCGCAGAGTGCTGGAGATGGAGTTGCCGGGACGGAGAAGAAGAGGAAGACCGAAGACGAATGGAGGGACTGTGTGGTGGCGGACATCAGGGAGAAGGACTTGGAGGAGGACGTGGTATACGACAGAGGAGAGTGGAGAAGACGAACCAAAAACAGCGACCCATGTAAAGATGGGATAATAAGCTGCGGAAGAAGAAGAAGAAGAGGTGTAACTTTTATGCATGTGCAATAAAAATTTGAAGGGCGCCTCTAAACTAGGCATTTACCAATATAAATCCTATTAACACTAAAAATCAGCTAGTTAAATTGTATAAACAGTTATTTGACACAGAACAGCTGCTATGCAAATATAAAAATAAATTAGTTACCCTTCTGTTATGAACCATATATTGTACAAATATGACCAAATGAAAATTTAATATACTAATGTAATGCAATTCTGAAATTCTGGAGTTTTGTATAATAATTCGCAGTTTACTTTTAAAAGTTTTGTAATGAGTTCATGCGCGGTAGTACGTAGAAAATCTTTTTTGACTCCCGAGTAGCACTTCACAGACAGTTCTTCTGAAGGCCATAATTTTTATCAGAAGAAACTACACCAAAACTTACCCAAAAGATAGAGAACGTCATCGCAAATAATTTCAAGTAAACGTCAAAGTTGTTCACTATAAACATTTTTGGAGCAAAGTTTCTGTGGCCAAAATGTTATTCAGCTGAGTGAGGCATTTTTCCTCCGTGGGCGGGATTTATTCGTCGAGAGTTTTAAGCTACAGTATTTTACAATTTATGTTGTTGTGGTAAAATATAGTAAATAATTTTATGCATCTAGTCAGCTTGTTCAAAATTTTATTGTCTTTTGTGAAATGGAGGAAAAGCAAGTCAGTACTTAAATTTACGAGAATACCACAGCCATAAAAATTTTGAGATTCACATCCAAAGCAAGTGAGACCAAATTTGTGAAGTTGCACTCAAAATGTAAGTGGTTCGTGACCTTAAAGTAAATGTTAAGTTCTCACTGGCTTAAAAAACTCTTGTTTAAAAGGTGGGACGAGCGTTAATTTTGTGCAAAATTTGTTTAAAACAAAAAGGCGATGCTTTCAAAAATCGTGGAGCAGTCTGAAAAATGTGTAATGCAAAAACGCAAATCTTTTTTGTGTGCATAATACAGTACAGACACCTCGTGAATCGTCGCACTCTGGATGGTTGCACATCCGCTTCTTCGCATTAATCACCTTTATATATAAATTCCGAATCACCGTACATTACCTCCGCATCATCGCATCAGTGCACTTGCAGTTTCCACCTTTTGGAGATTTTGGATGCTCATCGCACGTTTGGAGTACGATAACGGTTTGGCGTCCCATGAGATGGCTGACTCGCCATCTTTCGTCTTTATCTGGGCCCCAGATGTTAGTCCTTTGTCAGCTGTTGAACGTGCAGTGCGTGACTGTTCGCTGGGCATCATTAAACAATGCTTTTCAGCCTTTTCCAATCATTAATTTTGGCCTCAACACTCTTCAACTGTATTGTTGGTATGGTCGATGATGTAATTCCTAAGAAAGGTGTAAAATTGAATTATGCCACCGTTATGAAAAAGAAGGAAGTCTTGGACAAGATCTGAAAGGTGCCTCCATCGCATTTTCGCAAGCGAAGTACGGCGTGGCCAGGCGTACTTTTTACGACTGGAAGCGAGATGCCGATAAGATTGATCAGGAATTTTCCACCCTTAAGAAACCTAAAGTTTGTAAATATGTGCAACATGGTTGTTTTGAAAAGGTTGAGGCTGACTTAAAGCAATGGATGCAAGCGCAATGGCGTCATGGGGTTCCCTTGACTTATGCTATTATGTTGCAGAAGTACACTGTATAGTACTTTATATTATAATGGACCTCCGCATCATCGCACTTTTCGTTTCGTCGTACACCTCAACCGCCCCATTCGTACGATGATTCGCGGGTTGTCTGGGTTGTCTGTAATAAACCTTAAAAACAATTGGGCAAGAATAATACCAAAAAACCCCACTTGGAATTAAAAATTTAAAAGTTAAAGAAATAATCTCTCTCTCTCTCTCTCTCTCTCTCTCTCTCTCTCTCTCTCTCTCTCTCTCTATATATAATATATATATATATATATATATATATATATATAGGGTGTCCCATAAGTCCAGCATCATAGGAGAAATTCATATTTTTCTATTTCTACAAACCATAATTCATATTTTTCTCTTTCTACAGGCAATAATGTCTGTGAGCAAAGAAGAACGAATCCAGATAATTCTACTCATAGGAAATCGGAGTCAAAGAGAGGCCGCTGCTGAATTTAACAGACTGCATCCAGACCGCGAGCCAATAACACAGAGTTGTGTTAGCAGACTTGTTGCAAAGTTTAAGGAAACAGGATCCATAGAAGATAAACCACGCAGTGGACCTTCAAGGAGGTCCATTGACGATGATACAGCGACTGCTATCCTGGCTCATTTTAACAGAAGTCCCAATAAGTCTCTTCGGCGATTGTCCGACGAGACAGGAGTGTCGAAAAGTAGCATCCATCGCATTCTTCAGGCTCACAAATGGCATCCATATAAACTTCAGATCCTACAGAAATTAAGCGAAGATGATCCCGACCGGCGGATGGAATTTTGTGAATGGGCTATGGAACAATACATATTGAGCACGTTTTGTAAATAAAAGCTTTTGTTTTGTCTTTTTTTATTATTTTTCCTATGATTTTTCGTATTATTTTCCTATGGGACACCCTGTATATATATATATACACACTCGTGTGTGTGTGTGTGTGTGTGTGTGTATATATATATATATAATATATATATATATATATATATATATATATATATATATACAGGGCGTCCCAAAAAAATGTATACACACTTTAAATAATTATAAAGGCAGTGTTTATTAAAATACATTTCATTTTCAAAATGTAATAGAATCTACAGACATTATTTAATTGTTTTGTCAACGCCTGTTTTCAAACTGACGTCCGTTCTGGTCCAGGCACTGCTGATAACGCGAAGCAATGGAATCGCAAACATCACGAAACATTTCGTTTGGTATTTGTGTGCATTCTCGTTCAATGGCTGCTCTCAATTCAGCGACTGTTGCAGGTTTTATAGCGTAGACTTTGTCTTTTAAGTATCCCCATAAAAAAGGTCTAGTGGTGTGAGGTCTGGTGAACGCGGAGGGTATTCTACGAAACCCCTTCGTCCAGTCCACATCCACATCGTGCCAAGTACCACTCGCAATACTCCACTCTTCGGTCCGGATCATCATCATCTTCATTAATAGCATGGACTAATCTTGGAATGTAACTTTTCCATTGACAGCGCTTCAAAATGCGTTGGACAGACGATTCTGAAATTCCTACCTCACGACTCGCTTGCCGCACAGATTTTCTTGGACTTTGGTGATACGTTTCCAGTACTCTTTCTTGCTTTGTGGGGCTTGTCGATGTCCGTGGTCTTCCGGAACGCTTCTTGTGGACATTCTGAACAGTTCCATCGGCTTCAAACTTATCTCTAATTCGAGTGATGGTAAGTCGCGTTGGTGGATCTGTTTGAAACTCCCTCCTAAACTGTCTTTGCACTTCAACTGCGTTTTCACACTTCCAGTAGCATTTTAGAATGAATTTCCTTTGTTCAAAGCTTAGTCTGACTGCCATTATTAATTCTAATGGGTTTAACTTGGAAAGAAAGAAACATCAATTGAGCTATCAGCTGTTAAAGTGTGTATACATTTTTTTGGGACGCCTTGTATATATATATATATATATATATATATATATATATATATATATATATATATATATATATATATAAATTTGAATGTTTAACGCCGAATGTTTTTGTGTGTTATTCTTGTCCTGCTCTTTTTAAGGTTTGTTATGCACACGCAAAAAGATTTGTCTTTTGCATTACGCTTTCTTGAGACTAGTATCTAATATTAACAAAATAACAAAAAAGGAATTTCCAAACGAGTGTTTTTTTATAAATATGTTATGCATTAATGAATGAGCTATCATTTCAACGAGACCAAAACAATTGATATCATAATTCGAACCAAAAAGAAACACTAAAGCGATCATAATTCAAAACAAAAATACAAAAACCAAAGCTCTACTAAGTGACGCAAATGAAAGGAAAATACAAAAGCTTCTCAATTTTGACAATCTGTAATTCTGTCCTGGGACAAGGTAATTTCGAAAAATCTGCCCAATTTGGGTACTTACCTTGGACAGGATTTAATATGTTAATTGACATGTTTCTAATGTGCAGTTGAACCTAATTTTATATATATAGTTTAAGGAAGCTTTATGGCAAATGACGCCACAGCTCTGGGTGGTAGTAGTAGCAGTACAGTAGTAGTAGTAGTAGTTCTATATTCTATTGTTTTCACATTAACCCACTTAATACAGGGTGTACATAAAGTCAGGATCTATTTTTGTGAAGCACTTGGAAATTATATGGAATTCAATCATAAAATGATAAAGTGTTAACATTTATTAAATAATTAAGAGTAGGATTCGACGTGACGCCCATCAGTATCCCTGCACAGCTCAAATCGTTCCGCAGCATTTCTAAACACATTCTTGAGCATTTGCGGGGTTATGTTATCTGCAGCAGTTCGTATACGTGTACGTAAGTTTTCAAGACTCGTAATCTTCGTCTGATAGACGTGCGATTTGATAAAGCCCCATGCAAAGAAATCTAAAGGGGTTAAATCTGGTGATCTCGCTGGCCAAGGTCTGTTGCTTCCGCGTCCGATCCAGCGATTTGGAAAACGTCCATTTAGATAATCCTGAACAATTTTGGCATAGTGACAAGGAGCACCATCATGTTGATAGACGACGGGGATAGGATTGTTAGTACCGTCGTCTATCAACATGATGGTGCTCCTTGTCACTATGCCAAAATTGTTCAGGATTATCTAAATGGACGTTTTCCAAATCGCTGGATCGGACGCGGAAGCAACAGACCTTGGCCAGCGAGATCACCAGATTTAACCCCTTTAGATTTCTTTGCATGGGGCTTTATCAAATCGCACGTCTATCAGACGAAGATTACGAGTCTTGAAAACTTACGTACACGTATACGAACTGCTGCAGATAACATAACCCCGCAAATGCTCCAGAATGTGTTTAGAAATGCTGCGGAACGATTTGAGCTGTGCAGGGATACTGATGGGCGTCACGTCGAATCCTACTCTTAATTATTTAATAAATGTTAACACTTTATCATTTTATGATTGAATTCCATATAATTTCCAAGTGCTTCACAAAAATAGATCCTGACTTTATGTACACCCTGTACATATATAGTTCAAGGAAGCTTTATGGCAAATGACGCCACAGCTCTGGGTAGTAGTAGTAGTAGTAGTAGTAGTAGTTCTAAATTCTATTGTTTTCACTTTAACTCACTTAATATAATTATATAACCACTTTGACATGTAATATATGGGAAAATTCTAGAAATAATATCAGTGTTATATTTATTATAACCCAAACTTTTGAATGAGGGTAAACTCGAAATTAATTATAATGCATTATATTCGAAGTATTCTTAAGATCAGTATTTAGTTTGTTTCGTAGCTTCAATCAGACAAATAAATTATTTTATGATAAAGATAACCTAAAATGAGGAACAAGTTGTCCACTTCTATTTCTATTTTAATTAGAATGAACCTAAAATGAGGAATAAGTGGTCCACTTCTATTTCCATTTTAATTAGAATGAATCTTGTTGATGCGTTACGAGATATACATTGATCCAAAGTAAATAATTAATTATTTGAGTATTTGTAAACGAATATGACATGAATCATTTTGGTGCTCTTCCAATATGTGCTCTACCGCGAAACTGTGATCTACCATATTCCAATACGTGCTCTACCGTGAAACTAGCCTTATAAGGCTAACTAACGAAAATATCATGACTTAACCTAACCAATCGTTAGGTAACTATACGCCCTTGACGATGGTTAGGTTAAGTCGTGATATTTTCGTTAGTTAGCCTTATAAGGCTAACTAACGTACCTGCTGCTAATCCGAATAATCTAAGGTAGATCACGTATTGGAATGTAAATTTTAAGGTAGAGCACATATTGGAAGAGCACCATCATTTTAATAATATTTTAATTTTAATGGTTTTAATTTCTTGAAAAAAGTACTCATATGAGTAAAGAGTTAATAATGGCTTCATTTCTTATGGCGCGACTTTTGAAAGAAAACTAATAATTTTAATGTTATCTGCGCAAATTTCCCAAATCAAACAAGGAAGGACGACAATTTGATAAGTGTTTAGGAAAATGTGTCTGTGAATTATGTTTAGGGAATCATTTTGAAATCTTTTGGGATATACAGTACTCACTCAGTTATCCGTGATTGAAGAGCAGGACATTTTTTCACTACAATGGAACTATGCTACATTGTTTATTACTAAAAATCATAAAAATTTGTTTTGTTGACATTACTGACTATCCAATAAGAAGCGTTAGTAAATTCACTAGAAATAGTATATTTAAAATCTTCAGATTTATAAGAAAAGAAACCTTGTATCAACTGCATAATAATCAGTCAGGAGGGCCAGGAACTGGCACAGCCCTCAGGCCAACCAATGCGGCCCACTGCACTAACTCCAGGATTATTACCACCAGCATAATCGGGGTCCTAACCATCGACCTCCGTCTGCACTGCACATCGGGGTAACCAACCAGTGAGTGCGCAGCGTCGCATTGAGGTTCGAAACGCCGACCTCAATGGCTTCATTCCGCTTATAGGGAAAAGGTGTTACCCACTGAGCCACGGAAGCTGGCGTTCTCCATCTATATTGAACTTATCTATGAATCATGATCCTCTCTACAAATTCAGGAAGACCCTGGCAGTTTTGACAACACTGAATCTAAACTGCCTCGTTTAATTAACAATTTAAAGCCGATCTCTTGCCTTCCTCGCGCACGTCGTAAAAGGCGATTTTACCAGAACCTCTGATGGGGATGGGGTTATATCTTCCGACTACCTGCATCAATCAGGTTCGGAGAATGGTCTGGCGTTCCATCTCTCTAAATAGTCTCTCTTACAAGCTACCAACAAGGCCTAGGGCCTGCTAACATTTTTGGGGGTTTATTTGAGTGTAGAATGTTAGAGGTATAAATGAGGATGCAAAGAGGGTGCAAGTGGATAAAACTTGACGGGGACAGACGTTTTGACTTACTCGATTTGTGGAAAACAAAAATGAAAATGAATAGTGACGTTGAATGGAAAGGAATGTAAAGTGTGAAGTTGGGTGTGGAAGGAGGAGAAAGAAGAAAGAGGGGTATTGCTTTGCTAATTGAGTGGCATGAACGTGTGACGAATTACGAGTTAAAGATCGGTGTGTGTGTGTGTGTGTGTGTGTGTGTGTGTGTGTGTGCAACGTTTAAATTTAACAGATGAAAATAGTGACTGAAGCATATGCATCATGTAATGGCAGATATATAAAGGTGTACGATAACACTAGGCAACAAATTTCAACTTTTTTTTTGTTACAGACACGTGAACTACTGATTCCTACTAAAGCGGTGATGCTGATTTCAGATCTGATATCAAAATTTCTCTATCACGTCCAGATTTTGTGTAACCGAAAACCCCTATTTTTCATTTTTTTTCTCACCCGCTTCTATTACGAAAGCCGTCTAAGCTACTTTTCCGTGCCACGTTTTATGTTAAGCATACTTAAATAATTAGTAAACAGGGATGTCTTTCCTCCTTTATTCTGGCTTAAGACAGACAGCGGAATTCCGCTGGCGGAGTTACCACCCCTGCGCCCAACCATCCACCCAAAGCGCGTTAGTATTTTGTTGTTACTACTGAAAGGCAAATTCCTGTTCTTAAGTGAAACTTTGGTGTGTCCTCTTCCTTTGTCGCTTGTAGGATGACGAGCTCTCCTTCTGCAGGAACCAACAATAATCTCCCATCATATTTGGGTTGAAATTACCTTGGTATCTGTTTTCCATAACTGAGATCTGTTGGTGGAAGCGCTCACCATGCTCGTCACTTACAGCCCCAAGGTTGGCCGGGAAGAAGTCAAGATGAGAATGTAAAAAATGAATTTTCAAAGACATTCTGCATCCCATTATTTCATAAGATTTAAGCATGTTTTCTACGAGTTTACGGTGGTTTTCAGCTTTGTGGTTTCCAAGAAAATTTTTGACAACTTCAACGAAAGATGTCCATGCTCCTAGTTCATTCTCATTTAGGTTAGATGGAAACGATGAGTCGTGGATGACACTGCGGATCTGTGGTCCAGTGAAAACTCCAGCTTCTAGCTTAGCATCTGTCAATATTCCTTTGAATTTATCCTTTAAATATTGGAAACCACTACCTTGATGATCCATACCCTTCACGAAATTTTTCATAAGGCCAAGTTTAATGTGAAGTGGTGGAAGATGTACTTTCTGAGGGTCAATAAGTGCTGGGTGTTTCACATTGTATTTACCAACAACATGTTCAGTTCTAGATGGCCAATCATGTTTTTTTGTAGTGGTTCTTGTCATCTCTGCTGTTCCATAGACACAAAAAGCACATATGCTTTGTGTAGCCCAACTGTAACCCAAGAAGTAATGATACAACTTTAAGGTCGCCACAAATATTCCATGTGTGGTCCTTATTTTGATGAGTCTTAGCAG
>JAJOZX010000998.1:85000-150000 GCA_023014485.1 Bathynomus jamesi | reverse complement strand
TTCTGGAGTAAACAGCCATCATGCTGATGTCCCACCTTCCTTGATATCTCTTCTCCATTTCTTTGATGTTTTGATGAAACCGTTCTTCCTGTTCTTTGCTGAGTGCTCCGAGATTCTCAGGGAAGTAATCCAAGTGCGAATGTAAGATGTGTAATTTTAAACTCATATTACAACCCAACTCTTTGAACTTATTTAGCATGTTGTTCACAATGTTTTGGTAATTTGGGTCCTTGTTGTTCCCCAAAAATTTGATGATGACATCTTTAAAAGCAATCTACGCGTCTTTTTCAAGATTGTTCATTGTTCTTTGAAAGTATTCATCCAAAGTCAGTTTTCTAATCTGGGGACCAACGAAAATTCCTTCTTTTAATTTTGCTTCCGAAAGAGTTGGGAATTTACCACACAGATACTTAAAACAATCTCCATCTTCGTCCAAGGCCTTAACAAATTGCTTCATCAAGCCCAATTTTATGTGAAGCGGAGGTAAAAGGACTTTCTTCGTGTCAACCAAACTTTCACGTTGAATGTTTTTAGAACCAGGTGTCAGGTTGACTCTGCGTGGCCATTCCTTTTTTATCCAGTGCTGAGTTCTTGCTCGGCTATCTCATTCACACAAAAAACATGGAAACTTCGTATAACCTGGTTGTTGACCTAACAACATACAAATCACTTTTAAGTCTCTACAAAGTAGCCAACTGTGTTCTTTGTATTTAACCTTAGCTAGAAGAAGCTCAAGATTTTCGTACGTTTCCTTCAAGTGAATCGAATGAGCCACAGGAACGGATGCATACAAGTTACCGTTGTGAAGGAGGACGCCTTTTAGACTTCTTTTGGAGGAACCAATGAAAAGTCTCCACTCATTTGGGTCATAGACTGCAGCGCCTAGCTTAAGTATTAGTTCCAAAATATTGTTGTAACATACCAGTGAATTTTCTTGAGAAAAATATTGGATGAATTCTTTTTCTCGATTTCTGTACCAGTAAAATGACGTCCCGGGAGAAAACAAGTTCTTTGCACGAAGTCTGGATCCCAAAATCTCTGAAGAATACTTCGGGAGACACAAATCTCTTACCAAATCATTAAGTTCATTTTGTGTAAAAAATTGAGGTTCACCAGATGTTTCGGTTTGAAAACAATCAATATCATTGTTTCCATCGTCATCAGACACCGAATCAGATGAAGTTATATCAAGAGTTTAGTAGGTTTAGTAGGTACAGGACCACAGGTATACCAGGTCCATGAGCAACAGGTCTTATAGCAGACTGAAAGTTTGGATAAGAAATTTCTTTTATATTTTTAGTATTGTGGCCTTGCACGTTACATGAACAAAAATAGCAGTCATTATTGTGATTTCTAGGCTCACGCCAGACCATTGGAATCCCAAAAGGTAAATAATCCTTTTTACCTTTACTCCACAGTAAATTTTCACAAATATAACAGAAAATGTTTGGGCTATTTACACACAGGTTGCTATAGCGACAAATAAACAAATTTCAAGAGAGAACTATAGTCACCTCGCACCTTTGAATAATAAATAACTGTAACCTCGCACGCACTAGACAGACTGACTCATCTCGTGGCTTGTCAATCACTTATATACTAGCGGTGCGTCTCTCGAATGTTCTAGAAGACGCTATGACGTCACTTCTGATCTGGAAGCATTTATAGGCAGTAGTTTTTAATCAAAATTTAATTGAGTCAATTTTAATGAAAATTACTTACATACGTAATATGAAATATGACATTTTGTGAAAAATCTGTACGTGATGGCGAAAAATTAATATTATTTTCGGAATCAGCGTGCAAAAATTACTATATAAATGATAAAATATTTCGGGCAACAAAACCATCGCAGGCCTGTGTAATCATTCAGAAGGGCCACAAACTGGCACAGCGCTCAGGCCAACTAATACGACCCATTATTCTAACTCCTGTACTATTATTACCAGCATCATTACGGGTTCGAACCCTCAACCTGTCTTTATTTCGCTTACAGGGAAACTGTGCTATCCACTGAGCTATAGGCGCTGACCTTGTGTAGGAATATCAAAAGTCTTTATCAAAGAGATAAACCAAACTGTCTGTCACCGTTTTATTTACATGTTGCTTACAACGTTCGACCAAATTTAATCTCTCCAAATTTCATTTATCAAATGTTGGGAAAGACTTCATTAGTGATGTTGAATCTCTTTAGGTAATTAAACTAACTCCACTTAGCTTATGGTTCGTAATACTTAATTCTTTATGAGAAAATGAAGTCATTTGTTTGCCATTAAAGTTCGAATCGTAAAATTCGTTTCAAAAGGATCCCCATCGACTCCTTGGAAAGTCCTCATATTATGGATTGTTGTTTTAAATGTATTCACAAATGTTTATTATACCATTAACCTAAAGTGGTTTTGGTACTTTGAGGGTGTTCTTATTCTGGGCTCCTTTGACAACCATCTCCAAGCTCGTACGAAATGTTTCGGTGCATTGGATTACACGGGACCATATTTAAGAGGGGCGGGGTTAAGGGGTTCAAATCCCCACGAAATGTTTCCTGCATTTTATACTTAATATTATATATATTAATATATAGGCCCAATTATTACCGCCCACAAATCCAGAACAATAATATTGCCAGGATTACGCCGATAAAGCTCAAATAAATTCTGTCTGTATTCCAGGGAAGTATGTCGAATATTTTCTACAAATGACTATTAATATGATACAAGGTGTTCTAAAAAGAACAGCAGCAGGTTAGCTGGTCTAGCACTCCTAAGTGTGCACCAAAAGATCTCCGTCAACCCCCAGGAAGTTGTGAGCAGATTTACCAAAGCGCGCGAAGTTTCAAGCCCAGCTTTAAAGTGTGAAATTTGAAATACATATATATATATATATATAGTTTCGCTCATAAGTATTCGTACTGAGAAATATTTTAGTTATATTCGTCTCAGTTTTTGTAGCATGCAAAGGATAGTTGCGAAAAGTACCGTTCGTTTGGAAAAATTTAATAAATCAAAGAATTTGAGGAAAATAAAAAAAAAAATGCAAAAGTTTTCGTACATTTATTTACAGAATTATTTAATACTTTGTGTGTCCACCTTCGGCTTGAAGAATTTAGAGATTTTATCAGTAGTTGGCTGTTTGTTGATTCGAAAATATTGGCAATGCTGAATTCGAGAATTTTCTCTGTGAATCTTTCCGAAAGACGGATGACTACAAGCCATTAGTAAGCAATGGGTCGTCGTGGTAAAAAGCTGTCTACAGGTCTTAAGAGATCAGTTATTGCTGCACACGAGTCTGGAAAGAGTCATAGGAAGATAGGAGAAGAACTTCGAATTTCATTTACGACGATTGCTGCAGTTATAAAGAAATGGGAAGGCTTTCGAACAATCAAAACTCTACCAAGGTGTGAACGACCTTCCAAGATTTCAAAACGTACAGCTAGATGGAGGACTCAAAGAATGGCTGCTGGGAATCCACGAGTGACTGCAAGTGATATTTGCCAAACATTAAGACTGCCTAAGATCGATGTCCATCCCTCATCTGTACGTCGTACATTGAGAAAGAATGGTCTGCATGGAAGAGTTGCATGAAGAAAACCTCTGGTACGAAAAACGCACAAAGAACTCGTTTAAAGTGCTCCAAGGATCATCAAAATGATGACTTTGCATTCTGGAAGAAAGTTCTCTGGAGAGACGAGACCAAAATTGAATTATTCGGGAACAACAAGCAACGATATGTTTGGCGAAAATCATGAGTTGGACCAAGATACAGTATTCTGAAACGTTTACTTGAAACTATGCCTAAAAGGAGCAGAGTAATCATAGAAACCAAAAGAGGAACAACCAGATACTAACCTAATTCAATTAGTTTAATGTTAATTCAGTTTTGTAGGTAGTATTAAACATAAAATGTTCTGGAAATTTTTTCTTATTCATTGTATAAGAGCCAAATAGCAACCAAATGCATGTATTAGTTTTGTTTGTATGAAAAAGCAAAAATAATGATGATGTTTACTGGGAGTATATATATATATATATATATATATATATATAATATTAAAACTATGACTTCTCCTTAGGGAAACGGAGCTTACAGATGAAAAGAAGAATCAACACAACGGCAAACATTTTCATTTATTTGTACATCAGACGTTTCGACAAATCTTTTGTCATCATCAGTGAGTTAAGTCTTAAAACCTTAAAACAAAATTGAAAAGTGAAAGTTACATCAATACAATATTAAAACCATTAAAATTAAAACCTTAAAGTAAAATGAAATTGCATCAATACAAAATTTAAGGTTTTAATTTTAATGGTTTTAATATTGTATTGATGTAACTTTCACTTTTCAATTTTGTTTTAAGGTTTTAAGACTTAACTCACTGATGATGACAAAAGATTTGTCGAAACGTCTGATGTACAAATAAATGAAAATGTTTGCCGTTGTGTTGATTCTTCTTTTCATATATATATATATATATATATATATATATATATATATATATATATAATTTACATGGTTTTTGGGTTAAAAAATTAAATTATTTTTCATTTTGATTAGTACTTCTTTTCTGAGCCATATGCAAAATTTCTAAAAGTCAAGTGTAATTGTTAATTATTATGTAACATTTTAAAATCCGTATGAGATGCCTTTCAGTTCATACAGTACGCAGTATGGGTGGGGTCCGGGTGGTCGGTGGATCGGAAAAGACGGTTTAATGGGCCTTCAGGTTATATGGCTAATATACATTAAGAATAACAAAAATTAGTGGACACCAACCAGGGCGTATCGCCTTGTGTAGCTGTTCCGACCGACCGACATATGAGCGTCTTTTGTTTTGAACGTCATAGAATTTTTTTTTCTGAGTGGGTTTGAGACAAATGTCAAATGACGTTGTCGCATAGAAAGGTTTTTAATTCTTTATCTTAAAATAACATTCCTCAAACAGAAATTGAACAGCAATTGAACTTCTTTTCATAGGAAAACGTTTTTGATTAGTAGCTTTCATACAATATATAAATGTTTTTAAATGTAATATTAGTTAGTTTAGTTAAAAAAAATTACAAAATTAAATGCAGATATAAAATTTTTCACCTAAAAAAATATATTAAATAATTGTAATGTGGAGAAAATCCATAAATTCTCAATTTGCCAGCAAATCCAAGTTGCGTGATGAATATCTCAGTGAGAGCGATTCGAATCCAGCAAGGGTAAAAAATTTTTTATATTTATTTCTGTACGTATAATGTACACAGTTAAATATTTCTTAGTTAAATTAAAGAATCGACTAAAAATTTCTTATATACAGTGAAAATGTTTCAGGGAATTCTGTTGTACATGTAGCGAATTTTAACAATGCTAATTCCAAAGTAAGCATAATTTATGCTTAATTAAAACGTTTTTTAAAATTAATTAATTTTATTTTTCAAATTTACTATTTTTTTAATTAAAATTTTAATCTTAAATAAATTATTTGTTTTTAATGAACAACTAATTAATGGCAGTTTTTCATTTGATCTAAAGTTTTGATTTATTTTATTATTACTTCCCCCTAAAAAACATAAATCAATTTCGTTTGGCAAATGGAACGATGATGAGCTCATCTTACCAGATAAGGTTATAGAAAACTGGGATCACATGAAGATCCGTCACCCCAGCCTTTTTTAGTTAGCTTTATAAGGCTAACTAACGAAAATATCACGCCTTAACCTAACCAATCATTAGGTCAACTGTACGCCCTTGACGATTGGTTGGGTTAGGTCGTGATATTTTCGTTAGTTAGCCTTATAAAGCTAACTAAAAAAGGCTGGGGTGACAGATCTTCAGGTGACCCGAAAACTGTGTACCCAAAAGCCCAGAATTCTGAAAACTTAAGATTTATGCAGGATGGAGCTTCCCCGGCTCCAGGCAGTGGTGTGATCAGTATTTCCAGGAGTCTATTTAGTCTGGAAGATATGGGTCTTTACAATGGCCCTGAAGATCCTGTAATCTAACACCTATAGACTTCTTTTTATGGGGTGTGGTAAAAGAGAGTCTGTGTAGAAAAGTATCAAACGCTCGAAAACTCAATGAAAAATAACTCCAGTTATGTAAGCAATCAGTCAAAACTTGTGCCAAACATTGTTCCATTCTGTAAAGGTTCCTCTCAGAGATGTTGAAATAAAAATAGCGCAGATTTGATTAGTTTATTTATTTGTGTGAATATCTGATGAAAGCCACTAGTTTGGTATTAAAATTAATTATATAACAAATTTTTGTTTCCCAGTTTGTGAGAAATGAGTATTTATTCGTTCACTTTAATAGGAAACGATTTATATATATATATATATATATATATATTATACAATGACGAACTTTGCCCGAAGGAGGCGTATCGCTTGCATCCGGTGCGCACGATGCGAAATAACGCCAAGCCCTCAAGGCATGGGTCCAATACGCACGTGCTTGACTCGGAATGTATAAAAGACCGAGTCGAGCCGCACCCTGGACGGTTGTTTTACTTACTACAAACCTATGCTGGTCGCATAAACCCGTTGTCGTTAGGCCGGTTTGTTTACATCCACTAGTTGTCATAATAAAGTGCTATGTAAGCCGTATCATACGTTATTCATCCCTTTAAGAGGCTTACCAACCCAAGTATCGATGCCATCCTGATGCCCGCGTAACTATAAAGGGCAACCCAAATACTCCAAGACCAGTGGATCCGAACCCCGCCATCGAACTGGCGTCCCAACAATACGCCACTTTAATATTATTATTTATAATATATATAATATATATATATATATATATATATATATATACATTCAACTGCAAAGAACACGCAGTATAAATAACGTAAAGAACGACGCTTGTATAGGAGATATTCCGCGCAAGATGAGAGAGAGAGAACGAAACAAATGAAAAAATGAGGCAACCACCCGGGAATCGAACCCGGGATCTTCCGATTGCCGGTCAGATGCGATACCATTACACCATGGGCCTCACTCTTCCAAATGCCGCAATTCTTCTACATACTCGCAGAAACCGTTCTCTCTCTCTCGTCTTGCGCGGAATATCTCCTATACAAGCGTCGTTCTTTACGTTATTTATACTGCGTGTTCTTTGCAGTTGAATGTATATAATGTTACGGCATGCGGGAGGTGCCCCCTTGGGGCATTGGTTTCTGCGAGTATGTAGAAGAATTGCGGCATTTGGAAGAGTGAGGCCCATGGTGTAATGGTATCGCATCTGACCGGCAATCGGAAGATCCCGGGTTCGATTCCCGGGTGGTTGCCTCATTTTTTCATTTGTTTCGTTCTCTCTCTCTCGTCTTGCGCGGAATATCTCCTATACAAGCGTCGTTCTTTACGATATATATATATATATATATATATATATATATACAGGGTGTTTGAAAACTTTCTGTACAAATTGTAAAGGGAGATAGGCAACACCAAGACAAACCCTTTTCGTCTATAAATGTATGTCCGCTGACGTCACCATTCGGCGCGAGAGGGCGCCGCTGCAATTGGCTAAAAGGTGAAGTGGGCTAGACTCGCGCTTGCCGCGGGCATTCTTAAATCGGACGTAGTACGCGTAACATGGAGCGCTTCACGACTGCTGAGATGGTTGACATGCATATGGTGTATGGGGCTGCCAATGGAAACGGAAGAGCCGCTGTGAGGTTGTACCGACAGCGCTTCCCAAACAGACGTGTGCCAAACCACCAAACGTTTCCGCATTTGCATCGGCGACTGCGAGAAACTGGAACATTCCATGCAAACATGCATGACACTGGTCGGGAGAGAAACGTGCGCACTCCTGACATGGAAGAAGAAATCCTACGGCGATTTGAGGACAATCCAAGCGCAAGCACGCGAGGTATTGCACGTATCCTCGGTGTGAACCACGACCTGGTCTGGAGAGTGTTGCACGAGCAGCAGTTACATCCGTTTCATCGTCAGAGAGTCCAGGCATTACAACCTCGGGATTACCCTCTTCGTGTGGAATTCGCACGCTGGTTTCTGCAGCAGACAGCGGTGCAGCCTAATTTTCCGGCTTATGTGCTGTTCTCAGATGAGGCCTGTTTCACACGTGAGGGTGTGTTTAACATGCACAATTCTCACGTGTGGGCGCACGCAAATCCACATGCTACACGGGTGCATGCTCATCAAGAACGGTTCGCCGTCAATGTTTGGGCGGGTATCTTCCATGGCAAGTTGATTGGGCCGTACCTGCTGCCTGCCCGACTCGACGGGCGGGTTTATCGGATATTTCTTGAAGAAACGTTGCCGGAACTGCTGGAAGATGTTCCCGTGGCTATTCGTAGACGAATGTGGTTACAACACGACGGGGCCCCAGCACATTCCAGCAACGATGTGCGGGATTATCTGAACGCCACTTTTGGGGACCGATGGATAGGCCGGGGTAGGCCCGTAGCCTGGCCACCGAGATCGCCCGATTTAACATGCCTCGATTTCTTCCTGTGGGGACACATGAAGAACCTCGTGTACGAGACTCCCATCTACTCAGAAGAAGACCTCGTAGCAAGAATCGCTGTCGCCGCTGGAACTGTTCCCGAAATGCCGGGAATCTTTCGACGTGTACGTCGGTCAATGCTTGACGCTGTCGGGCATGCATTGATGCTACCGGTCGCAACTTTCAGCACCTTCTTTAAATAAACATGCCTTCTTTAAATAAACATGTTACGCGTACTACGTCCGAGTTAAGAATGCCCGCGGCAAGCGTGAGTCTAGCCCACTTCACCTTTTAGCCAATTGCAGCGGCGCCCTCTCGCGCCGAATGGTGACGTCAGCGGACATACACTTATAGACGAAAAGGGTTTGTCTTGGTGTTACCTATCCCCTATTACAATTTGTACAGAAAGTTTTCAAACACCCTGTATATATAGGGTGGCGCAAAAGTCGCGCATCATAGGAATTTTCAGTGTTGACTATAATATATACTTTTTTTTTCTTTTAGGTAGGGGATGGCTGCGAAATTAACAATAGACAAGAGGGTGAGCTTGGTTTTAATGTATGGAATACCAGGTACAACAAATCGATGAATCGGTACAGAATTTAAATTCTGTACCGATTCATCGAGTTGTTGTACCTGGTATTCGATGCATTAAAACCAAGCTCACCCTCTCGTCTATTGTTAATTTCATAGTCATCCCCTACCTAAAAAAAGAAAAAAATAATATACTATAATCAACACTGAAAATTCCTATGATGCACGACTTTTACGCCACCCTGTATATATATATATATATATATATATATATATATATATATATATATATATATATATATATATAATTCCCCCTCCCGCGGGCGGTCTTTCTGGGGTGGATCGCCCGCTGGCTCCTGCCTCCATGTGGCGAGGGGGGTCAGCCGCGGCTGGGGGCCCTGCCGGGTCCCCCGCCCGGTTGCGAAGTAGACTTTTAACATACCCTGCTATCCTACAGCCCCCTCTTTCCTGTCTTCCCCTCTTTCCCCTCTTCCTTGCCCCCTCTGTTTTTTTTTCTGCTTTCTCTTTTCACTTCGCGCGCCCCGTGGGCTGCCGGGGCTGGTCGCTGGGGGTCTCGCTCCCATGGCGGGGCCGGACTAAGTTGGCTGGTAGGGTGCCCGGGCCTGGGACCCTGGGGGGGCCTTTGTCTTTGCTGCCGGGGGGAGAACTCTCGATGCTGCAAGGGCCCCTTTTGAAACGGGGGTACCCGCATGGGACGAGGCACCCACCCCCCGCCGGCGTGCGCTTGGTCCCCTTGGGCCCCGGGTAATCGGTTCCCCGCGGCCCCGGGCGCGAAACAACAATAAAAATTTTTGTATGGAAACATTTACAAATCTAATGGACCTCGTTGACGACTCGGCTTGTGCATATGACCTCCCTCTGACTACCTCTTTGGACCGTGGGTCTGGTAAGGGCAGTCGGCAGCCCTCGCCCACCCCGTCTGCTCTTCTTGCCGACTCCTCTCTCCCTCTCTTCCCCAGGCTCGTGGCGCCGCTGCCCGACCCCCGCCAGTAGCGGATGGACCTGCAGTGGACCCCCCGACCCCTGGATCCCCCCATATTCCACGTCCCGATAGGGACCCACCTGCTTTTTCGCCCTCAGGTGGGAAGCCCGCGGCCCCGGTCGCCTCCCACTCCGGTCGGGCCTCATCGCCCCCGGCCCCCTCGGCCCCTGGGGGACGTGGGACCCGACGTCGCCGTCCGCCTTTCTCGTCTTCCCGCCCCCTCGAAGTTCCGGTGGTGTTTGGCCAGACGGCTTCACTCGGCCTTAGGACGATGGACAAGTTCCTCGTCCTCCGCCCCTCCTCCTCCAAGCCCCTCCCCACTAACCACGAACGCCTCTTTCGAGCGATCCATGGGAAGACGGGGACGGCGCGTTTTGACCTTCGGTCTCAGAGGGATGGCTCCATTTTGATAAGGTCGCGTTCCTCTGCCGAAACCTCCTCTCTGCTCGCTATCCCCGATGTCCTGGGCTGCGGGATCACGGTGACTCCCCACCCCCGCCTCAATCAGTGCCAGGGCACGATCTACGCTGCTCGTCTTCTACCCATCCCGGTGGAGGACCTCCAGACTGACCTCGCCTCCCAGGGTGTGGTGAGAATATACCGTTTTCCCGACAGATCGCGATCCCCATCCGTCCCTTCTCCTCGCCTTCTCCTTACTTTTGACTCACTGGTGCCCACCGTTTCGGTATTCTGGGGCTTTGGTGAGAGACGAGCATGCGAATTCTCGGTTTGGCCATACGTGCCAGATCCTACGCGCTGTTTTCAGTGCAATAGGTTTGGCCACGTGAGCAGTTCCTGCCCTCAGCCGGCCCCGTTGTGTGTCCGCTGCGGCGGCCCTCCCAACCCCTTGCCCTGTACTGCTCCGCCTTCCTGCACCAACTGTCATGGACAGCACCCTGCTTCATCCCGCTCTTGCCCGTCCTTCCTCTTTGAGAGGGAGGTTCGGGCCCTCTGTTCATCAGAATTTCTCAGCGCTCGGGAGGCGCGGAACCGGTTGCGTGGCCGCGAGGCCCGGCGTGGTACCTCGTACGCCGAGGCTCTCCGTCCCCGGCCGCCGCCGGCCCAGACCCCGTCCTCACCGGCGGTTCCCGACGCGCCTCCACCCACCGTGTCCGCTACTCCCTGTCTATCCTCTGCCGCCCAGCGGACTCCCGCCGCGGCTCCCTGTACTACCAGCGCGTCCCCACGTGCTCCCTCCGCGAACGCCGATGCTTCGTCGGCAACCCCCCCTGCCCCTTCTACGCCCTCTCCACCGGCGCTTTCGGCCACCCCCATTCCGGACCGTGACCCGCCGTCACCCATGCGGGCCGCACGACGGAGGGGAACGGGCCGCAAGCGCCGCGCAAATAGTGACCCCGAAAGGTTCGAGGCCATAGGCCTCGCATCACCGTCCTCTCCCAGACACAAACGCCCCCTTCGCCCTACCATCCCGGTGTCCTCACCGTCCCCGCTGCGCAACCGTTATGGACGCTCCCCCCTGTGGTCCCCGACGACCCTCGTGGTGGGGGCGGAGATACATCCCTCACCGGTTCGGTCGATGGACCCACTGGAGGGGGAACTCGCCCGCCTGGTCGGCGTGGGTGGGATGTGCACGCCCCCGCGCGTGACCTGCCCCACCTCTCTCCTTGACCTGCCTATGCATCAGGGTGAGGTATCCTTTTCCACTCCCCCTTGTAGTCCAGCCTCCCCTGCACCTCCGGTGAAGGGAGGGGCCTTCTGGATACCCCTCACGTCCCCTTCTCTGCATCGCTCTCCCCCGGGAGTCCGGGTGACTCCTCTTCAGGAGGATGTGCCGGCGTCAGGTTCCACATCGCCCCCCCGTCGGGGTGACCCTCGCCTTCGCCCACGTTCGGCGTCCCCCGTTCGGCCCCGGGGCTTCCCAATCCACTTGTTAATCTCGGGCCGCCTGATCGGCCCACCCACCCCATAACCATCCGTTTCGCAAACTTTCCTACCCCTCCATATACTTCGCTCCTGCAGTGGAACATCCGCGGGCTCCTGGTAGGCCTCGAGAGTCTCTCTTCTCTCCTGGCCTCCAGGTGTCCGGCGTGTTTCTGCCTTCAGGAGACGATACTGGGCTCCCGTTCCCTCCCTCGAGTGTCCGGCTACTGCGGGCTCTCTTCCCCGCCTCTCGATGGGGCGGGTAGGGGGGGCTCCGCAGTCTTCGTGCACCGCTCCGTCCCTTTCCGCCCCCTCCCGCTCCGTACTGTCTTGCAAGCTGTGCCGTGCGCCTTTCTTTGTGGCGTCAGCTCACGGTCTGCTCTCTTTACCTCTCCCTAACGTACGCCCTCCACCCGATTCTCTCCGTGACCTAATTCTGCAGCTTCCCCGCCCTTTCCTGCTTCTCGGGGACTTCAACAGTCGGGACCCGGCCTGGGGGGACGTTTGCTCCACCTTTCTCTCCGGGACCCTTTCTCCCTTATGGACGAGCTAGAGTTCACCTTTCTGAACGATGGCTCCCCAACCTGCCTCCACTCGGCCCATGACAGTTTCACCTGTATTGATCTTTCCCTGGTTTCCCTCGATATCGTGACGGAGTTCACCTGGGAGGTCCTGCCGGATTCTTCCGGCAGTGACCATTTCCCTGTGTGTCTTACCCCAACCCTTCTCCTCCCCCCACCTCTGTCCGCCCGCGCTGGCTGTTCGCCCGAGCGAAATGGGTCTCATACACGGGGTGCACGGCGATCTCGCCGTCCATTCCTGCCTTTCCCTCCGTTAGTGAGGCCCTCGCCTTTCTCGAAAGCAAGATCCTCTCGGCTGCCACCAGTTGCATCCCCCGTACCTCAGGCTCCCCCAGGCCGCGCAGCGTCCCATGGTGGACCCCAGAGTGCTCCCGTGCCGTTCAGGAGCGGCGCCGTGCTGGCCGTCGCTTCTACCGGACCTGCCAGCCGGAGCATAAGATGGCGTTTCAGCGCCTGAAGGCAGTGGCCCGTCGGGTCTTGAAACTAGCCCGGCGTACCTCCTGGCGGAGTTACGTGTCCGGGATCTCCTCCTCGACCGCCCCCTCGACTGTTTGGCGCAAGGTGCGTAGCTTTGAGGGGACCCGTGTCCCCCCTCGACCCCGGTGCTTCGGGTCGGGGACGACGAGTTCGTGTCCGATCCGGAGGCCGTCGCGAACGCACTCGCGGCGCACTTCGCAGCCATCTCCGGTTCCGATTCCCCCCACTCCCGCCGCGACCCACCGGAATTTCCACCTCATAGGGATGACCCCTATAATCACCTCCTCCACATGACAGAGCTTCGGGAGGCCCTCCGCCCCCGACGCTCCTCCGCCCCCGGCCCCGATAATATCCCCTATGACTTGTTACGGCACCTCCACCCCTCTGCTCTCAGCTTTCTACTGGACCTCTATAACCGGATTTGGTTGGAGGGTTCATTTCCGGACCGGTGGCGTGAGTCCATCGTCGTCCCCATCCCGAAGCCCGATAAAGACCCCTCACTCCCGTCGAACTATCGCCCCATTTCCCTAACATGCTGTGCCTGCAAGGTGATGGAGGCGATGGTCGCCTCGCGGCTGTCCTTTACCTTGGAGGCGAGTGACCAGTACCCTGCTACCCAGGCTGGTTTCCGGCGCTTCCGGTCTACCACCGACCCCTCCTTCTCCTTAGCCATGACGCAGGAGGCTTTCTCCCGGCATCAATTTGTACTCGTCGTCTTTTTCGACCTCCAGAAGGCCTACGATACTACCCGGCGGAGCGCGGTCTTCGACTGCTTACGCTCCCTGGGTTTCGTAGCTTTCTCCCTCCTTTATTTAAACTTCTTGTCCGCCCGTTCTTTCCGCGTCCGCATCGGTTCTACCCTCTCTGACCGCTTTCCGTTGGAGGAGGTGTCCTTCAGGGTAGTGTCCTTAGCATCTTGTGTTTCTCACTCGTGATGAACACAGTCGCTACGGTCCTGCCTACATCCGTTCGTAGCTCCCTCTATGCCGATGACCTGGCTATCTATTGCTCTGGCCGCCTCCCGTCTTTGGCTGAACGTCGGCTCCAGCTAGCCATCAACGCGGTGGTTCGCTGGGCGTCCTCGGTTGGCTATGCTTTCTCACCCTCTAAGTCTTCCAGTATGCTTTTCCGTCCTCGGCGCCTCCGTCTGTCGCATACCTTCACCCTTACCCTTGCCGGCACTCCTCTTCCCCTCGTCCCATCCGTTAGATTCCTGGGTATGACCCTCGACGGATTTTTCGGTTGGGTTCCACACCTTAGGCGGTTGCGGCAAACATCTCGCCGCACCCTCTCCCTTTTGGGTCATCTGTCCCACACGACCTGGGGGCGGACAGGCGTACTCTGCTGCGCCTGTACACCTCCCTGGTGCAATCCCGTGTCGACTACGGCTGTGTGGTCTACAGCTCCGCCTCCTCTCCGGCACTCCGTATGCTGGATCCTCTTCTCCACCGTGGCCTTCGCCTGGCGTCGGGTGCCTTCCGCTCGTCCCCTGTCGCTAGTCTTCAGGTGGACTGTGGACACCCCCCCCTGCCCCTTCGCCGGGGCCTTCTCATGGCGAAGTGTTACCTTCGCATCTGCGCCTTCCGATGTCCCTACTCTTCTCCGCGATCTCCCAGGCGCTACCCCGGCCTGACACGTGGCATTTCGCTGCCTCTCTGGCCGAGATTTTCTCGTCCCTGGGGATCCCCCCACCCTCTATTCTGCCGTTCTCCTTCGATCTGTCGCCCCCCTGGCGGACCACCCCTATCTGCCGTTGCCAGGCGCTCCGTGGCCTGCGTAAGGAGTCTCCTCCTGCCGTCCTCCGGTCTTCTTTTCTGGCCCATCTTCCCGTCCATTCGGACGACGTTCCGTCTACACCGACGGCTCGCGCTCCCCTGCAGGTGTCGCGGCCGCCGTCTTCTCTCCGTCATTGTCACCTACCTCCCGGGGTATCCCCCTGCCGGTTCAGGCCTCCATCTTTTCCGCGGAGCTCTTTGCCCTTCTGGAAGCCCTCCGTCTGGTATCGGGTTGTTCGCGGTCCTCCTGTACCATTTTTTCGGACTCGCTGAGCGCCCTTCAGGCGCTCGAGCGCTATGATTCCCCGGACCCCCTCGTACGCCTTATTCAACAGGAGTACCATGTCCTGCACACCGTTCACCGGATCCGGGTCACCTTCTGCTGGGTTCCTGCCCATGTTGGTGTTTCCGGTAATGAGGCGGCGACCGCATAGCCCGGTCCGCCGCCTCGCTGCCTCCCCTCCCCCGCCCGCTCCCCTTCTCAGACTATGTGCAGGTCTTTCGTTCCTTTTACGACCGCATGTGGCAACAGTCCTGGACGATGCCACCGGAAATAAACTCTGGTCCATCCGCCCCCGTCTGTCATATTGGGTGTCCTCTTTCCACCGCTCCAGACACAAAGAGTCGTCCTTGCGCGGCTTCGCATCGGCCATACGCGCCTCACGCACGGCTATCTTATGTTCCGGCAGGAGTCCTCGTTGCGCCTCCTGCCAGTCGCCCCTCACCGTCTCTCACATCCTTGTGGAATGCCCCACCCTGTCGTCAGTACTTCGTCGCGCCTTCCCGTTCCTTTCTGATTTCCCCCTCCCCGAACGTTTACGCCTTATGCTCGCTGAGAGCCCTCTCTTCTCGCTTGACCGTCTTTTCCTCTTCCTCTCCCAATCTCGCATCCTATCTGAGCTTTAGGTGACTTCTCACCTGTAGTCCGCTGTTCTCCCTTTTCTAGTGCCTTTTCTCCGTCTCCGTTTCTCTTTCTCGTATTCCGCCTCGCCATGATATCCGCTACCATATAGCGGGAAGTGGCGGTGAACGCCCCAATACAAAAAAAAAAAATATATATATATATATATATAATTAAAATAAGGTTATAAAAATACATTTATATATTAAAGCACAAATGAATTTAAGAATTATTCCGAACGAAATTGAAACCAAATTCATATTTGCATGGAATTATTTGGCATTTTGTTCTATATATATTCTGTAATAATAATAATAATTGAGTTAAATCGGTCAAGAGAGCCAGAAACTGGCACAGCGCTCAAGCCAGAAGAACATTGTTCAGTGAACTAATTCTTGGATTAATTACACTGGGGAACAAATTTCAACTTTTTGTCTATTGAATTAGATTTGACAGTTAGTTCTAGGTAATTTGGGTGCGCTGAGCACGAATCTTTACTCGGTTTTGCTCTATCAGTCCTAATTTTGCTCAACACACCCCCTCTTTCGTCGTATTCATAAAAAGGTTTTTTCTCAATACTCGCTGTCTTTTTGCAGTTACACATTATGCAACTAGGTTTTTATCTAGGTATTTGTACCTATTGTTATGGTATTGTTGCATTATGTATATTTTATATGTAACACCCTAAAAATATTTTTAATTTTGTCATTTTTAACCCATTTTAATATTAGTAAATTAAGCTAAAAATATCATAGAATTCTAAAATTTTCTCGAGCGTTCCTGTTCTCTGTAGAGTATTCTAGAGGGACAACTAAAATATATAAAAGCGACTCGTTTCCAGAGTTAATCAGTCAATTCAATCATCAGTCAGTCAGTCAGTCAGTCAGTTGAGTTAGTTAATTAAGTTTGGGCATTAACATAATTTTGAATTGGCATATGATTTAGTGAGTAATTTTGTCATCGTGATTTAATATAGTTGATTTAATTAGACGTAATTTATATTGTACCTACTCATCCGTGTTTCTAGTTTAATTTCATAGATTGTAAGTACCTATTTCATAATAAGTACCTATTTAAACTAATTTTTGTGTTTATATTTCAGATTTTCTTAAATTTATATGAATTAAGGGCTTTAAATACCTTTACAAATTGGCAGAACAATCAAGCAATATGTCATCAAGCACTAGAAAGTTCAAATGCAAAAACAACCCTGATTCCTTCTGTTATATATGTGGAAATTTTACACTTCCACATCAACGAGCAAATATAACTGACTTCGTAAAAAGAGCTTACTTAGCTTATTTTGGCATAAAACTGGTGGACCAAGATAAATCGTGGGCTCCACATAAAGCCTGCACTATATGCATTGAAAGACTGCGACATTGGACGAAGGGTTCGGATTCAAAAATACCTTTTGGAGTTCCGATGGTAAGTTTATGATTTCATAAAACTACGTAATTTAATCACTAGTATACTGTAACTTACCTAAATGTAATTGTAACTTAGGTACATAAACAAAAATTTACAGAAATGTTTATAAAAATCTCAAATATTGCATAAGGTTGAAACACATAGAAATGTTAAATGTTTGGGTGATAACTTTTGATAAAATTCATAAAAACAAGTCTCTCGTCGCTTTTGTTAACGCTTTACAATTTTTTTTTCCATATCAGGTGTGGCGAGAGCCTACTAACCACGAGACGGATTGCTACCTTTGCTTTGTCAAGACTTCAGGCTTCACTAAGAAAATAAACATTGTATCGAGTACCCAAATTTCGACACCGCGATACGACCTGTGCTACATTCAAATGAGATCTCCATTCCAAAATTTAAGGTCTGCCAACTCAAGAATTAGTTGAAGATGTTCCTGAAAATATTGTTATGCACTTTGAGGAGTCAGACACCGATTTTGACCCCAGCATATTTGAAAGTCAAAACGATCCGCAAAAGTTTAACCAGGCCGAGTTGAATGATCTTGTAAGGGATCTAAATTTGCCAAAAAAGGCTGCGGAAATTTTAGCTTCAAGACTTAAAGAGAAAACTTGCTTACTTCAAACACATACATTTCATTTTACAGAAAGAGAAGAAGAACTTGTTAAATATTTTAGAACAGAGGATAGTTTAGTATATTGCTGTGACATAGTTGGTTTGTTAAAGAAGATGGGGGTTGAGTCTTACGATGCAAATGATTGGCGCTTGTTTTTAGACAGTTCGAAAAGAAGTCTTAAGTGTGTGTTGTTGCATAATGGCAATCTATACGGCTCGATACCGATTGGGCACTCAACAAAATTAAAAGAAAAGTATGAACATATAGAAAAGGTTTTAAATCTTATCAAATATAGGGAGCACGAGTGGATCATATGTGTTGACTTAAAATGGTTAATTTTCTGCTAGGACAACAAGGAGGGTTTACTAAATATCCCTGCTTCCTTTGCTTATGGACAGCAGAGCCAAGGAAGAACATTATTTCAAACAAATCTGGCCAGCACGAACATCACTTACTGTCGGAGAAAAAAACGTAATTAATCCACCTTTAGTGAGCAGAGATAAAATCATATTTCCTCCTCTGCATATAAAACTAGGCCTCATTAAACAATATGTAAAAGCTTTAGATACGAACGGCGAGTGTTTCAAATACATAACTTCAAAATTTCCAAGTTTAAGTTATGAAAAAATCAAGGCGGGAATTTTCGACGGTCCACAAATAAAACAATGATTAAAGACAGCAATTTTCCTAATGTCATGAATGAATGCGAAAAAAATGGCTGGTTCTCATTCGTGGACTTGATAGAAAACGTTTTAGGCAATTATAGGGCAGATAACTACGAAGAAATCGTAAAAAAACTTTTAAGGGACTACAAAGAGTTAGGTTGCAATATGAGCATAAAAATGCATTTTTTGAATAGCCATCTTGACCAATTTCCAAGTAATTTAGGTGATGTAAGTGACGAACAAGGGGAGAGATTCCACCAAGATATAAAAATTATGGAGGAACGGTACCAAGGCCGCTGGGATTCCCACATGATGGCTGATTACTGCTGGTGCTTGAAAAGAGACCTGCCATCAACAAGCAAATACGCTAGAAAGTCTTACAAAAGAAAATTTTTGCCACAGTGAAAGCTTTATATCTGTTTGTTTTTTTTTATTAAGTCATTTCTATCGTTATAATGTAATTTTACTGTAGTTTGAACTGCTTGTATTCATGAAACTTGAAAAAAAATTTAACACATGACTTAGTTTTTTAGTCCTAATTTGAAAAATCTGGAAAATGGCACATAGGCTGTCGACAAGAATCAGGACCTGATAGAGCCAAACCGAGTTGAAATTCGTATTCAGCGCACCCAAATTACCTAGAATCAAGTGTCAGATATCATTCAATAAAATACGTGTTGCCCAGTGTTATTTTTAACTGGAACCATCGGGAGTCGAACCCCGGACTTCAGTGTCTTTCCCACTGAGCTAAGGCATATATTCTGTACGTGAGTTTATATACAGACATATATATATGTATAAAATTGTACATGAACGTGTAAATTTTTAATACATAAAAATACATTATTTTATGTTTTCAGTGTTAAATCCACATTTCAATGAAGAATTCGTTAATGTGATGTTAATATTTAGTCTTCAGCGTAAATATTGCCATTTATAAACAAACAATGTATTTCATTTCGCTATCACGCATCATGCACACATACATATGTCGCGGGCTTTATCTTCCGCACGGTATCAAGGACTCAGAGAATTCTTAGTGGTCCCAATCAATCGGTTGCAGCAGGTTACGTTAAGTCCGTAAGTTGTTAATGGAGTAACCTTCTTTCTTTGGCGTATAGTCCGGGATGGAACAAAACACCGAGAATGTCTTAACATTTACTTAAATTAAGTCCCTTGAAGAGCTAATTATAAGCAACAAATTAATTGCATTCGGATGAAAAAGTTTTTACAAAAACAAAACAAAAAAGACATAAAATAAAGTTTGGTGATATAAAGTGACCGTTATTTTCCACTCTTTCTCTTAATACACGGATGAGAAGAGTTATAGGATATTCTTCATAAAAATTAGAGAGAGTATGGCGTAAGGCACATTTAATAACATTGATCGGAGTTAATTGACAATCTTTTCTTGATAAAATTTCACAAGTTGTAGGCAGACTTTGGCTAATTGGCGCTGAGGGTCACTTAGAAAAATATAATATTTATTCGAGCGAGATAATGTCACTCGAGTTCACAAAGTTTTATGAGCAGCTGCTTAAGGGGACGGCCGCGGCAGATGGGCGGACTGATAGCGAGAACAGCGCTACCTTCCCGACTGGCCTTGTTGGAAGGGCACAGAATCACCAGAACAGATCACGTGTGCCCGAAGGCGACCTTGGGCTGAGGCCCAGTGATTTGCAAGAACCCAGAACAAGGGTATGCTTGAGGCTAAATAATCTTGGTAGGCGGGAATTTTAGAGTTAAAGAACATCCTTTTTTTGGGTGGTCCTCTCCGTTATCTGTCGATGGCATAACGGTCCTCTCCATTATCTGTCTATGGCATAACGGTCCTCTCCATTATCTGTCTATGGCATAACGTCCGCCGAATAGGGTGGGGAGGTATAACAACCTGAATTTTTAATTGGTAAAACTTGCATGGAAAATAACCAATCGAAGAACAAGACCTTTGCTCCAAGATCTTGACGTTTGAAAAGAACCAGATGCGGTAATTGAACCTCGCGAAAAATAAACAGGGAAAACACGTTCAAAAATGTAATGGGTAATAGAGGGACTTAGCTGAATGAAGTGAAAAATTATATTATAAGATATGCGTTTGTTTCGAATTGTAAAGTTTACGATGTCAGCCACGTATTTGGAAGGGAACGATTTATAGGATGAGGTTAACTGCGTGGCACTAAAATCGGCAAACGCTCAGAGATGTAACATTCTTAAATGTATTTCTATTCAGTTTTTCATTTTAATTACGTTATTTTAAGAAAAAATACATTCGTTATGACGAACTGATTGGGCACATGGAATTTTATGACTATTGTGACATATATATAATCAGAGCTGGGCACTTGCGGCATATTGCGGTACTGCGGTACTGCTGCACTACCAAACCGGTACCAAACCGGTACGCGGAAATTTGATTGCGGTAGCGGTACTGCGGTACTTTCAGCGATCCTTTGCGGTACTGCGTTATGGGGGCCCGGGGTGGTAGTGCGGTGGTACCGCAAGTACCGCAGTACCGCAAAATATGCCGCAAATGCCCAGCTCTGAATTATATATATATATATATATAAAACCTTTGGTTAGCTTCCGCCTGAATTGTTCATTCTGACGAAGGTCAAGCTTCTCACTCCACCTTAGACCTACAGTTTAACGTGGAATCCGAACCACGCCCCATCAGCAGCCCAGCGTCTTAACCACTATGCCACTTAGGGTACCCATTTATCTACCAACCACTTTCTTTATTGTGTGGAAGGATGAACAGCTGGATTTTGCTGCGCGCCGGCTGCCGTCGGGTTTCGAACCCGGGGCCGATGGATTCGTAGTCAGCGATGCTAACCACTACACCACCGATACAGATATGAACTTTTATCTTTTTTCAGTTAAGATGGCCATGCAGAAACTGGCACACGATCAAGCCAACTAATGTGGCTCATTGTTCTATCTCCTCATTATTATTATTATTATTATTATTATTACCAGAATCATCGGATTCAACCCCTGACCTCAGTGTTTTTACTTCGCCTATAGGAAAACTATATTACCCATTGAGATACGGATGCCACGCTGGTTTTCATCACAGATATACTGAACATTTCTTTTACCCTTGGAAATTTCATCAATACCGCTCAGTCGATGAAATTATAATGAATTTGAAGTAATAAGTAATATAGTAATCTCTGTATATTCGTGGCAGCGAAAGTACCGGGTGTGTATAAAGTAACGCGAGTGAACATGGATGAGTAATATTTATTACACAGACTTTATAATAACTGGATATTCCGTAGAAAAGTTTATAAAAAGGTGATGAAAATGTTTTTAAGAGTTAAAAAACAAGTTGAAATAATCTAGTTTAAACCAGTTCAAATCGGATTTGTCTCTTCACTCGCGTTACTTTATACACACCCTGTAAGTATCATTTATGTCAACTGGGTGAGATTTATAATGAAACTGGAGTACAATATTTCTAAATGTTAGTAATTATTATTTTATTATTATCATTACTGACTCGAAGAAGGAGAGAGAGAGAGAGAGAGAGAGAGAGAGAGAGAGAGAGAGAGGAGAGAGCTTTGTGCATGAGTAATTTCGTGGTCGCACGCTGTCGGCGTCGATTTACAGTTCTCTCGAGTGCGCTCTAGTTGTTGTTATTATTATTATTATTATTATTATTATTAGAAATACGAACAATGCACCTACAAAAAATGTCCGAATTTTAACATCATTTTAATTAAAATTATTTTTTCTTAAATATTTTAAAACAATATTTTAACTAAAAAATCATTTGTAATTAATGAAGCGTCTATAATAAAGTTTATGTATTCATTATAATGAAAATTATCGATCTCATTGTCGATGAAACTTATATTACATACACCAACTTCCTTATTATTCTTTCCAACAGTCTGTACATTTTCTGGATATATATATATATATATATATATATATAATGAAGTGGAGAGAAAGAAATAAGAGGGAGATAAGGTTGAATTAACTTGAAATCAATGATTGAAAACTTTTGCGCACTGGAGTCGACAAGTTTTATCCTTGAAATAAAAGATTTACAAAGACATCGCAACAGCTGAATCTTTTTCTCCAAATCTCCGTTTGAAGAAAACAAGAGAACAGACTTCTTTGACCATTAACGTCATATATTTCGGTTATAAAATACATAACGTATACTGTAACTGGACATTGGCACGCAGCTTAAAAGGAAATAATGAGAGCGGAAAACGAAGCTGTTCTATTTTGTTAAATTTTTCATTTCAGTGAAGAAATTAACATACAGAATGTGTGGCTCGAAATCGCACGCAAATTCTTTACCACAAATGCCACGAAGCATAAATTATAAATGAAAATATATTTATATAAAATCATTTACTGAGTTTATACCGACATTAGAGAGTTGAAATGTACTTTTTTCTATCTTAAATGACTAAACTTCAATAGAAGCTAGAATTGGTTATGTTTCCAAACTGTTTTAAATTAGATCATGGCTGCAAACATTTTACATAAAATTTGGTAATTTGATTAAAGTTTAACGAGCCGGAATGCCGAAAACTGAAATTTAAACACTTCATAAACCTCGCTGAAGCACGATGAAATGTGGTTGAATGTGTATTAAATTTCATTCACTCGGTAATGTGGTTTTCTCCCTTAAAATGAATTATATCTTCTAGTAAAAAATGACTCGTGTATTTTAATATCTGACCACACACACACACACACACACAAACGTGATGTTTCTTTCATATAATTTGGCGAACATCGTACATAGATTACGTTCCATAAACTTGGTTTGAAAATATTTATTATTATATATATACATTTATAACTGAAAATTAATGAATAAAAAATGAATTATTTTAGTTATCGATTCTTGTTTGGATTTAAAAGTGACGTAAAAAATTTTATTTCTCCGAAATGAATTTACTCATCTGTTATTAAATTAGGTACGCAAACAAAAATTCCGTGTTTCATTTTATATATACATTATATATATTAGTCAAAGACAGGATACTATTGTCGCGCGCATATTAATAGCAGTTGTACAGACTCTTAATGGATTAAACCTCTAATATTGTAGACCAAAAGCATAGGAAGTTTTTAGACATTTATATCCTTTCACCTATAAAGTAGTTTTCAGCCAAAACAAGACCAATAGAAATAATTTTCTCAATGTAGCCTAATTTTTAGAAAAGTGCTCTCTATAAAATGTAATTCTGATTCTAGAAAACAAGTATCACCCATCTAGAAGCTGTCAAAATGAACACCGAAATTACACCCTTCTTTGTACTAACAGTGAGAAGAGAAAGCTTGAAAATAAGCGTTCGATTGAGTGATCTTCCTATAAATGGTAAAAGTAGGTCTATCGAACGAGTTCCTAATAACCTGAACATCCGGAAAGGGAAGCGTCCCATTGGATTCATCTTCATAATTCAATAGAAGGTGTAATAATATTATTCAGATGCGATAACAACCATAACGTCAATATTCTCATCAACTAAGGTAAGTGTATCGTTATTGGAACGATACCATTTTATGCCACAAATAAATAAATTGGTTTAAACAAAATTTCACATAAAGGTTACAAAAACAAGGGATAAACTCGAACCCATTACCAATCTCGAATGTTGTTGGTGAAAAGATGTTAAAACAAAAGTATTTATGAGAAATACATAACCTGATTAATTGAGGAATTGGCACAAATTCATGATGCGTCTTAAAATGTTTCTCCAACAATTTCAAGGGCTCATCAGCATAAACACTCGTAAAGAGATAAAACATCAATACTGATCATAGGTATTTTATGAAAATTTAGATTACTAATCTTATTGGTAAAATCTTATTGGTAAAATCTTATTGGTAAAATCTTATTGATAAAATCTCGTCAGTCTAAACAGTAATATGTGCCTTCGAAATTGTGTATACATATTTAAACAAATGCAAAGACAACCACTTTGCTAACTTGTGAGAAGTGCAACCACTATTAGAGTTATTGGTTTCAAAGTAACATTCCGTTTTTTTTATTTTTGATCAATCCATACAAATGAGTGAGGTTAGGTAAATAAACAGTAAATTTCTCTCATAACTCAGGAAAAAATTTCAAAATAGTTTTCAAATGTTTATTAAAATCCTGCTATGAAGATTTTAATGGAGTTTTGTTCTATTTTTTTTAATAGAATAATTATCAGTGAAATTATTAACTAATAATAATTACACTTTTGGGTACTTGTAGGTTATCTCCCCCCACCCCACCAATTTTGACAATATTTTCGTTAAAACTAACGAAAATATCACGACTTAATTAACCTAACCAATTATCAAGGGCATACAGTTGATCTATTATTAATTATAACATGGGTTTGTTTCTGGAATAGTATTTACTATTTACTAATAGATCAACTGTACGCCCTTGATAACACTAGGCAACAAATTTCAACTTTTGTTTTGTTACAGACACGTGAACTACTGATTCCTATTAAAGCGCTGATGCTGATTTCAGATCTGATATCAAAATTTCTCTATCACGTCCAGATTTTGTGTAACCGAAAACCCTATTTTTCATTTTTTTCTCACCCGCTTCTATTACGAAAGCCGTCTAAGCTACTTTCCGTGCCACGTTTTATGTTAAGCATACTTAAATAATTAGTGAACAGGATGTCTTTCCTCCTTTATTCTGGCTTAAGACAGACAGCGGAATTCCGCTGGCGGAGTTACAACCCCTGCGCCCAACCATCCACCCAAAGCGCGTTAGTATTTTGTTGTTACTACTGAAAGGCAAATTCCTGTTCTTAAGTGAAACTTTGGTGTGTCCTCTTCCTTTGTCACTTGTAGGATGACGAGCTCTCCTTCTGCAGGAACCAACAATAATCTCCCATCATATTTGGGTTGAAATTACCTTGGTATCTGTTTTCCATAACTGAGATCTGTTGGTGGAAGCGCTCACCATGCTCGTCACTTACAGCCCCAAGGTTGGCCGGGAAGAAGTCAAGATGAGAATGTAAAAAATGAATTTTCAAAGACATTCTGCATCCCATTATTTCATAAGATTTAAGCATGTTTTCTACGAGTTTACGGTGGTTTTCAGCTTTGTGGTTTCCAAGAAAATTTTTGACAACTTCAACGAAAGATGTCCATGCTCCTAGTTCATTCTCATTTAGGTTAGATGGAAACGATGAGTCGTGGATGACACTGCGGATCTGTGGTCCAGTGAAAACTCCAGCTTCTAGCTTAGCATCTGTCAATATTCCTTTGAATTTATCCTTTAAATATTGGAAACCACTACCTTGATGATCCATACCCTTCACGAAATTTTTCATAAGGCCAAGTTTAATGTGAAGTGGTGAAAGATGTACTTTCTGAGGGTCAATAAGTGCTGGGTGTTTCACATTGTATTTACCAACAACATGTTCAGTTCTAGATGGCCAATCATGTTTTTTGTAGTGGTTCTTGTCATCTCTGCTGTTCCATAGACACAAAAGCACATATGCTTTGTGTAGCCCACTGTAACCCAAGAAGTAATGATACAACTTTAAGGTCGCCACAAATATTCCATGTGTGGTCCTTATATTTGATGAGTCTTAGCAGCAGTTTCATCGATTCATAAGTCTCATTAAGGCCAGTGGCATGTGCTACAGGTATTGAAGGTTTTTCATTGCCGTTGTGCAGTAATACAGCTTTAAGGCTAGCTTTACTAGAGTCAATGAACAGTCTCCATTCTTTTGGATCATAGCGACAGCCAATCCCTTGCATCAGACCACTGATATCGTGGCAGAAACAAACGTTTTCTTCCTGTAAGTAAAATGATGAAAACTGCAAATGGCGATGGCGGAAATGGGAAACTTTGGTGTTTGGTTGGAGAAGATTAAATTCTTGAAGTCTTGAACCAAGCAACTCTGCCTTTTCTTTTGGTAATTCCAAATCGCGCACTAAGTCATTTAACTCCGCTTGACTTAACAAATGTGGGAAATATTTGCATCTGGAACATATATGCCATCTTTCCCTGTTTCTATATCACTAGCAGAATCTTCAGATGAACTGCTGTCTGTTATCGTTGCTGGTGGAACTGGTGGTGGATTTGTTTCATCATGTGGTACTGGTTTCATTGCTGATTCGCAGTTTGGGTACGTGATCTTTGATTTGTTTTTCTTTGTGAAACCAGCAATCTTTGTCAAACAAAAATAACAATCATTGAAGTGATTTTTCGGCTCACGCCAAACCATGGGGACTGAGAACGGCATAGCTTTTCTTTTACCATTCATCCAAGCTATTACATTGCATTGCACTGTGCACAGCAAATATGTGGTGCCCAGTCCCTCTGTTGGTCTCCTAACTTACAGTCAAAATAACACTTGTAGGCAAGTTTAATCTTTGTTGTTATGTTTCTACGTTTGGCTTAGGTGTATATTGTCCACAGACAAAGCAGAAGTTGTCTGGTGATTTACACAAGCACGTCTATTTGATGCCATTTTGAATTACCATACAATATCTGAAAAAACGTAGAAAGTAATTATTACGATGTGCAAAATAAAAAGAAATACACACCGTAGTACAAACAAATGCTATAAAAACACACAAGTTACCACAACCTGTCACTTGCTCATCAGCAGAGAGCTTCACAACCGTTCTGCTTGACTGTCACGTAGCGACTGACCGTTGGGCCGTTGCCCGTTACTATGCTCTTGACTCAGTGTTGCCAACTCGGGCTAAATTTTATTTATCAAAATTGTTCGAATTTGTATATAGTTGGCAAAAAAAATTGCTTTAACCTTGAAAAGCAAGTTTCATATTACTGGCATTAAGCCGATTAAAACCAAAATCTGGACGTGGTAGAAAATTTTACTAAAAGTGATTTGCATTTTACACAAAATCTAGACGTGATAGAAAAAATCTAATTATAGATTTGAAATCAGCATACCGAAATTAGCTAGGAGCACCTATTTGGTCTTCTGTAACAAAATCTTTGTTGCCTAGTGTAATTGGTTATGTTAAGTCGTAATATTTTCGTTAGTTTTAACGAAAATATTCTGTCAAAATTGGTCGGGGGGAGATAACCTACAAGTACCCACTTTTGTTACCTTTGTCTGCTTTTAAGAACTATTTTCATTACTTTTAGTGTTTTAAAGAGTTAAGAAACACAGCAAGGAAATTTACACCCTTCTTAATATTACCAAAAAGTTTCATAAGAGAAAACCTTTCAAGCTTGAAATTTTTAAATTATTAAATTTAATAAGTTTCTGAAAACCTTCCAAAAACTGATCAAGCAATTGTAATCCAAACTAATAGCAAGACCCAAACCAAACCCCAAAGATACCTTATCAAAATAATAATTAAAGTTTAAGGAGGAAATGTTTACTACAAGATCTTAATTAATAAACGACCTTCAAAAATATTAACTTAGTTATTATTTTAGTAGTTACGAAATGGCGCAATCTCCAAAGTTTATACAAGTAGCGCAGCGGGAGAAGGGGATAAGCGACAAAATTGGCAAAATCACTTCCAATTAGTAGATATCCTATTTTGTGAGTGGAAATGGTGTTTCCACTCACAAAATGGGATACCTGCCAATTGGAGGTGAGAAAGGGAAGAATAAGCTGTTTTCAAACAGAAAACGCATTTCACCAAGTTTTGTCGCTTATCCCATTCTACCGCTGCGTTATTCAATTACAGTATGCATGAACATAATGTAAAACTTTTTTAAAATTTAATCATTAAAAATCCATGATTAACCCTTGAACTTCTTATCAAAATAAGAAAATAATTTAAACTATGGAGCGTGTAGTTTACGTCCCCATGGTAAAAGGGAACACAAACTACACTAGGATCTTTAGGAGACATTTTTTAAATGAATCCATCAAATAAAACGTTAAAACTAACGAAAATATTACGACTTAACCTAACCAATCGTCAATTATATATATATATATATATATATATATATATATATATATATATATATATTGACGATTGGTTAAGTTAAGTCGTAATATTTTGGTTAGTTTAACGTTTTATTTGATTAGGTATACACGGACAAAGTTTGGGAACGCAAACTACGCTAGGACAACGAAGGGAACGTAAACTACACTAGGCACCACAGGGGGACGTAAACTACACTTGCTCCGAAACTATCTTTACCTTTATAAAACAATAGTTTTACTTCCTTGTTAACCTACAAATGCTTTATCTTTTCCGATAGTACAGGGTGGCCCAGAAGTCCCAATCGGTTATAATTAAGCGAAAATCCATCGGATCTTTTCCGTTTGGGGGCTAGCAGCGAATTTTAATGAAAATCGGTATACTAATGTAGTTTTGGTCACTGATTTCAAAAATAACTTTCTATTTTTGGAGAAATGAAAAACAAACATGTTAGAACACTTTAAATAATTAATGTGTTTTTAACGAAAATATCATGACTTAACCTAACCAATCGTCAAGGGCGTACAGTTGACCTAACCGGGCATTCAGTTGACCTGAGCTGGCATTCAATTGACCTAACCGGGCATTCAATTGACCTAACTGGGCATTCAATTGATCTAACTGGGCATTCAATTGATGATTTTTTTTTTGCTACTTTTACAGATCTGCTGGGATCCTTCAAAAAACGTATTTTTTGTTAGGGATAATTTAAAGTTGCACTTTTTACCGTTTGACCGACGCTTTTGGCAACGAAAGAACTGGGTATTTTTATCAAAGGAACACACTTTCCCACACTTAGAGCACTTTTTCATAAACAGTAGCAGTTTGTGACTCTGGCTAAATTTAACACAATCCTCTGTAACTAGTTTAAGCTAGTTAAAACACATATTAATTATTTAAAGTGCTCTAACATGTTTGTTTTTTATTTCTCCAAAAAAAGAAAGTTATTTTTGAAATCAGTGACCAAAACTACATTAGTATACCGATTTTCATTAAAATTCGCTGCTACCCCCCAAACAGAAAAGACCCAACCCATCTAGCGGATTAAAAAATATATTAAATTATTATCAATAAGTATTTCTAAATTTTCTGCTTTGAGTTTTTGCATTTTCGCTTTAATTACAACCGATTGAGACTTATGGGCCACCCTGTGGGAAGAAAGTTGTCTTTTAGGAGTTATTTTTAAGAATTTATAGACTGGCTGATCCTTGTTTTTTTTTAAAAGCTAAATTAAATTTTTATTACGAATATTTTTATCAAATTAAAGTACAGGGTGTTTCAAGTCAACCCTAGAAATATGGGAAAGAAACACTTCATATTAGTTACGAAATTACTATGACAAACTTCAAACCAAATACCAAATACAAACTACAAATTGGCGGAATTTGGAGTTTGTATTTGAAGTTTGTCATAGTAATTTTGTAACTAATATGAAGTGTTTCTTTTCCATATTTCTAGGGTCGACCTGAAACACCCTGTACAGCAAAAATGTTCCTTTTCTAATGTTTTGGCTAAAACAACATTTTGGAGGTCAAAGGATAAAAATATCTTCAAACTTCCTATGTCCTTGGCCTCCAATATTAAAGAGTTAATCCCTGAAGATGATAATAGTTGAACATAGAAATACAGTACAAAGTTTCTTAAGTCCCCCTTTGACAAAACACAATAGTTTCAACGGATTAATTTAATCTCCCTTTTGATTCATGTCCCCAGTGTTATTTCTGTAGCGAAAACCACTGATTTATCTAAATGTGTATCTAAATATATATATATATATATATATATATACATATATATATATATATACCTTATGTTGTTTCGTGCGTTGGTCTCTCTTCACACGGAGGTCAGGCTGGTGGCCCCGCCTCTAGGTCTGGCATGGTGGAGGAGCGAGTTGCTTTCTTGCGCTCTCCACCGTACATAGCCAGGCACGCCCGGCTCATCTGGTACTGTCCTGAGCCAGGCATCCAGTCTTTTCTTGAAGACTTCAACTTTGACCCCCGTTACGTTTCTGAGGTCCTTAGGAAGCTGGTTGAAAAGTCCTGGCCCCCTGACAACCAAGCTATTTTCCTTTAGGGTTGAGGAGGTCCCTTGTCGGGCCTTTAATTTGGGAACACTACACATTCTGCCTTTCTTATTTTCCAGTGTTGTTTGAATGGTAATTGGGTTTAGTTTTAGGTTTGGTACCAGTTTTTCGATCATTTTCCATATGTAGATTATGATGTACCTCTCTCTTCTTTCCAGTGAGTACAGATTTAGTTTAAGTAGTCTTTCCCAGTAGTTGAGTTCTTTGCAGCCATCAATCTTGGCTGTGAAATGCCTTTGCGTTTCTTCTAGTTTATTAGTTTCTTCCTTTTTATATGGGGACGTCAAAACTGAGCAGTATTCAAGTTTTGGTATAATCAGTGTTTTTAGCAGGGGAATCATTACTGTCCTGTCCCTTCTCTTGAAAGTTCTTAGTACCTGTCCGGCGACTCTTTTTGCTTTATTTATCGCTATCTGATTTTGTGTTTCGAATTTCGCATCATCTCATTATTATCCCGAGATCAATCGCTTTCGTGCTTCTCTGAATTTCCTGTCTATCTGGAGCATAATATGCAGTCTGTTTAAGTTCTTCTTTTCTACCATATCTCAAGAGCTGAAATTTCTCGGCGTTGAATGAAATGTTGTCTTCTGACCATTTGTATATTTTGTTGGTGTCCCTCTGCAAGGCCTCCACGTCATGTACATCGCTGATTTTTCTGCTGATCTTTGTATCGTCTGCAAAGGATGTTACTATACTGTTGCTGTTTACTCCGCTGTCTATATCTGTTAACATGATTATGAACAGGAGTGGGGCCAGTACTGTCCCTTGTGGTACTGAGCTGCGTAATTCCGATTCTGATGATGATATACCTTGAATTTTGACGACCTGCAGACGATCTCTAAGGAAGTTGTAGATCCATTTTCCCACTTTGCCTGTTATTCCCATATATTTAATTTTATGTGCTATTATACCATGGTCACATTTATCGAAAGCTTTAGCAAAATCTGTGTATATAACATCGTAGTTGTCATTGCCTTCCAATGCATGTAGGATATTGTTGTAGTGTTCTATTAGTTGTGATAGGCATGATCTACCTGATCGGAATCCATGCTGATTTTCGTTGAATCTTTCCCGTGTCTCCAGGAAATCATAAATTTTCACTCTAACTATTCTTTCAAATACTTTGGTGAGGTGGGACGTCAATGACACTGGTCTATAGTTCTTTGCTTGAGATCTGTCCCCTCCTTTATATAAAGGGACAATGTTTGCTCTTTTCAAGATGCTCGGTATTTCCCCAGTGTCTAGGAATCTTCTCCATATCTAGTATAAAGGTGTAGCTATTTCATTTTTACAGTTTTTACTCAATAATGCGTTCCAATTGTCCGGACCTGCAGCTGAATGTGGTTTCATTTGTTCTATAGCTCTCGCTACATCTTCTGGTGTAAAATCAAAGTCTGTTATATACTCTCCTTGCAATTCCTCTTCAAAGAATGCATTTGTGTCAGGTATCGCTTTGTCACTTTTAGGGGTACTGAAAACTGATTCATATTGAGCCCTCAATGTATCAGATATTTCTTTTGGATCGTCGGTTAGTTCATTATTTCCCGTCCTTAAGGGCCCAATAGCGGCGCGCGTTTTTGTCTTCCTTTTTCCTTTATTGCTTCTACCGCCTTTTCCTCTTCCCTCTCTGTATGGTCCTTAATCAGGGCTTGTATTTCCCTATCGATACCCTCCAGTCTTTCTTTTATTGCTTTCCTGTCATTATCTCCGCAGTTACCTAACTTCGCCTCCACTCTCTTTCTTTTGCGGAATAGTCTTCTCTTTTGCCTCTCTAGCCAGCTCCTCTTTCTTTCATTTTGGCTGTGATTTCGGAGCATATTTTTCTAAAATTCTCAGCGTTTTTTCCTCCAAGGTTGTTAGCATTTCTTCAGTTGTTTTATTCTCGAAAATTGTTCTCCATTCTATTTGGGCCATGTGCGATCTGATTGCTTCCCAATTTATAGTCTTGGAGTTTAAGTTAAAGGCCCCGAATTTACTTCTTTCCACAATATGTGTATTGTCTTTTAATGCTGTCGTCATATTTGTTGATATCTCGATTAAGTTGTGGTCTGAGATAATGGTTGGGGTTATTTTTATATCGGCAATCAAGTTCGTGTTATTCGTGAATACCAGATCCAGGCAGTTATTTCTTCTGGTATTTTCTGTTATCTGCTGTGTCAGCATAAACTCATTTGTGAGAGCCATCAACATTTTTGCTTGCTCCTGGTCTTCTCTTGTGCCCCCCTTGTCCTGGTGAATATATATATTCCTATCCACCCTTTTGTATTTTATAAATGGGAAGTTAAAGTCTCGGCAGATCATTATATTGGGGGATGGAGGGTTTATGGCCTTTACTAACTTTCTGATGTCATCAATGGCCTCCGAGAATTTTTCGGTTGGGGTGCTTGGAGGTCTATAGATGACTATTACTATCAAGTTTAGTTTTTCTAATTTCACTGCTAGGAGTTCCACATAGCTGTTTGATTTACTTATTATTGTCTCTGTCATATGACCTTCCTGTACATATATAGCACAGCCACCTTTCCGTCTCGTCGTTCTATCCGCTCTTAGCAAGTTGAAGCCCTCTATATTTATCTCTTTCTTATCAATACAATGTTCGCAGTTTTCACAATTTCCTTGGCAATCTTTAAGATGAGTTTCTGTGAGGCATGCGATGTCCGCCCTTGTTTCGTCCATAAATCCTTTCAGGTACGAAACCTTATTGAGTGATTGGTTTGGTCTTATTCCTTGAATATTATATATATATATATATATATATATATCTATATATATATATTATGTGTGTGTGTGTGTGTGTGTGTGTGTATATATATATATATATATATATATATACAGGGTGGGCCGTAAGTTTCCATACATAGGAAAAATTAAACGTTTGTTTTTATGTTTCAGATACCCTAAGAATATGCATTTGACGTAAGATCTTGTTTACTGATGAAGCAAATTTTTACGTCAATGGAGAGGTTAATCGGCAAAACATACGTTATTGGAGTAATGCTAACCCTAACTGGCTGAGTCCGACGAAGATGCAAGGTGCCGGTAAAGTGATGGTGTGGGCCGGATATGGGGTGACAGAAGTATTGGACCAATTTTTGTCAGTGGAAATCTTAATGCCGAAAGGTATCTTAACATGTTGCAAGAAGAGATTTTCCCTCCCTGCTAAACGAGGAAGGTAACTTCCCAGTTTACTTCCAGCAAGATGGAGCTCCACCTCATTATGGTCTTCACGTGCGTCGGTATTTGGATCAGCAGTTTCCGGATGCTTGGATTGGTCGGCGTGGTCCTGTGGAGTGGCCTCCCAGATCCCCAGATCTCACCCCCCTTGATTTCTATCTTTGGGGGCACTTGAAGGCCATGGTGTATCCGGAAAAGATACGAGACATAAATCATCTAAAGGAACGTATCACCAACGCCATTACAAGCATAACGTCAACTGTGCTAATGCGTGTTCATCAACAGTGGGAACACGTATTGAAATGTGTTTTCAAAACAATGGCAACCATGTAGAGCATATTATATAAATAAAAATGGTTGTCCATAAAAAAATGTTTATTTATCCTATGTATGGAAACTTACGGCCCACCCTGTATATATATATATATATATATATACACACACACACACACACACACACACACACACATATATATATATATATATATTATATATATATATAATATATAATATTCAAGGAATAAGACCAAACCAATCACTCAATAAGGTTTCGTGTCTGTTATATACTCTCCTTGCAATTCCTCTTCAAAGAATGCATTTGTGTCAGGTATCGCTTTGTCACTTTTTGGGGTGTATATATATACAGGGCGTCCCAAAAAAATGTATACACACTTTAACAGCTGATAGCTCAATTGATGTTTCTTTCTTTCCAAGTTAAACCCATTAGAATTAATAATGGCAGTCAGACTAAGCTTTGAACAAAGGAAATTCATTCTAAATGCTACTGGAAGTGTGAAAACGCAGTTGAAGTGCAAAGACAGTTTAGGAGGGAGTTTCAAACAGATCCACCAACGCGACTTACCATCACTCGAATTAGAGATAAGTTTGAAGCCGATGGAACTGTTCAGAATGTCCACAAGAAGCGTTCCGGAAGACCACGGACATCGACAAGCCCCACAAAGCAAGAAGAGTACTGGAAACGTATCACCAAAGTCCAAGAAAATCTGTGCGGCAAGCGAGTCGTGAGGTAGGAATTTCAGAATCGTCTGTCCAACGCATTTTGAAGCGCTGTCAATGGAAAAGTTACATTCCAAGATTAGTCCATGCTATTAATGAAGATGATCCGGACCGAAGAGTGGAGTATTGCGAGTGGTACTTGGCACGATGTGGATGTGGATTGGACGAAGGGGTTTCGTAGAATACCCTCCGCGTTCACCAGACCTCACACCACTAGACTTTTTTTATGGGGATACTTAAAAGACAAAGTCTACGCTATAAAACCTGCAACAGTCGCTGAATTGAGAGCAGCCATTGAACGAGAATGCACACAAATACCAAACGAAATGTTTCGTGATGTTTGCGATTCCATTGCTTCGCGTTATCAGCAGTGCCTGGACCAGAACGGACGTCAGTTTGAAAACAGGCGTTGACAAAACAATTAAATAATGTCTGTAGATTCTATTACATTTTGAAAATGAAATGTATTTTAATAAACACTGCCTTTATAAGTATTTAAAGTGTGTATACATTTTGGGACGCCCTGTATACAGGCCCGGATTTAGCTATAGGCGAACTAGGCGATCGCCTAGGGCCTCGCGCCAAAGGGGGCCTCGCTCAAGCCGTTTTGCGCGTTCTGTTCAAGTGGTATTAATGATTTAGAACTCTATGAAGAACTTAAAGTACTTTGCAGGTTTATACCTGAGAAAACAGATCTCGGAAATGCCCTTGTTTATATAGTGCAAAAACAACTAAGTGAGATTTATCCTAATGTTTATTTATGTTGCACTTCGAATAGTATTAACCATCCCAGTTACTGTTGCTTCGGCTGAAAGAAGTTTCTCGCGTCTCAAACTTATTAAAACATATTTGCGTTCCACCATGTCTCAAGCGAGATTGCAATCATTAGCTATGTTATCAATAGAAAACGATATAACAAATTCATTAGATTATTCTCAATTAATTGAAGAGTTTAGCTCGAAGAAAAGTAGAAAAGCATTGCTGTAATATTCAAGGAGCATCTGAACCAAATATTAAAGCATTAATATATATTTAGCCTGATAAGTCGATCGCTCACTGTTATAAAAAATGAAATGTCAACATCTCTTATACATCACATATGAAAAACGTTTGTATACTATGGAAAGTCATTACCTATAATATTATATAAATCTTAGAAATCATTGTCTTATATTTTCGATACAAATCTTGATTCATATTATAATTTATACTTATTTGTATGGTTTATTTATATTTCTTATACAATTTCCATGCGTGATTATTTTGGTTTGGTTTAATTTTTAAGTGCTGGCATAGTTCTGTCTATGCGGGATTCTAATATTGCTGGTATAGTACCGATAATTAAGTCCATATTTTCATATATATATAGGCCTAGGGCCTCGCAATTTCTAGATCTGCCTAGGGCCTCGCAACTTCTAGATCCGGCCCTGTATATATATATATATATATATATATATATATATATATATATATATATATATATTATATATATATATATATATATATATATATATATATATATATATATATCAGCTATAGAGGTATTAGTATAATAAAGATTGCTGACACCATTGGTTCATTATCTCAGCATATTTCATTATAATATTGATTTTATAAATATTCATATTTTAACTCTTAATTAAAACTTCGAAGAGAGAAAGATGGTGCAATCTTTTATCATTCTTGATTCTAATAATTTCACTATTAATAAGGACGAGACTTCGATACTTTTATCTTAAATATTCTGAAATTGTTCCAAAACTTGAGGAATGCTTAGTTCAGGTACGGCCGGCCCCTCTTATCAAATGGACTTACCCACTGGCTTTTTGGCTTTAGCCTTTTTTCGCTTCTTTTTTAACTTTAGTCGTTCACTGGTCGTCGTCAGTTTGTTTACTTTTTTTAACTTTTCTCGAGCTCGACTCCACAATTTTAACCCATTTTTAAAATTTTTAAAGAAAATTGAGGAGGGCCGTTTCATACAAACACATTCTTTGGTTGTTAATTTCTTTGTGGCTTTTCATATATATATATATATATATATATATATATATATATATATATATATATATATATATATATATATATATATATATACAGGGTGTCCCATAAGTCCGGCATCATAGGAGAAATTCATATTTTTCTATTTCTACAAACCATAATTCATATTTTTCTCTTTCTACAGGCCATAATGTCTGTGAGCAAGGAAGAACGAATCCAGATAATTCTACTCATAGGAAATCGGAGTCAAAGAGAGGCCGCTGCTGAATTTAACAGACTGCATCCAGACCACGAGCCAATAACACAGAGTTGTGTTAGCAGACTTGTTGCAAAGTTTAAGGAAACAGGATCCATAGAAGATAAACCACGCAGTGGACCTTCAAGGAGGTCCACTGACGATGATACAGCGACTGCTATCCTGGCTCATTTTAGCAAAAGTTCCAATAAGTCTCTTCGGCGATTGTCCGCCGAGACAGGAGTGTCGAAAAGTAGCATCCATCGCATTCTTCAGGCTCACAAATGGCATCCATATAAACTTCAGATCCTACAGAAATTAAGCAAAGATGATCCCGACCGGAGGATGGAATTTTGTGAATGGGCTACGGAACAATACATATTGAGCACGTTCTGTAAATAAAAGCTTTTGTTTTGCCTTTTTTTATTATTTTTCCTATGATGCCGGACTTATGGGACACCCTGTATATGTATATATATATATATATATATATATATATATATATATATATACACTCGTATATACAAAGTGGCCCAAGAGAAAGTAGTCCTATTATTTCTTTTAACAAAACTCAACGGGGCTAGTTTATCTTGGGCCACCCTATATATGAAAAAGAAAGAGAAAAAATCAGGAACAAGATGAGTAAGGGAATTGGTGGCTATCAAATCTTAATGACTAAATGTGTTGTTCGCTTCTTACTAATCAACCTGGCGAGAACTTCGCTCTTCTGAAATAGATTAAGTAACGTAGTATCAAAAACCTTGAACGATTTACATCGCAATTTGATATTCATTAAAGCCAATTAATTCACAGAGGGACACCTGCCGTATTTCACCTTTAATCACGGGACCAAGCTGCGTCGTCTTAGCCTCCAATTTAATGCAATGTTTAGACGCAGAAACACCATTTTTGAGTTGGTTTAAATTGGATTGCGAGTCGAAGGCCGTCGTCTATTCTGCTTTCAAAGCTTTAATTCTCAAGTTAATAAATTTAATACGACGAAAAAAGCACTTTGGACGTTCCCAAATTTATAATTTAACAATTACTGCTAATATACGATTACGTAATATATGCATTTTCATTAGAATTGCTTTTAACGTAATCATATTATTATTATTATTTTCTGTGTGTGTGTGTGTGTGTGTGTGTGTGTGTGTGTGTGTACTATAATAAAGACCTTTCTATAAAAACGCACAAGTCTTCTAGTGTTTACTAAATGCGATATTCACATGTGGCACGCCCAATCCTCGAGTGTTCAAATAAGGAATCTGTAAAAGATTTGATTCAGATGAAGTTTGATCACTTTTATTACTAAAAAAATATTGATTTCGAACGTTAATTAAATTACATTTACAGTATCAAAGTTACAAATACAAAGTTACATATATTTCTATATTTACAGTAACTTTATCTTCCGTAAAAACAAATCGACAGATTTGAAACTCTCGTGTAGATTTTTGTAGTTTTTAAAGCAGAAGAAAATCCGACGACAAATAGTAAATTTAGCGTCTCGTTTTATTGAGGAATTTAAAGTATTTAAATATGAACATTGTTTCATATTTAAATTTCTTGAATTCCGTGTTTTTTTTTGTTTTTCTTGTTTTCTTTACCGCTTCCGCTTATCGTATCTCTCTCTCTCTCTCTCTCTCTCTTCCTCTCTCTCTCTCTCTAGAGAAGGGTGGGAAGGGGCCGATAGAGAAGGGTGGGAAGGGGCCGATAAAGAAAAAGGGTGGGAAGGGGCCTACTGATGGCCCAAAGAAACCGAAGGATGTAGCTACCGGTCGGGGTGGTCGGGTGGTGTAAGTGCGTCTATGGGTGGCGACGGGTATCGAAAGGTCTCGGGCAAGAAGGCTGCGAAAGCCGAAGCCTGAGACCCCAGTTGCCCCTGTCAGGACCTGCAACCGCTTTAGGCGCCTGTGCTCGAAGGAGTAAGACACCGTTTTGATTGGGGATTCGCAGATCAGGGGCCAGGAGAAGTACTTTGCTTCTGCAAACCGGGACGGGAGGAAGGTAAGGTGTTTACCTGGGCGGGGAACAGCGCACTTAAGGAAGGAGGTAGAGAAGGTGCGCGTGGCTAGTCGGAGGACTGCGATCGTTGTCCACGCTGGTGGCAACGACCTGTTCCTCAAAGGCGGTAGGGTAGGTCTTACGGAAGGGATCATCACCGAGATCATGTCTCTTGCGGATGATCTAAAATTGAGGACAGACAGGGGAATGTTAATGGGTATTTTACCGCGGATGAATGCCAGTGACCACGCGCTCAGTAAGGTCATTGGCATCAACGAGAGGGTGCAAGACTTGTGCGTCCCGCTGGGTGTGAGGTTTATTGACCCCTTCGACGCATTTTCGGGTAGGTGGGACCTTTACCAGAGGGATGGTGTCCACCTCAATAACACGGGTAAAGGTGTGCTAGGCGCGCTGCTCGACCGGCACCTATACAGAATGGTGAGGTCGAGTCCGGGGAGAGATGATGTTGAGCCGGTGGCGGACGTACCTTCAACTGAAGGGTGTGTCCAGGTACAGGTGGGTGACCCTCCTTCCACGTTGGAGGGGGCTCAGGCTCCTGCGGAAGTTGCCCCCTCGTTGGTGAGGGGCTCTTCAACTCCCGACAGCCCTGGCTGTTCGGGAAACGGGTCGTGCTAGGGGGCGGTCAGAATACGAAAGGCTCCCTCTGTGCAGTGCTTTTTAATGCTAGGTCGATTAGGAACAAGTTTTGCGGGCTACGGGCGCTCTTAGCATCAGCATACCAGGATATTGTTGCTATCACCGAGTCCTGGATTCATACTGATCGTAGGAACAACGTTGGGGAGTTCGAAATTCCCGGGTATAGAATGTTTCGCAAAGACCGCACCCGTGGGGAGGAGGGTGGGGTACTAATATACGTGAGGGACACGTTGAGTCCGGTTGACTGCCAGTTCCGGTCGGAACGGGAGCTGCTTGGCGTCGATCTGAACGTGGAAGGGCCGAACTATAGGTTAATCTTGGTGTACAGACCTCCGCATCTCCTCCTCGAGGAGGATACAGCCCTGTACACCGAACTCCGTAGCCTGCTAGGGGATAGGGTGTGTGTAGTTTTAGGAGACTTCAACTGTCGCGGAATAAAGTGGGAAGACAGGACTGCTGATGCTGAAGGGAGGAGTCTAGTTGACTTTGCTGATGAGAACTTCCACACTCAGTGGGTCAATGAGTCTACACGAGGCGAAAGCGTTCTAGACTTAGTATTCACGACCGAAGACAACCTCGTCACCGGCCTCACCGTTGACGAATCGTTGGGCGGGAGTGATCACGGTCTGATTAGGTTCCGTGTGTGCGTCCCTCGGGTGAAGCGTAGTAACTCGAGAGGCAGTAAGCTCGATCTACAGCGGGCGGACTTTGTTAGCCTCCGGATAGCGTAGGTGAGATGGGATTAGAGGTCGGCGGCGATGCTACAATCGACGGTTACGCGCCCTGAACTTGTTTTCGCTGGAAACTCGGAGGCTGCGCGGTCAACTGATCGAGGTTTTCAAGTTCTTACGCGGGTTCAACGATGTCGATTTTAGAAGCATGTTTAGTTTAAATGATAACCCAACTCGCAACAATGGTTGGAAGTTGGATTTGAAACGGTTTAGGACTAGTGTGTGTGGGAATTACTTTACGTATAAGATCTGTGACACGTGGAACAGTTTACCTCCAGAAGTTGTGAACAGTTCCTCTGTGGATCATTTCAAGAAAAGGTTAGACCAAATCTTGCACACTATTTGAGTGTGTAGAAAATTTTCCCTGGCATTGTTGCCATTGGTACCTCCTCGGTATGGGCCGCAAGGCCTTTTGCGGTACTTCTCTCTCTCTCCCTCTCTCTCTCTCTCTCTCTCTCTCTCTCTCTCTCTCTCTCTCTCTCTCTCTCTCTCTCTCCATTTAATGTTAATTTCGGTATATATTTTGTCCATTTCTATATCGTATACATATATGAAAACAAACATGTTTAGTTTGCGAGCATTATTTAACACTCCACTGATCAGTTACAAAAAGGTAAAAACTTTTACATGCATTAAAAATATCACAGAAACAGAAATAATACTAAAATTTGTCAGAAACAGTTTGTAAACAAAAATAATGATCAGTTTTAACTACTTATATTATATTATTTATATATATATATATATATATATATCCTAAATTTCTGTTACAACTGCAACTTCCTTTCTGAGTATTCCGTTGGATGTTAATAATACACTAAACCATCGCATACGTACGTGTATATATATATGTGTATATGTATATAATTTTTTTTGTACCACAAATTTAATGCTTACAGTATATATATTGCTCGCAAAGTAATCGCGGGATAGAGGTTTTAGTCAAAGTAAATGATATTACCCTACCGTAAATCTGTTGTCGGCTGAGTATGTAAAAACTCCTGCAGTTAAAATATGCAAATCCCTCTGTCGCATCCACGTCACCTGGAGAGAGATAATTATATTGTAATTTCAGCACCAGTATAGTCAGCTGACAATTTCCGCCAGACAGATTTACCTCCACATTTAATTCGTAGTGTTATTAGTAGAAATTATCAGATTATATATATATATAGGGTGGCCCATAAGTCCCAATCGGTTATAATTAAAGCGAAAATACAAAAAATGAAACGAAGTAAAAAGCTTATAATAAGTTTAGAAATATTTATTGATTATTCAAAGTGGAAAATACAGGGTGAGCGAAAAGTCCCTGTGCACCTACAAGACGTGTATTGAACCTGTATCTGCACTGTGTTGGAAGTGGACAGGTGCACAGGGACTTTTCGCTCACCCTGTATAACCATCTCGACAAATATTCTTTCCTTAGTAATCGATTACGTTAGTGTGAGCTCCGCTAGATGGATTTTTTCTTTAATTATAACCACCCTGTCTACAAAATTTTGTATCGTCCTCTTACATGGTAACTTAAAAAAATTAATTAGTAAAAATTTCACCTCTTTACTATGGTACTGAAATTATTGTAAATCTTCTGTACCTCTTTTTACGATCCCCTTATTTTTGAAAATAAAAGGGAAAAGAGATTTTATCACGTATACTTACTGTATCTTATTAAAAGGCTATCAAACAACTGTAACTCTTTGATATAAAACACATAAACAAAAAAAAAAATCATTAACAGGAAATCCTTTTAATAGTTGCCCATTTTTGTGCAGTTTATTACGTGCTCTTTTAAACAGATTTTTTACCGTTTATTTCAACTGAAAATGCTGTGATTCAGTTTTATATATCAAGTGAAATAATTGATTCTTGTACTTTTGAAAGTAGAAAGAAGAATGCTCCCGTATTTATTATACGGAGTTGTGCATACCTTTGCTAGGAGGGTGCAAACTTTACTGGACTGCCAATGTGGATGTGTTATACAGGTTTTAATCGATAATTTCATTGTGATTTCAGATCAAGAGGTGAAGATGACGGTGGCTAGTGTCGTTGGAGATAGTGAAGAACAATGTGTGATTGACCGAATTCGAGTAAATGTCTATCGAGAAACGATGGAAGCAGGTGCAGCTTTCATCAATCGGAAGTGGATCGTCCATAAACTTCATCGTAGTGAAACATGGGTGACTGACAACTAGAAGAAAGGATATGACTTGTGCTTTACAAAATAGGCAGGCCCAAAAAACTGTCGCAGGAGAACAAAAACATTGTGACTGAAAACAGTGGCAAAAGGCGACGAAGCTGCACTCAAATTGCCAAAATCATCTTGGAGAGACGAAAGAAGGCTGTTGAGTGACTAGGCTAACCATACGTACCGTTTTGAACGGGACAGTACCGTTTGTTTTATATTTCCTGGCCGTCCCGTCGTTTTAATAAAAATGTCAATTTTGTCCCGGTTTATGTACTTACTTTTTCATGAATACAGAATATTACATAACCCCGTCCCTTTTTTGCCATCCAATGTCCCGTTTTTGTCTCAAGGAAATATGGTCAGCCTACTGTTGACCGATCAACGATTCAACGATATCGCACGAAGCAAAGACTGCAGCCATCCCATATGATCCCAAAGCCATTGATATCCCCAACAAACGTTGAGAATTGACTGGTTTGGCGATTATCTGCGTCTGTGGGATGAAGATTATTTCATATACCTGGTATCAAGCGATAAATCCTTCTATGATAATAAAAACGTAGAAAAGTGAAGTTTTTTGCAATGATAAATCCTTCGTTTGGACTGTCCGTCGTCCAATTTATCAAAATGGCAGTGTGGAGTCACTTTCCTTAGAAGATATTGTAAACCATGCGCATTATCAATAGCTTTGCCAAAAAAAAAAAAAAAAATCTCGTTGCATCGGGATATTCATTTGCTTTACTGCTGTCAAAATGATGTGGGTGATCAAAGAAGAAGGCGCCTCATGGGATGGTGCATTTTATCGACAGATTATTCATACCAAAACTGTCATTCTATTTTTTTCGAATGCACAATGTAAGGGACACTTCGAAAGTAGTTTATCTTCATGATAGTGCCCCATGCCACCGTGCAAATGCCCCCCAACAACTTCTAAGAGACTTTGGGACTGATTTCTTTGATCCGACTCAATGGCTAGGAAATTCCCCTGATCTGAACGTAGTAGGGAACTTTGGAGTGATTTTCAAGGACAAAGTGCAAGATTCGATGCTGCAGGAAATTCGTCCCAACCAATATTCTCAAGAGGTCCTCCTTCAGCACATTCAAACTATCCTCCACGAACTTGAACATGACAGAGATTTGTTTGAACGTTTGCTGAAATCATACCCTGAACGTCTGAGATCTGTGCATGAGGGTACAGTTTTGTATTCAGTTTGAATAAAGCTTTTAAATGGTTTACTATTTTTTGCTGTATCTTTGTTTACTTTGACTTTTACTCCCTAGCAAAAGGTTATGCACAACCCTGTACAAAGTATTTTGTTCTTTAATAAATTTATATAAAAGCAATAGATATTTGCCATTGAATGTGAAATGACACATTCATAGTTAAAAATACTTCATATTCAATTTGAAAAGCATTTGCGAGGGTGACATTTCCATCATAGAATATATTCAATTGCTCAAGCTTGAAAGCACTGCAAAGAAATATGTATAATTTATTTTTTAAAACGAATTTTTCAGTCATTTGACCATACATAGAGAAAATAATGGCTTGTCATTATCACCATATTTCACCGTTAAATAGTAGTTAACCATCCCCATATTATTGTAACAAATTCCCTTTTGTCTGCATATACCTCTGGATGACCATTAAAACAATACCTCTGATAGAACAGTGCTTAACTATCTATGACTGTGGCTACAAACATCAAATTAAATTCTTTTCCTTATGGACAATTGTAACTTCAAAGTTTGATTCGTCTTAAATTTGGAAACTGTACAGAAACTGTCTACATTAATTTTATTTAGTTCAAAATGCTTTAACTATTCTAATAAACTATTAATATTGATTTTCCTTTCATCTGTATGCAGAAATTTATATTTAATATTCTTTCCTGCCTTCTTCCTTGTCCACACCAACCACAAAGACCAACTATTTCTCTCAGTTTCAAGCCCATTCTTTGTAGTTTCGTGTCTGCAAGTAATACGAAGCCAGTTCCATCGACGCCAAAGATAGTCTATCGTCTTCTTCACCGTTCAACAAGAATCTTTAATCGCCATTCAACATTTGGTACAACCTTCTCATATTATTATTATCCAAATTTGTCTGTTGGTATGATTGTTAGAGAGGTTAACCAAACCATAGTTTCCTTGTCTTTCCACTTGGTACTACATGTGTACATATACTGTATACACACATACAGTGTGTGTGTGTGTGTGTGTGTGTATATACACACACTGTGTGTGTATATATATATATATATGTTACGCCCAAACATCGAAATCGCTCAGTGAGCGAAAAAAACAGCCACAACGCGTTATGGATGCACCTAAGTGACCACACACCGATGTTAGATATTTTTTCGCTTCATGGCCGTTCTCAAACAACCACAACGCGTTGTGGACGATTCGGATATGACCACAACGCGTTGTGAACGATTTGAAAATTATTGAATGCCCGGTTAGGTCAACTGTACGCCCTTGACGACTGGTTAAGTCGTGATATTTTCGTCAAAACTAACGAAAATATCACGGCTTAACCTAACCAATCGTCAAGGGCGTACAATTAACCTAACCTGGCATTCAGTTGACCTAACCGGGCATTCAGTTGACCAAACCGGGCATTCAATTAACCTAACCAGTTGGTTAACTTTTACGTCTCATTCTAAAGTTGCTTAAAATTAATCGAAACCTACGGGAAAATTATTGATAATCATTTTTTAAAGGACTTTATCTTTTTTCTAGCATATCTGCTTAACTTTGTTTTTTAATCGGTGAATACGTCGATAAATATACGTCGTGTTTATATCATTTCAATATACGTCGTGTTTAAATAGAATTTGATGAAAGACATCGGTGTGTGGTCGTTTCAAATCGTCCACAACGCGTTGTGGTCATATCCGAATCGTTCACAACGCGTTGCGGTTGTTTGAGAACGGCCATGAAGCGAAAAAATATCTAACATCGGTGTGTGGTCACTTCAGTGCATCCACAACGCGTTGAGGCTGTTTTTTCCGCTCACTGAGCGATTTCGATGTTTGGGCGGCGCGTAACATATATATATATATATATATATATATATATACTGTGTGTGTGTGTGTATATATATAGATATATACTGCGTGTGTGTATATATATATATATATATATATATATATATATATATATATATATATATATGGTACTTTCCTGTTATCCCGGACCCCCGACTTTTTGCCGAAAATATCCCAACTTAATCTAATCAGTTGTCAAGGGCATACAGTTGACCTAGTAGTATAGCCGAAAAAGGGGAGAGTGCAAGAATGTTGCAGGTTATTATGTAATGTTGCAAAGGGGGAGTGGGGTTGTCGCAAAGGGGGTAGGGGTTGTCGCAAAGGGGGGTGGGGGTTGTTGCAAAGTGGGGGAGGGTATTGTTGCAAAGGGGGGTGGGGGAAACTTGGAGGCGGCGTTATCCCCCAAGAGAAAGGAGAGAAAGAGGAGGAGAGGTGTTCACCTGGCAGGAGCCAAGTGCACATTAAGACTTCAGCCGAGTTGGCGTTGCTTTATAGGCTCCTAATCAGCCAGTTGGCGTAAATGGCTTGAGTTGCCAGATACCGCGATACCATTGTATACATTATTATAGACTCCTAATCAGCCAGTTGGCTGTAAATGGTTGTCAGATACCTCTTTTAGCAGTATTATTGTATACATTATTATTATATACGCCTAATCAGCCAGTTGGCTGTAAATGGCTTGAGTTGCCAGATAGCGCCATGTATTCATTTAATCGAAGACAGTTGCCAGATACCATTGTATACACTATTATAGACTCCTAATCAGCCAGTTGGCTTAGAAGGCTTAAATATTGCCAGATACCGCAATACCGTTGTATGCATTATTATATTTCGAATACCGGTAGTAGAAGGCATAACAATAAACAACATTGCATCATTCTTTTTATTATAAATATATAGAAAATAAATATACATTTGAGGAATATGCATATAACAGAAATATATACACACAATTATGGATATATATAAAATAAAATATACATTTCAAATAAATATACACTTCAATAGAAATATGTACATAACAGTACAGGAGAAATACACACACACACAATTATGGAGATATATTTATAAAATAAATATACTTTTCAAATAAATATACATTTCAATAGAAATATGCGTATAATCAGTACAGGAGAAATGTCAAGCAAAATATAAATACAATTCACTTTTTTTTCAAAATACTAAACTCGGTCTTAATCGAGTTTACAATTACATCATTATTGCTCTGCATTACGCAGTATATGCGGCTTAATAATATTTCACCGCTTAAAGTATAGGGAAACCTGTATTCGATATGAAGGGCTTTCATATCGTTCAGTACTATTTTTGTTCCCACTTTACAACCGGTTGGTAAGTCATCTTTAAATACGTCTAGAATACAATCAAAAGCACGCACAAAGAGTTCATCGTTAGCTACATTATTAAACACAAGTTTATAAGAACGCTTTTCCAATCGAGGGTTTATTTCTACCGACTCGAGCTTTTCAATCGTGAACTCACTCAACATAGCGGCAATTGAAATAATCTTCTAAATCGTTACGACAACTGCGCGTTATATAAAGAAATAGTTCTTCAGGGTGAACGGTGTAGGTGAGCTCAGCCTTGTACCGATCAATTGCTTTGTACCAAAGTTCATGGTATTTCAAAGAGTCTAAACTTTTTAAATAAACATCCAGCACTAGACCATTCTCACCAGCCCTACACTCGGTAAACCCATCGAGCAGAGCGGTGTATGCGTATTCAAGTACTGTATCAAAATAAACATATCCGTAACACGCGCGTCTAATATAGGTTTCAGTTTACGGAATCCGACGATTTCAAACATTCTGTCGAGGATGAAACGGTTTCGCGTAGGAATAAGAGCGTTATTATCAGAAGCATTCTTCCACATCAACCGTATATCAATGCACGGCCGATCGTTATTTATACACAACGTACATACAACGGCGTATGAGGGTGCGTCACTAATCTGCTCTCTTCTTGTACCTACGTTAGCAGGTATTTTATAACGATCTTCACTCCACTTCTCAACTATCACAAAGATTCTATTCATCTCCTCGATACTTAAATAAACCCGTTTGTTTGTCGGTCTACATTCCGTTTCCAGTACATAGCTAATGGTACCGGAATTACGCCTGAACACGCGCAACGATTTCGTCACGGACACATCGTACGAGGCGTTGAGAATGCTGCTCAAAGGAAGTTCCATCGTATTCGAGAGCGCACGTCCACTCGGCTCAAGCTCTGAGATAACTATGAGCCGTGTGAGGCACGCAGGTAGGCAGGAATGGTTCGACGGGCGGCTGACTCGATGATACGTGAATGGGCTTGTTCCGCGAGTCGAATTGTTGTACCGGTACAAGAATATCACTACCAGCCTACGCACCAGACATTTTGGATAAGAACTAGGAACATGTTTTACTAAATATCTCCACACTCCGGCGCACTATTTGAGAGGAACATATGTTCATATTTTTCCTTTCTGCCCATCAAACGATACTCGTCTCTAAACTCTGTTAAAAATTCACGCAGGGCACTAGCCACAACCTCACTACGAACCTCATCATGATATACGTTAATATAGTGATAAAAATACTTAAGATTGTCCATGATCACGAGATTCACATTTCCAGTCGTAGGGTATGAGTAATCGACATGGTGTAGCATGACGTAATACCGCTTGTCACACCACCCATCAGCAAGACTCATTATCCATACCTGCTGCTTCTCTTCTGCACGCGTTGTTTCTTTTACTTCACGGTGTATGTGAGACTTTATAAAGTTTAGCTCTGCAGTATACTTCAGCACATCGTCTGTGCAACGAAAGCCTTCAACGGTCTCACCAGAACATCCGTAGAGTATTTGTACATCTTGGAACTTCGCACAATCCAATGTGTTTTTAAAAGAGGCATAGGAGGGATGAATAGGAAGTTTTTCGGTATCCACCACATCCTGGCACTTTACTGAATACCATTTCGTAAACGTTGTACAAGCAATATTAAAGGTAGCCATTTGAATACACGTCTGATCTGAATACACGTCTGATCTCTCGGGCTTACTGCGGTCGACTGACCACGCAGGGACTCCCAGATAGTAGCATGACTCACGGTCTTACAGTGGGCGGAGCTTAGAACTTTCACCTACACACACACACACACACACACACACACACACACAAAGGAGAAAGTGAAACGCTATTTGAAACATGATTTATTTAATAAACGAGATATTCAAGTTATATATATTTACAAATACGATTTAATAAACGAGATAGTCAAGTATATATATATATATATATATATATATATATATATATATATATTTACAAATAGATACGATTATATACAAGACGTGTGAGTTAGAAGCATCATTGGTATCCAAAGGGTACGGTATCATAGGTACCAGGTAACTGGTAACGTTTCCTATAGGTGTTACGGCACACCATCGTACCCCTAAGTTCCTTCACGCCCCCCAGCTTCTGCGCCCGAAAATTGTGGGTGCCTACAATTAGTTGGGGAGGTTGTTCATCCAAACATACTAGATCCTTCAACGACTCAAAGTTAACAACCTCCCGATTCGCATGGTTGAGCGTAATACCCTTTGCCTTCACGATATATTTCATTTCCTCCCCCACCCTGACCCGTACCCCATAAGTCTTAGGTCCTGTTGAGGCAAAAGAGTCGGCGTATGCGTTGTCCCCATACTCATCCTTGATCTCATCAGTGAGCTCGCCGAGGAACTCCCCAATAGTGGGCATGTATTCACCCTCCCTCTCTGTGAATATCACGCTATCTGTATCGGCATACAATACTCTCCGCCCAAGAGAATGCAATAGACCCCAAAGTTTTATACGGGCGTAGGCTGTTGTGAAGCTGGCCACAGGTATGTTTGTAACCCTTGAGGTATCTGTGGCAAATTCAGTGTTGTTGTACTTTATTACGTAAGTATTACCTACATTTACGATCTCCATGACCTCTTTATCGGGGGCATTGGCATAATCCCAGACATCGCTATAACTTTGTGCCAAATGAATGCTCCCTCTGCCGGTATTCTGCGCAAATTTTCCCCATAGACTGTTTAGACACAACTTTGCACTAAAGCGCTTGCCAGGATTCTTTACAATTTGGACACGATCAAGTTGTATACCTTCGCGGTCGCGGTAACGTTGAATATAGGCAGACTTTTCATCTTCGGTATCAACTCCTCGCGGATACCCTGATGCCTCAACCTTATCCTTCAAAAAGGTGTTTATATATGGTGTGAAAAGGTTGGGTAGCTTCTGAAACCTCCACACCTCATGTATCTTCAGTATTCTATAACCATGGCGCACGGCTAGGGCCAACTCAGGACTTGTATATACGCCTCTGATCTTACGCTGGTGGGGTATATGGTTACATTCGCCGTTATCCTCTTCCGCGCACTTCACGCACAGGGGAAACATGAGCTTGTCGTCGATAACGACAGGTAAGATCGGCATCCATAAATTGCGTGGGGGGAGTACGTCTACGAAAGAGATCCCAAAGTAACGATCATTCAAATTTTTTGAAAATTCATTGATGGATGGTAGGCTAGGTCCCACCAGTTTCTCAGGAGCGCCCACGGGGTACGGATGCTCTTCATCACGTATGGGTATAAAGAACAGAAATCGTAGTAATGGAGCTTCACGCCCTCCGTAGGTGGGAAGTATAGTCTGAAAGGATTTGTACGTCCTCCAAACAAGCTATCACCACATTTGAGAGGATCCAGCACCATTGAACGCTTGATCGCTTTTATTTCCTCACGGTACACCTCGTCTGTCTCCATCCGTGCATCATATTCATGCTCCCACAAGACTTTGTGAGTGAACTGTGATCCTATAAGTTGATCGCGGGTGCGGGTCGATGCAAGACAGTCGGCAGGAGACCTACCGTGGATATCTCCGGTGACTCCGCACTCAGGACGGGGGCATCCATGCCACCAGCAACCGTTAAAGGAGTACACAGTCTTCACACCAGTGACACGGTTTTCACTTAACCCATCAACCCAAAAAACACGTCCATTAATCTTAATGGGTACTTCACCCGTGTTGCGGGCGTGCTTTATGTATACACCTGTCTGTTGCTGTAGGTGTATGAGCCAGTAAATAGCCTTGTGCCCGTAACTGCGGGGATTGTTTCGGTGAATAATGGCTAAGGTGTCTTTCGGCATGAAGTTATTCTTGAACACCGTAAAACATAATGATGCGATGGTGGTTGCGACTTGCAGTGGATCGCATTTGAAACGGGCTATGTACATCCTTCTAAAGGCCTGGAAACATACTCTAAGCACGCGCACATCATTCACGCAATAACGCTCACATTCATCAGCTATATTATAAGGGTTACTTTCATTAAAACTGTCGTAGTATCGATCAAAGTCTTCACGTTCATCCATACAGTCAAAATAATGTTTGGGGGGTGGTGGGCCTACGTAGTTTAAAGTCTCGCTGGTGAGGAAAGTGTATGGGAAGTATCCTTTGGAAACTTCAGCTGCTACTCCCATCACCTTGGGTAGCTTTGCTAATTTACAAGGTGTGAATAATAAAGTATCTTTAAATTGTACATTGCCTCTTATCTGCATCTGTATTAATTTGTTGCCTCTTTTCAATGGATCACCTGTAAATATCTCAGAGGATTCGTGTTCAAGCAACTCCTTATAAAGGAACTGCGTGTCAAACTTTGCCCCGTTATGGGCGAGAATATACACAGTCATTTTTTTGAACTTGTCGGCTAACTTGACAATATAGGACACAAATAGTTTCACAGGACTATCGCTGACATTCGTTTTAAAAACGTTTGTCCGTTTACCACATTTGGGGCACTCGTCACATTCGATATCCATACACTCATCACAGATAGTCTGGCTCACAAGTAAATGTGGAATTACCTCTTTGGTTTCAGCGTTCGTATATGTTTCTATATCGTAGTATACAGTTATACAAGGGTTATTTTTAGGCTTAGCATCTTTCATATAACATACATGCTTTACTCCATCCGCCTTATATTCCTCCTGGCATGTAGGACAGTGAATTACGTCACACTTGTGCTTAAATTTTCCCCAATTATCCATTGTGTGAAACATACCACATTCACAGATTCTCATTTTCCTGCACGTGCCAATTGATTTATGGAAATCAAAACAGCTATTATTGAAAAATGTGCGTCTACACACATCACAGTCTCTCTTCTCAGCTTCAACTACACGGCTTTCACATTTGGTGCTTTTACACTGCTCACATACCATGTGACATTCTTTACAATGTCTCACTATATCATCCGCAAACTCGAGGCACCCCTTACACAAATCATGATGTCTCCCATATTTTCGACTTTTGTCATAACTCGCGTAAAGCCACCTTATATTACGGATGGGGAGATACGTTGTCCCTGACAATCCTAAAATAAGTAGGGGCCTTGTACGATCTCTCACACAGCTTTTAAAAACATACACAGTCCTACGACGATCATCCAACCCAAACACAACTATGCGGACATTCATTTCCTGTTCTACCCTTCTCAGCTCTTCAGGACCCATATTACAGTCAAATTCAAGTTCACAGTCTACAGCTAGTTTACGGGCATGCTCCACGACTGTAGGCAACCAAATTTTTTGAGTTCGTGTATTTTGTACAGTAAACATACGTGCTAAGAGTACTGCTATAAAGCCGCAACCACGATCGACGTTTATATGCCGTCTATAAATAGCTTGAGAATTGAAGTTAAGAGTATACGGTATGGCACTATGACCCGCAACACGGTATACATGGTCAATATTTACCGTGAAGTTGTCCATATTGAAGGCTATACTACTTTGGGCGGCTTGCATTATACGCCCTAATATATATTCTACATCTTCAGCCGCCAAACGTCTAAATGGCACTATCACCCAATAATCGTCTACATCACCGTCATCTGACCCGAATCCAAAGGACAGACTCGTCCTGACTTCACGCTCGTCACGATTCTGAAGAGCAAACTCTATAATATGCTCTACAACCCGGCGTAGTCCGCGCTCAATTCCACTGCTATACATGACTCTAGGGTCGACCCTGACTCTATACCGATTTCTAGTCAAGGCTGGGGTGGGGGCTGCGGATCGCACCAATTCCAGCGTTATACCATCCTCAACAGAACGGGGGGCGGAATTAGTGGATATATTAGCGGAAGGTGCTGCTGATGGGGGCCCTGTTGCGTAGGAGGTTGATGGTTGGGGCTCTATTATTGTAGACTTAACAGAACGGGGGGCGGCGGATGAATAAGGGGATATATTAGGTGCTGCTGGGGGTGTTGTTGCGTAAGAGGTTGAGGGTTGGGGATCTATTACCGCTGCAACAGACGCGTATTTCGGTCGCTTTATACCTGACGTGGGTATCTCATACCTCCGCTTTGGACGTGTTACCGGTATCGCTGGTGAGGGTTCAGGGGAGGAGATCACAACTACACTGTCGTCGAGGTCATCCGTAATGATGGGCTGCTCTACCTCATCGTCATTCACGGTTCTGTGGGAGAAGAAATATAAGGATCAGCACTCAAAATTTGTAATATTTTGTAAATGACTCACTTAGGAGTGTGACGTGTTAGAAATGGACTCTGTAGAAAAATTCAGATTCACGAGCCCATCCACATGTATTATATCTGGACCTACAGGATGTGGTAAAACTGTGTTTATGCTTAAAATCATTAAAGAAAAGGGGGAGATGTTCTCGAAATTTGTGCATAAAGTTATATGGTGCTATTCGACGTATCAATCAGTGTTCAACGAGTACCAAGATGATATTTTGTTCCACAAAGGCGTATATGACGTTAATTCGTTAAAGGGAAATGAACATACAATCATTGTAATTGACGATCTCATGTTGGAGATGGATAAAACGTTTGCCGAGACATTTACAGTATTCTCCCACCATCTTAACATAAGCGTGTTCTTCATCAATCAGAATCTATTTTTCAAAAATAGATACATGCGCGATGTGTCGTTAAATACGCAATATCTAGTCTTATTCGCGCAACGTAGAGATGTATCACAAATTGGGGTATTAGCCAATCAAATGTTCCCGAATCAGCGTAAGGAGTTTTTGGAAGTTTATAAAGAAGCTACAAGCACGCGTTACGGATATTTGCTTTGCGACCTTCATCCGCGAAACACGTTTAGAGTGCTTCTGCGAACGAATATATTTCCAAACGAGCCTGAAACGGTGTATATTCCAGAATGACAAAGAGACTAAAGAAATACCGTGAATTAATAAAAATCTATCATCGACTGCCCGGGCAATGCAGCAGATGTTTATTAAAAATATCGATGCCGACTTTTTAAAATGCATCTGTGAAATCTGTCTTAACGTTATAAATTGCAATGTATCAATGAAAACCCATCAGAAGGCTCGCCTACGCCGCTACAAGAACATAATACGTGCACTCGCTCGTAAAAGCCAAACTGTAGCGAAGAAAAAACGAATTATTGTACAAACAGGAGGGTCATTTCTCCCCATCTTATTTTCAGTTTTGGGTCCTTTACTGACTAGATTAATATAATGAAGAAAGTGGTAGTGATTCCCCACGAGGTGTACGCCTCACTGCAAAGAGACACGTATCTAGATCCCCGTAAAAGCAGACTTAAAAGAATGGAAAGCGAATTGTTAGCCCTATTAAACAGTGAAAAAACACCTGATGAGAAAAGAATCTTATACCAAGAAGCTCTGCAGAAATTTCTTCACGAGTACGAAAATTATAAGAGCCCTACAGAGATTCCTGTGGTTATTAGGCACAGCACGGGGGACGATGGCGACATAGGATCTGTACCCGACGACACAGCTGACCAACCAAAAAGATTAGCCACACAACATATCGAACATGTATTAAAAAATACCCTCCCACTTACATTGAGGAGTAAAGGCTTAAGTCTTTATAATCTATTGAATGAGGATCCCGCCATACAATGGACCGATACAGGGGAGATCATTGTGGAAGGATCAAAGGTACAGGGATCGAATATCGTAGACATTGTCCATGATCTGGTGAGAAAGTGGGATAGGCCATCACCATCAGGATGGAAGCATATTAAAGCAAGACTACAACAAATAAATGTCCCTAAAACGTTGATAGGAAATCTGAACAGGTTAAAAGACTTGGAACATGCAACGCCTGTGACACAATTGAAGGCGCCGTCACCCCCGGCGGTAACACCTTTGAAGAGGAGCAAGAAGAGGTTAAACCAACCCTACCCACGTGCCTCTAAAATACGCAAATGGCTAACGTATTAACTAAACGCTATTATGACATTTCTACCCCATCCTCTTACGGCGGCGTAGATAGACTGTACAGAAGTGTTTACGGAGTAGGAAAAAAAGATGTTGAAAGATTTTTGAGGGAGCAGGACGCTTATACGCTTCATAAGCCTGTGAGAAAAAGGTTTAAAACAGCCAAGACAACGGCTTCCTCGATTGATTCTATTTGGCAAGCAGATTTAACAGACATGCAAAGATATTCTGTGTATAACGATGGTTACCGCTACATTCTATTCATAATAGACGTATTCTCTAGATATCTGTGGCTAGTTCCTCTGAAAAATAAATCACCTGAAACAGTTGCTAAAGCCACCAAAACGCTAATGTTAAAAGAAAACAGGGTTCCTGGCTATTTTTGTACGGATATGGGGAAGGAGTTTATAGGCCGTGCTTTTCAGAATATGTTGACAGAGTTTAATATCAGCTATTACACAACCAATTCTATACATAAGGCTTCTTTAGCTGAAAGAGTTCAGCGCACCATAAAGGAACGCATGCACCGTTATTTTACACATAAAAACACATACAGATTTCTAGACATTCTGGAATCATTGGCATCATCCTACAACCGCTCACACCATCGCACGATTGGGGCAACACCTAACGAAGTTTTAGAAAGAGGTACGCTCCCGAGAAGAGATGGATCACCACCACCACCACCACCACACTCTGTGCGCTTCAAAATCAATGATTATGTAAGGCTGTCGCGTTCGGGGAATAAATTCGCAAAGGGTTTTGAGCAAGGATGGACACGCGAGATTTTTAAAGTTAGGGCTGTGAGACCTAAAGGTGTGATAATGATGTATTACATTGAAGATTTGAATGGGGAAGAAATCTCAGGAGGCTTTTACCGCGAGGAATTGCAGAAAGTTGCGTTTAATTTAGAAAAAAATGTGTTTAAAATTGAGAAAATTTTAGGAAGCAAAGGTTCAGGAAGGAGAAAAATGTACCTGGTGAAATGGCTAGGGTACCCAGAAAGCTTCAACACCTATATAAAAGCTGATGCAATAATGAAGCTTAAATAGTATGCAACATGGCTCCTAACCATTTCTACGTCACACTCCCGTCCTCCTCGTCCCTGTCTGTACACCCTAACAACACGCTAGCCAACTTTGTAACAGAACTCCATGGGCACATTGAATTGGGTCGTGATTCGTATGAGGTGGGGATATGCGAAATTCAGCTGGACACCGTCTTTTTAAATATTGAACATAAAGAAACCGTTTTTACGATTCTTAGAGACATTGACGAGTGTGAAAAAGCTGGGGTAGCTATGGATGAAACTATGCGCATCGCTCGGACTAAGATTGCACGGTATTACAGTACAGAAGTAAGACTAGGGCCGGGTCAATATGGTTCGGCCGAGGATGTTGTGAGAGGCTTAAACGTAAGCTTAAGAAACTCAAACCTTACGAATGATTTAGTATATGAAATCGTAAACAACCCTGCACATACACTAATCCTAAAATCAAAGACTAACAGATGTCTTAAAGAACATAGAAAGTTCAAAATTCTAACCAACGGCCGATATAGCGCAGCCTTCCAAAGAGACACATTTCACGAGACACAGTATAACTTGTCCAGATTAATGTATCAATTGAAGATGGAGAAATTGGCTGAAAGGTCCCCAGACATGTGCTATATTTACAGTAATATAGTGGAGCACCAGTTTGTTGGGGATACCCAGGCACGCCTGCTGCGCATTGCTCACATCCCCAACCATAGAGGAAGGAGTTTGAGTATTACATATGACAGACCCCATTATGTGAATGTCGCAACTAATTTAATAACCAATATCACAATATATATAAGAACGATTGAGGGCGAAAACTTCCCATTCGGTAACGGGAGCTTAACAGTGAAGCTACACTTTCGACGCACTGAGTTATAATGGATAGAAAGCCTTTCACCGTCTATCGAGGGATGCGATACCAGCGCGGTAGTGGACTTGGATCCATTTTTTCATCCATACTACGTACGGCTGTTCCTTTGCTGAAGAGGGGTGCCAGATACCTTGGAAGGAAAGCGCTACAATCAGGCCTTAACACTGCAGAAGACATATTGGCCGGGGCTAAACCTAAAGAAGCTCTAAAAAAACATTTAAAGCGTACACGGAACGAAATCATCAAAGATGCAAAGAGAAAAATGCGTGGTGGCGGGAAGAAGAAGAGGGCTCCCCGGAAGAAGAAGGGGTCACGTGGTATTAAACGTAAAAGGCTATCAAAAAAGAAATGCTGTAAGCGAATGAAACCTATGGTTGACCACTTTTTTGACTGATATAAGCTAAGGATATTGATCTCATGAATCATAGTTTGTTTACCACTTGTCGAGAGAGGAGTCACTATTTCGCCATGGCACGCTTCATCCACCCATGTAGTTCACAATGCTGTAAATCGGAGCTGTCCTTTTTTGAGCTCCCGCCAACCCAAGTTTCTATTGAGCACAGTGACTTTATTACAATTAACCCTTTAAACACAATTAGTTCCCCGAGTGCACCTATAGAATTCGTGATACCCAGCTCAGGTCCTTACTTTTTTGATCCAAGCTGTGTGCACATGTACGCTAAGCTACGTATAGCCCATTCTGATGGAACGGCCTGCGATGACAAATATGCTGTATACCCTGAAACAAACTTTCTGCACGCCATATTCAACCAGTGTGACGTATATTTAAATCAGACCAACATATCGGCAGGCACGGGGTACTATCATCTACGAGCCTATTTGGAAAATGTCCTCAACTTTTCCAAAGAAGCGAAGGCTACCTTTTTAAGTGAGGAGGGATATTATCAAACTAAAGATGAAAATAGTATAAAGGACAAATTTAAAATTTCTAAAAAGAAAATATACGAGTGTTTTGGACGGTTGCACACAGATTTCACTTTCCAGGAGAAGTTGCTTGTGAACGGGGTGGATATGAAAATAAAGCTCACCCGCACGAGTCCTGAGATCTGCTTAAATCTGGATGCGAATCAAGAAGAGGGTGCAAAGTCCGTTGTGGTTCACATTATGGACACATACCTCCGCGTACGGCGAGTGAAATTAAGTTCACCAAAACAACTAGAAATTGAGAAAAATTTACTAAACGCTACAGTGAAATATCCTATTAACAGAGTGCAGATCAAACTATATACGGTTCCTGCAGGGTTGGCATCGAAGCAGATAGAAAACATTGCCCTGGGAAATCTTCCTAAAAGGATATTAATCGGCATGCAGGACCACGCTTCGGTGAATGGAAAATATAAAAAGAGTGCCTTTAAATTCGAGAATTTCGGACTTAAAAATATAACTCTATACGTTAATGGCACTGCTTTGGGTGGAACAATGGGTACGGACTATTCATCAGACGCTGTGTTACCTCTTTGTGCCAGAGCCTATAGTAATCTGACCCATATTGCAGGTGATTGTGATGAGCTTGGTAATGGGGTAACGCAGGAAGAATTCATTGATCAATTTAACCTTTATCCGTTTGACATTACACCTGACTTATCTGCTAGCGTAAATACCCATTTAACACCACAGCAGAGCGGTAACATCTCAGTGCGGCTGGAATTCGCCAAGCCTATAGACGCTCCTATTAGTGTACTAGTATATCTCGAATCGCAAGCCCTAATAGAAGTAGATAGATTTAGAAGCGTTATCACTGACTTTTAAAATGGATGCTAATACACTTCAGAAAGTAATGGAGCGAGTCACACGTTCCAAATTTATCGGCGTGTTTGCGAAGAATGAAACATTGAGTTTGCCAAGTACGCGAGAATGCGGTAGTCTTATTGTGAACACAGACATCATCGGTAATGAAGGGATTCACTGGATCGCTGTCTATTTTAAAAATAGACAGCGCCTGTACTATTTTGATTCACTCGGTACTCAACCCTGGAGTGACCCTATTATTGTAAAATTTCTCGCTCAGTTACATATTCCCGAAGTTGTATGGAACCCATTTCGTATGCAGGGATATTTTACTAATGTTTGCGGAATGTACTGTGTCTCATTTCTCATGCATATGTCAAATGATAAAGAATTTATAAATTTTTTAAATTTATTTGACCCGTGTCACACTCACCGAAACGATGAAATGGTATGCAGACAGATATGGACATATTGTTCTTCTTATCCCAAAAAGATCGAAAAACACTTACATTATTTCGGTGTGACATTGTTGACTGATTAGTATACCCTCCCTATTCCGAGATTCTTCAAAAGATTGTATAACTCGTGTCAAATCCTCATCGGACCTTAAAGGAATAATGAAAACATATACAGAGTATACAGACAGACAGATCCCCATTATGTGAAGATATCTTTGGTTCGAGGAGTGAACGCCATAAAAATTTCGATTTTAGCATAATGGGGAAATAACACTGATTGACATTTTTGGCGAGTATCTATTTGACGAGATACTACAACTCTCCATATATATATAAAATTCTAATTATAGACACTTACATTTCTATGGTAGTCCCTTGCGTCGGGTTGTAAGGAGCGTCACTGCAAATATCTTCTACGGTTTGCGTTGAAAATAGTTCGCCACAATCAGTCGCATTGAAAAGACTAATTGTGGTTAATGCTGCAGTATCACGTTCTTCATACAAGTCTGGGGAGACGTACAGGTCCATGGTGGAGGATGTGTGACACTGCTGACTGATCAGTATATCATCCATATTCCGAGGTTCTTCAAAAGATTGTATAACACGTGTCAAATCCTCATCGGACCTTAAAGGAATAATGAAAACATATACAGAGTATACAGACAGATCTCCATTATGTGAAGATATCTTTGGTTCGATTACCAATTTCGATTTTAGCATGATGGGGAAATAACATTGATTGACATTTTTGACTAGTATCTATTTGACGAAATACTACAACTCTCCGTATATATATAAAATCGAATTATGGACACTTACATTTCTATGGTAGTCCCTTGCGTCGGATTGTAAGGAGCGTCACTGCAAATATCTTCTACGGTTTGCGTCGAAAATAGTTCGCCACAATCAGCCGCATTGAAAAGACTAATTGTGGTTAATGCTGCAGTATCACGTTCTTCATACAAGTCTGGGGAGACGTACAGGTCCATGGTTGAGGAATGATTATTCACTGATGCGAAAATAGCTACTGTTACTCCCAACTGAAAATATCCCCTTTTATATGCACATTCGCCAAGCTCCGCCCAAAAGACCAGATGTTCGTCGTGATTGGCTGCCGATGTAGCTGGGTGGAGCTATGACGTGTACATTCCGCTATAACGGGTACGGACGAGTAATTGCATCTTTATATTTTCACTAATAGATTTAATGCTCTTACTCTCCTTTGAAAATTATTTGGTGATTCGTATAGAACTTTGGATATTGATTCAAAATATGGTTTCAGAAGTTTCTATCACCCATAGTTTTCGAGAAAATAATATTTCCATTTACTCAGTTTCCCGCATCATTAGTCACTAATGTAATCGAGAGGGTATAAAGAAATATATCATAATTATATTTTAAAAATAACATTCGGTTTCAACGTTAAACTGTGGGTCTAAGGTCCGCCCGAATTGTTATTCTGACGAAGGTCAAGCTTTCCACTCCACCTTAGACCTACAGTTTAACTCCGAACCACGCCCCATCACAGCCCAGCGTCTTAACCACTAGGACACGTAGGGTACCATTTATCTGCCAACACTTTCTTTGTTCCACTCCACTTAGAACTACAGTTTAACTCCGAACCATCAACAGCCCAGCGTCTTAACCACTAGGACACGTAGGGTACCCATTTCTCTGCCAACCACTTTCTTTGTTCCACTCCACCTTAGACCTACAGTTTAACGTGGAACCATCAAGAGCCCCAGCGTCTTAACCACTAGGACACGTATGGTACCCATTTATCTGCCAACCACTTTCTTTTATTATGTGGAATGACCACCTTAGACCTACAGTTTAACTCCGAACCATCAACAGCCCAGCGTCTTAACCACTAGGACACGTAGGGTACCCATTTATCTGCCAACACTTCTTTTATTATGTGTAATGACCACCTCAGACTACAGTTAACGTGGAACCATCAACAGCCCCAGCGTCTTAACCACTAGGACACGTAGGGTACCCATTTATCTGCCAACCACTTTCTTTTATTATGTGTAATGACCACCTTAGACCTACAGTTTAACGTGGAACCATCAACAGCCCCAGCGTCTTAACCACTAGGACACGTAGGGTACCCATTATCTGCCAACCACTTTCTTTTATTATGTGTAATGACCACCTTAGACCTACAGTTTAACGTGGAACCATCAACAGCCCCAGCGTCTAACCACTAGGACACGTAGGGTACCCATTTATCTGCCAACCACTTTCTTTTATTATGTGGAATGACCACCTTAGACCTACAGTTTAACTCCGAACCATCAACAGCCCAGCGTCTTAACCACTAGGACACGTAGGGTACCCATTTATCTGCCAACCACTTTCTTTTATTATGTGGAATGACCACCTTAGACCTACAGTTTAACGTGGAACCATCAACAGCCCAGCGTCTTAACCACTAGGACACATAGGGTACCCATTTATCTGCCAACCACTTTATTTTATTATGTGGAATGATGAACAGCTGGGCTTTGCTGATCTCTTACATATAAAACCATTCACTAAGAACATAGGCTTTCCTTTCTCACTAGAAACAAACTCTGCCATTTCGATTATTATTTATTATAATTGTGGGTACCTTTATTTGAACAAAACTCTCGCTCTTTCTTTTTATATATATATATATATATTATATTAGTATTTTCAGGTTTCCCCACCTTGTTTCTTTCGTTTATTATTTATTATAATTGTGTGTATATCTAAGAGTCGGAGTGAGGTGAGGTTTTTGATCGAATATCTTGGACGAAAGGATTAATCCCTCGGCCGAAAAGGTCTCTAGGGACACGATTCGAAATGCCACAGAGTCGTCTTTTCCTCGTGTGCGTGTGTGTGTGTGTGTGTGTGTGTGTGTGTGTGTGTGTGTGCACGAGTTGTTTATTCGTTTATTTCATATATATATATATATATATATATATATAATATATATTGGGGGGAAGATCTCTCACCCATCAGGTGTTCTTCGACCCGATCCCGTTTCATTGTAGAAATAATAATAATAATAATAATAATAATAATAATGATAATAAGAATTGATGTGCAAGGTGTTTGCAGTTAAGATGTAGTTTGTGTGTAAAAAGTTATTTATTAATAAGTAGAATTTAATTGGCTTCATCTACACTAATTATATATATATATATATATATATATATTATATATAATATATATATATATATATGTATCATAAGCTGTTTAAAAGACTGTATAATTATAGTAAACGAAATAAACTAGTTAACCGTAAAATTAATTATTTTCTATTATGACGTTTTCGAAGGTAAACTATGTTATTTGTTTCTTTAAGTTCAATGAAGTTAATGTTAAATTGCTTCTAAACTAAAATTAAATGTTATAAAATAAATTATATATATATATATATATATATTATATATATACCTAACATAAGAAAAGATGTGTATATTATATATAGCATAATAATATATATCTAACAAGAGCAATCCGATCATTGCAAAAAAAAACTGACTGGAAAGGTATGCAATTAATAAAGATTGATTGTGTATTTATTTAATAAACAGAATTTAATTGGAATAACTGCCGTCATATATGTGTTACACAATGGATGATTAATGGGACACATGGCGCTATCTGGCAACTGAACACATTGCGCTATCTGGCAACTCAGCCAGAATAGAGGCTTATAAAAGACCGCGAAGTTGGTGAAAGACTCATTCCCAGCTCGGCTTCAGCCGAGCAAGGACCTCTGGTCCTTCTCTTTCTGGCCTTTTGGTAAACCCCTTAGTGGCCTCTTAGGTTAGGAAAACGAAAATAATATGCCTTGCTATCAATGGCAACTACTCTCTCTCTCTCTCTCCTTCAGGTATCTCCCTCCTTCAGGTATCTCTCTCTCTCCTGCATGTGTACCTACTGCATGTGTACCTCCTGCATGTGTGCGTATGTGTGTGTGTACCTCCTGCATGTGTACCTCTCCTCTCTCCTTCAGGCGTCTCTCCCTCCTACAGGCGTCTCTCTCTTCTTCAGGTCTCTCTCTCCTTCAGCTATCTCTCTCTCTCCTTCAGCTGTCTCTCTCTCTCCTTCAGGCGTCTCTCTCACCTTGGCTCAGCCAACAGGCTGATTCAGCCAACTGGCTGATTCAGCCAACTGGCTGATTCAGCCAACTGGCTGATTCTGGCTGATTAGGAGCCTATAAAACAACGCCTACTCGGCTGAAGTCTTAATGTGCACTTGGCTCCTGCCAGGTGAACACCTCTCCTCCTTTCTCTCCTCCTTTCTCTCTGGCCCTTTGGGGGGAATAGCTTGGGGGAGGCCCCCAAGTTGCATGCCCCTTGCAACCTAGGTTGGCAACAAAGGCCAGTACTCTTTTTTTCTTTCTTTTTTTCTTTTTTTTTTTTTGTTATTTTTTTTGCAACCCCTCCCCCCTTTGCAACAACCCCCACCCCCATTTGCAACAACCCCACCCCATTTGCAACATTACATAATAACCTGCAACATTCTTGCACTCTACCTTTTTCGGCTATACTACTGACCTAACAGGAAAGAAACCTGTTTTTCTGTTCTTATTATTATTAATCTTTTAAAGTCTCATTATGGACATGCAAGAAATACGGTTAGGTCAACTGTATGCCCTTGACAATGGTTAGGTTAAGTTGTGATATTTTCGGCAAAAAGTCTGGGGTCCGGGATAACAGGAAAGTACCATATATATATATATATATATATATATATATATATTAATAAAGACGTATGCACGAAATAATACAAATAATCAATAAACACTGTTACTATTTAAGTTTTAACAGAAAAAACATGGATACCATTCATGCCAGTGACAACTCCAAAACGATTAACTTCAAAATAATCCGTCTTTGCAAAGACGTGACGAAGAAATGGCCATTTAATTACTATGGTCCAGTTCCAAAGAGGCTCGCTGCTTCAAACTCAATTCGGTCGGGTCGCGCAGCCGACGGTTTCACAAGCCGAATGGTACACAATCTAAACTATTGGATCATAGAAAAATAAGTTTTTTAAACCAATTTCGTAAAGCCATTCCCTAAGTTAGGCAAGAAAATAGTTACAAGTTTTACAGCTTTTAAAACTCACCTCAACAGAGGCAACCAACCAAACTTGAAATTAGCTGAATAGTTTTAAAACTTGAAGCGAAAGCGAACAAATCTTTACGTGGAAACGTATCTTTTAAATAATAATCTTCAACCTAATTCAATTTAAAGTTCTAATATATTATATATATATATATATACTGATAAAACTTATTTTTGAAACAACCTCTTCCTTTCCCAACCAGCAAACAAATGCCGACACGCAAACTTTTTTCAAAATTTTACATTAACATTATTAAAACGCATTTAAGAATGCCCAACCAACATTTACAAATGACGTCATCTGCTACAGTATGACCTGTATCGCTCTGAAAATGGTCTCTGTGCTGCATAACAATTCCGTGTGTGTGTGTGTGTATGAGGGGTTCCGCGTCTTACGGTACCTAAGCGCCAAAATTAAAATTCGCCAGAAATCGCCTCCAAAGTTCAGCAATATTCTCGCAATAGTATCTCTGTTATTAATTTAGCTAGAACGTTCATTTTTGGCTAAATTAGAGTTCTAAGTATGCTAATGAAGATGTTGATGAATTTTTAGAATAGATTTTCATATTTTATATTTTATATACTTTTTTTTTAATTTTTTTGATTTTCTTATTATGCCGAACTTTGGGTGAACTTTTGGCTGGCGACAGAGGTGAAAAAAGTAGTTCGCTTCATAAGGTTTTCAACCATACTTCTAGTGTCGTAAGGTCATTATAACCCAAACCACGCGATAGAGGAAGAGTGAAAATAGTGATATCCATCAAAAACACGTTTTCGCAAGTGGTGGCGTTTAGGTATCTTAAGAAGCGCGACCCTCAATTATATATATATATATATATATATATATATATATATAGGAAGAATAAAACCACGAAGGAAAGGAAACACAGAATGGTGCTCAAGCGCTTTCGTCTAATGACCCTCAGGAACACTGAAGTACATAAAGGGTTACAGCCTATATATACAGTAGGTTACAGAAAAAAAAAAAAACTATACACACACACACACACATATATATATATATATATATATATATATATATATACAATAAACGGAGAGATAAAAAATTATTAAACATTAAAGGATTGTGGGAGGAGCATACAAATTTGTAAGGAAAAACTACCGATTTTTAGC
>JAJOZX010000998.1:0-80000 GCA_023014485.1 Bathynomus jamesi | reverse complement strand
CAGACCCGAATCTATTAATGGATTTTGAATTCATGGAAGAGGACGTACATAACAAGTCTTTCAAACAAACATGGGCTATGGAAACAAAGATGGAAAATACCATCAGAATACGAGGCCCAAAGCTCTTTAACGTGTTGCCGAAATAACTGAAGAACCTCCAACACACCAACCTGAATAATTTCAAGAACCAACTGGATAGGTTCTTGTGCAAAGTTCCTGACCAGCCATGCGCAGGGCAGGAGAGTGGAAATCAACTCGCTTCTCCACCAAATCGCACAGATGAGGCAGGATGCCGCAGGGGGGTCGACCTAGGGTGGCCATTTAAAAAGGAGGACACTGCGTATGTGGCCGTACGTTAACATATATATATATATATATATATATATATAATATATATGTTAACCTACGGCCACATACGCAGTGTCCTCCTTTTTGGAAATTTGGAAATGGCCACCCGAAGGACAGAGTGCTCAAAAGGCGGACTGTCCGCCTAAAGCCGGACGTCTGGCCACCCTAGGTCGACCGCAGGTCGAACCTAAACCGTCGTTCGAAGACATCAAGTAAGTAAGACTTCAATGATTAGCTTTTTTCTAATTGTCGGATGGTCAAGAAGATAATTTCAAATAAGACTGAATTTTCTTATTCAAATTACTAAAATAGGTTTTAAAATTAGTGGATAAATTATAATATAATTTTTTCTAATCTTCCCCTATCCAGTGACGTCATATGTGTGGGAGGGTGACATTTCCGAGTTTAATCTTTAATTTTGTAATTTATTAATAATGATTAAGTTTTAGGAGCAAATTTTAAAATTATTTAAAGAAATTAAATTATTCACAAAACTTATTTAAACAACTTAAACTTTAAATGGATCACATGAAGATCAAGGCCCCCAGCCTTCTCTTGTTAGCCTTATAAGGCTAACTAACGAAAAGGATCACCTGAAGATCAGGGGCCCCAGCCTTCGTTAGTTAGCCTTATAAGGCTAACTAACGAAAATATCACGACTTAACCTAACCAATCGTAAGGTCAACTATACGCCCTTGACGATTGGTTAGGTTAAGTCGTGATATTTTCGTTAGTTAGCCTTATAAGGATAACTAAAGAAGGCTGGGGGCCCTAATCTTCAGGTGATCCAACGAAAATATCACGACCTAACCTAACCAATCGTTAGGTCAATTGTACGCCCTTGACGATTGGTTAGGTTAGGTCGTGATATTTTTTATTTTTTTGTTCGTTAGTTAGCCTTATAAAGGCACTAAGGAATTGGAGCAAAGGTAAAAAGAAAAGTTTGCCATTTGGGATCCCTATGGTATGGCGCGAGCCTAGAAACCATACTGACGACTTCTGTTCTTGCAATGTTAAAGGTTATAATGCAAAGAATAAAGAGAGCCTTCAATACCCAAGTCTTCCATCTGCAATAAGGCCGTACCCCATGGTCCAGAAGTTCCTATTCCCCGCCCACCCGAGAGTCTGGATCAATACAATTCAGATTCTGATTCAGCTCCAAATCCAGACAATGATGATGTTTATGAACAGCCAACAGCTGACCGAGATCCTAAACCATTAACCCAAGCCGAACTAAATGACTTAGTCAGGGATTTGAATCTGCCTAAGGACTCTGCAGAACTTTTGGGGTCTAGATTGCAGGAGAACAATTTATTGGCATCCGACACATACTTCGCTTTGGAATAAGTCCTGAAATGTTTGCAAGTAAAGAAGGTAAATATGTTTTGTTTCTTTCAGTTATTTTTTATTCTTTCATAAACAAGCAATATGCTTGTCCAAGAGCTAGGAGCTATTTAATTCTGCTGTAATTAGGTTTTACTCTATCACCTAAGGGTTTCGTGCTACAAGGGGTGTTGTAATACCTCATCTGTCCCCAAATGTTAACCACCCATTGATGGGAGGGGAGAGAGTATTTTGCTGGGAACGGGACTGGTTGTTATATATATTTACCCTACATTATTATGTAAGCGTTACTGTAGTCTATAACAACAAAATTTATGGTTTAGCATTAGCAATCCAATGTTGGTCTCGATAAGATGGTTCACATTTGGGGATAAATGAGGGATTTATGACACACCCTGTAGTAAGAAAACCATACGTGATAGGGAAAAACTAACTATATTTTTGAGATCAGCGCACTCAAATTATATAGAATCACCAACTAGTTTGTAAAAATCGATCGACAAGTTTTCAAATTTGTATTGGTGAATCGGGATAGTATAGTTGTCGGAGACTTTAACTGTCCTAACGTTAATTACGAGACTTTTACTGGTAACGATGAGAGTTTGAGAGTGATTGAGTTCATGGAAGATAATTTTTTACGACAGATGGTTACCGAACCAACGCGCGGTGACAATATTTTAGACGTGGTGATGACGAACGGGGAAAATATAGTTGAAGGTTCAGAAGTATGCGAGAGTTTTGGATGTAGTGATCATCAAATTATTAGGTTTAAGCTGTTGATAGAAAACACTGAGGATAGTAATGTAATAGAAGTCCCTGATTTTCGTAGGGCCAATTTTGATAGTTTTGCGGATAGGATGAGAGTAGTGTACTGGGATAACTTATTTATGGGTAATGACGCAAATTTGCATTGGAGGCGTTTAAAGATAGTTTCTTGAATATCGAAAGGGAGTTTATTCCTCGTAGCCCCAAGCGCGCTAGAAATCATGGTAGGTCCAAGTAGTGGACTAGGGAAATAGGCGAGTTCATAAACGAGCGTAACAGAGCGTAATGGCACGGTAGCTACCGTTAATAGATATATCGAGCTTCGACGTCAGGTTAAAATCAGTTAGAAATGCTAAGCGTAATTTAGAGATACTTATAGCTGCGGATAGTAAACATAACTCAAAAACGTTTTTCGATTACGTGAATAATCGTAAGCCGATAAAAGATAATATAGACCCTTTCGTGGACGCTAATGGTGCTTTGGCTTCCGACGCTCAGGCGATGGCGGGTATTTTTAATAACTTTTTTGCGACAGTTTTTACCGTAGAAGACGTCAATAATGTCCCCGATGTGGACAATATCGTTCCATTTAGCAGCGAGACTATTTTGGATGAAATAACTGTTTACGAGGGTGAGATTGCGCATTATATCGATAGGCTAAAAGTTAGCAAGGCTCCAGGCCCTGACGCGTTTTATCCTAGACACCTGAAAGATTTGAAAGACGTTATCGTAGGCCCCTTAACGAAGATTTTTAATCAGTCACTCGAAACGGGGATTATTCCTGAAGACTTCAAATTAGCTAACGTCACGCCCATTTTTAAAAAAGGCGACCGCACAGTGGCTAGCAATTATAGGCCCATTAGCTTAACGTCAATTGTCGGTAAACTTTTGGAATCCGTAGTTAGGGATCGTATCATCAATCACTTAGAAAGTAGAAATTTGATTAATAGTAGTTAGCATGGGTTTCGACGCCATAGATCTTGTTTAACTAATTTGTTAGAATTTTATAACGAAATAGTGCGCGAATACGATAGGCATAGAGCGGCTGACGTTATTTATTTAGATTTTAAAAAAGCGTTCGATACAGTTCCACATAGAAAATTAATTGCGAAGGTTAAAGCGCACGGTAGACGCGGTCAGGTAGTTAACTGGTTAGAGGAATGGCTTCGTGCGAGGAGACAGAGGGTCGTTGTTAATGGTAGTGAATCGGGGTGGTTGGATGTAGGTAGCGATGTTCCCAGGGTTCAGTGTTAGGCCCATTGCTATTCGTAATTTACATTAACGACATAGATGTAGGATTGACTAGTGACGTGTCAAAATTCGCGGACGATACTAAAATAGGCGGTAAGGTTGTTAACGAGGACGATAAAAAGAGGCTCCAAGACGATGTAAATAGGATTATGGAGTGGACGGATAAGTGGTAGATGCAATTTAACGTAGACAAATGTAAAGTTTGCATATAGGTTCTCGTAACAATAATTACACGTACACGATGGATTTTAGAGAGTTAGCGAGCGTTGACGAGGAAGTAGATTTAGGCATACGCGTATCTAAGGATTTAAAAGTTAGAAACCAGTGCCTGGAGTCTTGCGCAAAAGCTAATAGGATGTTAGGCTTCATAGCGCGTAATTTCGAATCTAAATCGAAGAATATTATATTGCCCCTTTACAAGTCCCTAGTCAGGCCTCATTTAGAATATGCCGTTCAGTTTTGGTGCCCGTATTTGCGTGAGGATATTGATAGGTTAGAAAGGGTTCAGCGTCGCGCCACGAAACTAATTCCGTCATTGCGCAACAAGCCTGATGAAGATAGGATTAAAGAGTTAGACTTGCATTCACTCGAAACTAGGAGATTAAGGGGGGAGCTTATTGAAGTTTTCAAAATCGTTAATAAAATCGATAACGTAAATTTTATAAATTGTTCACTTTCGATAATAGCAATACTCGTAATAACGGATTTAAGTTGCGTGGCAGACGTTTCATTACTAATATCGCCAAAAACTTCTTTATGTTTAAAGTAATTGATAAATGGAATAATCTTCCAGCGTTAATGCGTTTAAGAACCGTTTAGATAGGCATTTTAAAAATATTAATGTTGTTTAATTTAATAATAAAACAATTAGTAACAGGAGCTCTGGGGGTGGTGATCGGGGATGAGTCTGTTGACGACTAATGCCAGCTTGTGACATGCCAGTGTGTGATATGCCAGCAAAAAAAAAATAGACTAACACGAACTTAGATGTAGCTCGTAGCGTAAACTAACCCACTTTTTGTTATTCTTTATACTTTTTTTTCTCTCCTTATTTGCATGTCTGTAACTCTCTTCATTGCATGTCTATAGTTTGCATGGTATGATAGTGTTTGAGTTAAGAATGTGTTGCATGGTTGTAATGCGTTCTTATTTTACTTCTTTTCATCTTCCACCCCTTTCCGACGGAGTGGGCTGCATCCTCTACCTCCCTATGGAGTGGAGGACCGGTCTGCAACAGCTGGAAATATTCTCTTCGACTATTTTTCCGACTTGTCGGCAGTGGCTGGCGGATGATGATGGTGTCTTTCTTTCTCTTTTTTGAATGAATTTTAACCCACGAGTGATAGGTTTTGCTACTTACTAACCCCTTACTTTCTTCTTTCTCTAGGACTAACCTTAGAGTGGGTCTTAGGGTCTTTGTTAGCCTTAGCTTCTGTAGATCTGTAGATCTTCAGGTGATCCCTTTAAATTATTTAAATTTAAACAAAATTTAATACATACCGTATCTATTGTAATGTTTGTTGTTAAGAACGTTATTAAAATATTAATTTTTAAATATTCCTCAAATTTAATTTATAAACAAGAAATATTACCCTGAGTTTTGCCCACGAAATAGCTTTTAGTTCATGCAAAAACTTCTTTTTTCTACGTGAAGGTCAAAATATGATAATAAAAACCCACTCTAATAGACAGAGTTTATTTCCACAACAGTTTCGATGCCCACTGGCATCCTCTTCGGGTGGATACAGAAAAACGAATGAACCAAAAATACAAAACAAGGGGAAAACAGTCGAGGGACCATTAAGAAATTCGCACCTAGGTTAGATCCCGTTCTCCCGACACTGGAAGGGCATTTTTATTAAAGGGACCCGCTTATAAGTACATTCGCACAAATTTAAAACTATCTTCTTGTTCTATGCATACAGATTCTATTATTTTTTTACATACTTATTACATTTATTATTAAATTTATTACATTTAATATTGCATTATTATTTATTACAGAAATTATAAATTTATTATTACATTGATTATTACATTGTTGTTTATTATACAGAAATTATAAACCGAAAAACGAATGAAAAAGGCGAGAAGGAAACAATCCAGAGACCATTAAGAAATTCGCACCTAGGCTAGATCCCGTTCCCCCGACCCCAGAAGGGCATTTTTATTAAAGGGTCCCGCTTACAGGTACATTCGCACAAATTAAAAGAAGATTAAAACTATCTTCTTTTAATTTGTGCGAATGTACCTATAAGCGGGACCCTTTAATAAAAATGTCTGTGAGCAGTCCAGTATGCACTCAAACACACGGTTCTCCTTCTATTTCTTCACTACACATATTGTATATGCACTTTACACACTCCACAATATTTTCAAAATTTATATATATACGAGGGTTATTCAACATTTAATCAATAAGTATCCACACTTTTTATTTTCACATTTGATAGATTATAAACACATCACTTCTCAACATAGTCTCCCTGTTTCTCAATACACTTATTCCAGCGATCTACAAGCTTCCTAATGCAATCACAAAAGAATGTTTTTGGCTGTGTGCGTAGCCAGTCATGCACCGCCTCCTTCAGGTCATCATCACCTTGGAATCGCTGACCTCTCAAAGCGTCTTTTAGTGGTCCAAACATGTGAAATCCGAAGGACTGGACTGTAGGCTGGATGGTCGAGAACTTCAAATTTAAGTTCTTGAAGGCATTTTCTAGTCTGTGCAGCGGTATGAGGGCGCGCATTGTCGTGTGACAGAATAACAGCTTCCGACAATCTCCCTCTCCGTTTTGTGCGAATTGCTTGCTTTAACTCATTCCGAAGCATGTCAGAATACGATGCACCTGTTACTGTAGTTCCACGCTCTAGATAATGTTCAAGGATAGGGCCTCGTGTATCCCAAAACAGTGTTAGCATAACTTTACCTGCTGACGGCTGCGCTTTGAACTTCCTTGCAACGGAAGATGTTGGATGCTTTCATTGCATGCTGTGTCGTTTGCTTTCTGGTTCATAGTGATGGATTCAGGTTTCATCTCCAGTGATAATGCGCTCAAAAAAGTTTTCACCTTCATTATGATACCGCGCCAAAAGACGAGAGGAGACGTCCATACGATTACGCTTGTGCTCTTCTGTCAACTGTTTGGGCACCCATCTTGCACAAACCTTGTGAAAGCCAAGAATATCATGAACTATCGAATAGGCTGACCCTTGACTGATGTCTAATGAAGATGCAATTTCTTTTATTGTTAATCTTCTGTCATCGAAAATCATGGCTCTGGCTTTTTCCTGTTTGTCACCACTGGTTGATGTTGACGGGCGTCCTGAGCGCTGAGCATCTGTCACACATGTCCGACCTTCCTTGAATATTGGAATCCACTCGTATACACTTCGCCGTGGTAACGCATTATTCCCATACTGAGCACATAAACGCCTGTGAATTTCAGCTCCTTTCACACCTTCTGCCCACAAAAAACGAACCACGGATCTCTGTTCTTCCAGAGTACAAATTGAAAGAGGCGCAGCCATGCTCACTACTCGTACGAGATGTGACAGCTACGAGTAGCCTAAATAAGCCTATACTGTTGCTAGCCTAAATAAGCCTATACTGTTGCTAGCCTAAATAAGCCTATACTGTTGCTAGCCTAAATAAGCCTATACTGTTGCTAGCCTAAATAAGCCTATACTGTTGCTAGCCTAAAGAAGCCCATACTGTTGCTAGCCTAAATAAGCCTATAAATCTCAGTTTGGCTTGTTATTACGAGTATATATTATATACTATATTATCACTAAAATTAAAAGTGCGGATACTTATTGAAGTACCCTCGTATATATAAAATGGGATTGTCAGCCTCGGAGACCTTGATTTTGGCTCTCTTTCTTATAAAAGAGGGGGCATTTTTGTGGGCGCCCGCCCTTCACCCTTCCTTTCTACATGAACAAATTAAAAGAAAATAAGAAAATATTATATTTGGCAAATGAACTTTTGAGTAAGTCGAACTTCACAATTATTCATGTCATTGTAAATTGTAAAACGAATGTATTTATTTTATTATTAATAAAGGTTATTCAATATTCAATAAAAGTATTATATTTGGCAAATGAACTTTTGAGTAAAGATATTCTTCGCTTTAAGAAGGCATCATTATTATTAATAATAAAAGTTCAACTTTGAAGACGAAAACAGTGTAATTATTACGATGTATGCTAAGTGTGCCTAAACTTTTGAGAACAAACAGAATAAATGAAACCCTAAAGTAAACTGTATACTCAAAAGAGTCACAAAAGTTGCTTTGTCTTTATATAATATATAATATATATAAAGCTTATCATTATCATCATCATTTTATATATATATATATATATATATATATATACAGTGTGTGTATATATATATCAGGGCCGTAGCCAGAAATTTTTTTCGGAGGAGGTTTATGAACCTATATATACCTAGGACGTCCTAGGTATATACATAATTTTATTTATTTATATATATATATATATATATATATATATATATATATATATATATATATATATATATATATATATATATATATATACACTGTATATTCAACAAAGATATGTAAATTGTTTACATTACCTTAATTGGCATGAGTTTTTTTTCTGTTTTCTGAGGTTTTTGTCTTTTGGCACTGTCTAAGGTTGTACAGATATCCTTTTTTTTTTTCAAACACTGACAAAAAATTTTGTGCTTTAACACAGATGTCTTTGTGATAATTGCTAGTTTCGTGCTTGCGGAAATCCTCTTTTGCATCTTTCCAACGCATATACGGAGCATTAACTAGTGCATTCAGTCTTATGTGATTTCCTTTACCAACTTCTACATTTTTTGCAAAGACAAAACAGTACTTGCAGAATGCACCTCACTTGCTCGAGAATATTTCAAGCCACTTAAATTCAGTCAGCCACTTCCTTTGAAATTTTAAGTTTCTTTTACCCGGTGGAAAACTATATAATTCTCCGGGTACCCAAAGATTTTTAAGAATATTATATTTTCCCTCGTCTGTACATGATTTTTCGAGGAACGTGCCAATATCCAAAACATTTGTGACTCGCACACCGAGGAAACAACATTTTCAGTTTTTTCACTTCCATTTGAAGTTTCACCACTGTCAGAAGGACAGATTAAATCACTGTTTGTTTTCTTTTTTGTTTTAGGCTCAAAATAATTTAAAACACTTGCTTGCCTTTGTTGGCCATATTGTAATAGGTCACAGACTCACAGTACCCACAACACGTGAAACAAAGGAAGTAAACAGCATGACTGACCGTATATTAGGAATTGACATCATGAGTGACGACTGCACATGGCTAATGGGCACATTAATAGAAAATGACGTCATTCGTGACGTAGGCAAGAGGACCAATTAAAAGCAAGCAAACTTAAGAGTCTGAAGCGTAAGTTCATTAATCGACATGAGCTCCTTATAGAGTTCGGTGAGTCGGAAATGTAAATCCATTCCAGAAAATAAGAGCTCCATGAAAGGGGAGTAAGCAGAGAGAAGTATTTTGTCTGAATATATTTCTAAGTTTGGGAAGAATTTCGGGGAGATATATCCCCCTATCCCCCCCCTGGCTACGGCCCTGATATATATATATATATTACAAAAATATGCTCCGAAAGTACAGCCAAAGGGAAAGAACTATTTCGAGAGGAAAAGGCGAACGAACACTGTTCCGCAAAAGAAGGAGAGTAGCTACGAAGTTAATTAATTGCACAGATAACAACACCAGAAAAAGTGATACAAATAAAATTGGTGAGTATAGCTAGGGAAATACAAGCCTTAATTAACGGCCATTCAGAGAGGGAAAAGGAAGATGATGTGTTAGTGATAAAAGACAACCCAAAAACTTCTATAGCTTTGCGGAAACAAAAACAGAAACACGAGCCACTATCGCACCATTAAGAAAAGAAAATAATGAGCTAACCGACGATCTGAAAGAAATCTCTGAAATATTGAGAGCTCAATATGAATCAGCTTTCAGTACCCCAAGAAGAGTGAAAGCAGTACCTGACAGAAATACCTTTTTTGAAGAGGAATTAAATAAAAATGTATAACTGATTTTGAATTTACCCAGCAGATATAGCGAGAGCTATAGGACAAATGAAATCACATTCAGCTGCAGTCCAGGAGAAATGGAATGCCTTGTTGATTAAAAACTGTAAGAACGAGATAACTACACCCCTTTAGTGGATATGAAGAAGATCCCTAGACACAGGGGAAATACCGAGCATACTGTCGTATTGTATAATATGTGTGTTGTATTAATAAATTTGAAATGATAATGTTAGGGTCATTGAGTAAGGAGGTAGGTAGGTAGGTAGGTAGATGAATTATGGTAGTTGGTTATTTAAAATCGTTGAGCATGGCGCGATGGCCGAGAGGTTTTTTTGAAAATCATTCACCGATATTTTTATGAAGTGAACATTTCCTTCAGTATATACTGTATACACGGTGGGTAAAAAAAAGTGACCCCTTAGAGGTAAACTGTCATATTAAAAAAAGTAAGGGATGTAAACTTTGGACTTCAGGGCTTCCCAAACACCATAATCTAGTGGTAAAAGATCGGGGCTACTAACCGGCCACATATTGGGTTCGACAAAATCTGGTGTTTCGTTCTCAAGGAATGTGACAGTTTTGCGTGCTCTGTGAGCAGCGGCTCCATCTTGTTGGAAAGTATCTCTTTCACCACTAATTCGTCGAATATCAGTTAGATAGAGTGGTAAAACATTTTAATATACTTTCGAACAATATGGAGCCTCTGCTCACAGAGCACGCCAAACTGTCATATTCCTTGAGAACGAAACACCGGATTTTATCGAACCCAATATGTGGCCGGCTAGTAGCCGCGATCTTTTACCACTAGATTATGGTGTTTGGGAAGCCCTGAAGTCCAAAGTTTACATCCCTGGTACCAATATGAGACATAGATTAACTACGCGAAAGAATTCTGCTCGGCTGGGAGAAGGTGTTTCAACGATATGTAAACAGGTGTATGATCAGTGGCGTCCACGTTTGGAAACCTGCGTTGAGCAGGAAGGGGGACACATCGAGCAATGTCTCAATTAAGACGAACAACATGCTAAGGTAAGCATCTATGAAGTTTGGGAGCTCTAGTCCCTTTGCTTTTTTAATATGACACTTTACCTCTAAGGGGTCACTTTTCTTTAACCCACCCTGTAAAATGAACGTTTCAGTGACATCTTGACATTTTGATTATCCGGACTAACGTTAGACTGCAGAAGTTGTTGAATTTAACGTAATTTTCGTAAACTTGTATTAATAATTATAAATGTTAAAAATGACATACATGATTTATGAATAAACATTTACTGGTGTGTATATATATTTATAGGCTTTGAACGTGAATGTCGGCACCTGATTGGATGGATTTACATATTGAAGCCCGATAATACAGGTAAGAATTACCATATAATGTATTAATGACTGTAATATAGTCTTAGGTTTTATGTATTATAAGTATGTATTTTGTATGTAAATTGTAACTAAATTCTAAAGATAAATTATAAAATGTTTATAAATTGCAGGCTTCGGATCTGGGAATCAACACACTTGATAGGACGAAGGGTTCGGACGAGGCTCGAGTTTAATTATTTCCTCTCCGAAGGCTGAATAATAATAACCTTTAGTTACGATAGGTTAGACTTTATATATGGGGCATTAGTGTGTTCCAGATTGTACAAACTTGTATATTTTTTTGTGTACATATTTTGTATTTATTTAATATAACTACAGTAATATAAGTGATGTTCGTTCCGCTAGGGCGGGTCCTCTTGATACGTGAAGCATTTCAAACGATCGGATTAATTGGACTGCAGGGTCAAAGCACATTCTGGGAATTTTGAATGAAGTGTAATCACATCCAGAGGCGCCCGGAGACACAGACCATATCCACGAAGAACCATTGGTTCACTTAATTATTTATCATTATTAACACCATATCATTTATACTGTTTGGCGACGCTTCAGCCGCCAACAATACTATTGTTCCTATATATAAGGGTGGTTTAGGTCTCAAGCAAAGAGCTATAGACTGGTGTCACCGACATCACAGCTCACCAAAATATTTGAAAGAATAGTCAGGGAGAAAATTTATGACTTCTGGGAGACACAGGAAATATTCATTGTGAACCAGTACGGATTCCGATCAGGAATATCGTGCCTATCACAACTAATAGAGCAGGATAATATCATAGACACACTTGAAAGCAATGATTACGAATTTTGGATAATATTCGTTTTGACACCACTCCAAACCATTAAAAGATATTAATATATTCTGGTGCTCCTTTAGTATGCGGTCTACAAATTCTGCCGCGCTCTACTTTTTTCAAAGTGCAGTCTACAGGTTTTTTTCGTTAAATTTGTGCCTGCTCACGCATTCTGCCGCTCTTTTTTTTTCGCTAAATGACTCATTCACATGACTTAGACCCTATTTGACCTTGAAATTCAAAATGATTGTTTAACATCAGTAGCTTGAGAAATTTGAAGCAGTAAAGTTGTAAACAATTCAATTGCCGGTGCTACTATAGTATGCGGTCTACCTACGATTGGTTAGGTTTAGTCAAGATATTTTCGTTAAAACTAACGAAAATATCATGACTAAACCTAACCAACCGTCAAGGGCGACTGACATTGGGATGTAAACAAGCAATTAATAAACAAGCTAAGAAGGTATACTTACATTTAAACTTTTTCCGGTGCTACTATAGTAGGCGGTCTACCTACGATTGGTTAGGTTTAGTCAAGATATTTTCGTTAAAACTAACGAAAATATCATGACTAAACCTAACCAATCGTCAAGGGCGACTGACATTGGGATGTAAACAAGCAATTAGTAAACAAGCTAAGAAGGTATACTTACATTTAAACTTTTTGTGTTTTTAACTTTTCAATAAATTTTTTTCCTTACATTTAAACTTTTTATGTTTTTAACTTTTCAATAAATTTTTTTCAAGTAAGATTGTCATTTCAACCTTCTTTAACTACATTTTAAAAACAAATTGGTGTAGACCGCATACTAAAGTGTGAATTTGTCTGTAGACCGCATACTAAAGGAGCACTTATATTCTGAATCCTCATTAGAAATTACTAAGAAAAATGACTTTCTTTTCTTGTGCAAATCAAATAAAAAAAGTACAAAATTAATGAAAATAACGTCATCCTTATGCCATCTTGGACCAGCCAGTGACGCCATAGTTATGATGTCATCAAGCCCTTTATAAACGGATGACCGCGAAACAAAGGCTTTTTATAATTATTAATTGCGTTTCCTCCTATAAGGATGTGATTCGTGTAGCTTAGATTTTGAAGAAGTCATCAGACGCGTTGGTTAACTTGGCTTAGACGATAGCGAAGCTTTGAAACGTCTTCTGATTATGGTGTAATTCCTACATCCTTAAAATATCCAAAGTGCAATAGTGACTGTATTTTCAGGGAAGATCAGAATATTACCAATAAGGTAAGATTAGATTAGGTTGGGATGGGTTGGGTTATTTTTTAATATAATGAAGTACTTTTTAGGGTAATTTTGATAAGTCAAATTCGTGCATAACACATCAAAATGACCCTAAAAAGTACTTTCTTGTCCTAAAATCTAGAGGGGTGTTAAAACGAATATTACCCGAATTTTGCTAAAGCATTCAATAAGTGTGATTATGACATATTAACACATAAAATGAAACACATGGGAATAACAGGCAAAGTGAGTAAATGAATCTACAACTTCCTCGGGAAACATCAGCAAGTCGTAAAAATCCAAGGTATACCATCATCAGAATCGGCAGTACACAGCTTAGTTCCACAAGGAACAATATTTTCCCCACTCCTATTCATTATCATACTGACAGACATAGGCAATGAAGTAGCCGACAACAGTATAGTACATCCTTTGCAAACGATACAAAGATCAGCAGAAAAATCGGCAATGCAGGAGAGGTGGAAGCCCTATAGAGGAACACAAATAAATATACAGATGGTCAGAAGAGAATAACATGAATTTTAACATTGAGAAATTTCAGCTTTTGAGATATAAAAGAATGAAGAACTTAACAGAGCATACTGCCCCCAGATACAGGGATTCCAGAGAAGCACAAAAACAAAAAATTTAGGGTTAATAATGACCGATGATGCAAAATTTGAAACACAGAATCAGATAGCGATAAACAAAGCAAAAGGAATTACGGGACAGTTCCTGAGAACCTTCAAAGAAGGAATGAGAAGGTAATGATTCCCCTGCTGAAAACAATGATCATACCAAAACTTGTATACTGCTCAGCCTTGACGTTTCCATACAAAAAAGAAATTAATAAACGAAGTAGTCCAGAGGAATTTCACAGCCGAGATTGATGGCTGCAAAGAACTCAACTACTGAACTATGGCCCAAAGAAGCCGAAGGATGTAGCTGCAGGTCGGGGTGGGTCGGGTGGGTAAGTGCGACCGAGTCTATGGGTGGCGACGGGTATCGAAAGGTCTCGGGCAAGAAGGCTGCGAAGGAAGCCCGAGACCCCGGTTGCCCTGTCAGACTTCCAATCGCTTTAGTCTCCTGTGCGCGAGGAGGAGGAAGACACCGTTTTAATTGGGAACTCGCAGATTAGGGCCAGGAGAAGTACTTTGCTTCTGCAAACCGAGACAGGAGGAAGGTAAGGTGCTTACCCGGTCGGGGAACGGCGCACATAAGGAAGGAATTAGAGAAGCTGCGCGTGGCTAATCGGAGGACTGCGATCGTTGTCCATGCTGGTGGCAACGACCTGTTCCTCAAAGGCGGTAGGGTAGGTCTTACGGAAGGGATCATCACCGAGATCATGTCTCTTGCGGATGATCTAAAACTTAAAACAGACAGGGGAATGTTGATGGGTATTTTACCGTGGATGAATGCCAGTGACCACGCGCTCAGTAAGGTCATTGGCATCAACGAGAGGGTGCAAGATTTGTGCGTCCCACTGGGCGTGAGGTTTGTTGACCCGTTCGACGCGTTTTCGGGTAGGTGGGACCTGTATCAGAGGGATGGTGTCCACCTCAATGTCAAGGGTAAAGGTGTGCTAGGCACGCTGCTTGACCGGCACCTATACCGTATGGCAGTGGTGGCCAACCATTTTTTGATGCGTTAGGTTTAATTCGGATGCGCCAAAAAAAAATTTGTGAAAAAATTACTAATAACTTGTAAGTAAAAATAAAAATATAATATATTTACCTTAAATAGAAATATAATGTGAAAAATATTTATCTTAATTTTTAGTTAACTACATCTTAACTACTTAAATCTTTGATTTTTAATATTTAGTGTTAGAAGTGAAAATTTAGCACAATTCATACTAGACCTCGATGCGCCACTTCAAAGTACTTGATGCGCCACCTTTGGCGCAATGCGCCGCGGTTGGCCACCACTGCCGTATGGTGAGGTCAAGCCCGGGGTTTGATGATGGGCCCCCACCGGGGAGAGATGTTGAGCCGGCGACGGACATACCTTCAACTGAAGGGTGCGTCCAGGTGGGTGACCTCCTTCCCCGTTGGAGGGGGCTCATCCTCCTGCGGAAGTTGCCCCCTCATTGGTGAGGGGCTCTTCAACTCCCGACAGCCCTGGCTGTTCGGGAAACGGGTCGTGCTAGGGGGCGGTCAGAATAGGGAAGGCTCCCTCCGTGCAGTGCTTTTTAATGCTAGGTCGATGAGGAATAAGTTTTGCGAGCTACGGGCGCTCTTAGCATCAGAGTACCAGGATATCGTTGCTATCACCGAGTCCTGGATTCATACTGATCGTAGGGACTACGTTGGGGAGTTCGAGATTGCAGGATATAGAATGTTTCACAAAGACCGCACCCGTGGGGAGGGGGGAGTGGTACTAATATACGTGAGGTACACGTTGAGTCCGGTTGACTGCCAGTTCCGATCGGAACGGGAGCTGCTTGGCGTCGATCTGAACGAGGGAGGGATGAACTATAGGTTAATCTTGGTGTACAGACCTCCGCATCTCCTCCTCGAGGAGGATACAGCCCTGTACACCGAACTCCGTAGCCTGTTAAGGGATAAGGTGTGTGTAGTTTTAGGTGACTTCAACTGTCGCGGAATAAAGTGGGAAGACAGGACTGCTGATGCTGAAGGGAGGAGGCTAGTTGACTTTGCTGATGAGAACTTCCTCACTCAATAGGTCAATGAACCTACACGAGGCGAAAGCGTTCTAGACTTAGTATTCACGACCGAAGACAACCTCGTCACTGGCCTCACCGTTGACGAATCGTTGGGCGGGATTGATCACGGTCTGATTAGGTTCCGTGTCTGCGTCCCTCTGGTGAAGCGTAGTAACTCGAGAGGCAGTAAGCTCGATCTACAGCGGGCGGACTTTGTTAGCCTCCGGGATAGCGTAGGTGAGATGGGGTTAGAGGTCGGCGGCGATGTAGAGGGAGTGTGGAGTGCATTCCGGGACGAGTTTATGGTGCTGCAGTCTGCTGCCATACCCTCAAAACCGGTCACCCCTGCTTCAACGCAGCCTAAGTGGTTCAGTCGTGACATCGCTTCGGCTATTCGAACTAGGAAAGCCGCGTATAGGAGGACGAAGGCCAATCGTTCCCAGGAGAACACTGAGGCGTATGTCCGCCTGTGTAGGGAACTGAAGGCGAAGGTTAGGCTAGCGAAACGTAACGAAGAACTACGGGTGGTAAACCTCTGCAAGGGGAACCCTAAGGAGTTCTCCAGTTATGTTAATAGTAGAAAGCCCATTAGAAGCATGATAGGTGCGTTAAAGGACCGAAGCGGCGTTTTGCGGACCTCCGACGCGGACATCGCTAATGTGCTTAATGAGTACTTTGCGGGAGTGTTCACCAGGGAGGACACCCGCGTCATCCCCGAGCCAGGCGTCAGGCACGAAGGTGCTGGCCTGGATAGTGTTAGATGTACCGCGACAGTCGTTGCCGATAGAATAGACAAACTGAGCGAGCGCGTTTAAGGCTCCTGGGCCAGACCAGTTCCTCCCCAGAGTGTTGAGGGAGGTGCGCGACCAGGTGGCTCCCCACCTGGCTACAGTCTTCAACAAATCGTTGGAGACAGGCCAGGTGCCTGGTGACTGGAGGGAAGCCAACGTGACCCCTATCTTTAAGAAAGGGGATCACGAAAGTCCAGGGAACTATCGTCCCATTAGTCTCACTTTGGTTGTGGGTAAATTATTAGAGGGGATAATAGCGGATAGGATCGTTGACCATTTGGATTCCTACAAGCTGCTTGGGGATTCCCAACATGGGTTTAGACTGCATAGGTCGTGTCTCACCAACTTGCTCGAGTTTTTCCACGTCATGTTGAGTATGATAAGAATAGGGCGATTGATATACTTTATCTCGACTTTCAGAAAGCCTTTGATAAGGTACCTCACCGCCGGCTAATAGCCAAAGTGCGCGCGCTGGGTATCGGTGGTGAAGGAGGTAGGTGGATTGAAAACTGGCTGAAGAATAGGCGGCAGAGGGTTGTAATTAAAGGGGTTAGTTCGGGTTGGGCCTCGGTCACTAGTGGGTTCCTCAGGGTCCCGTTTTGGGGCCAATGTTGTTTATCATTTACATAAATGATATCGACGGTGGCATCGTCAGTCGGATCGCCAAATTTACTGATGACACTAAGCTTGGGGCAAATGTTGGGACGTCCGAAGCGATCGAGCAACTGCGTACGGACCTAGGTAGGATAGGAGAGTGGTCCGAAAAGTGGCAAATGCCGTTTAACTTGGGGAAATGCAAGGTGATGCACATTCGCTACGCCAATCCCAAGTCGGACTACTCGATGTTGGGGAGTAATATCGAGGCGACTGATTTGGAAAAGGACTTGGGTGTGCTAATTAGCAGCGACCTTAAGTTTACGAAACAGTGCGTAGAGGTGGAAAAGAAAGCCCAGAAGCTGTTGGGTTATATCAGGAGGCAATTTCAGTTTCGGAACAAGGAGATTGTGCTCTCTCTGTACAATTCCCTGGTTCGGCCGCACTTGGAGTATGCTGTGCAGTTCTGGTCGCCCACCCTCAGGAAAGATATTGAGAGGCTGGAGCGAGTGCAGGGGAGGGCCACAAAGTTAATCCCATCCGTTAGGCATATGGGCTACAATCGACGGTTACGCCCCCTGAACTTGTTTTCGCTGGAATCTCGGAGGCTGCGCGGTCAACTGATCGAGGTTTTCAAGTTCTTACGCGGGTTGAACGATGTCGATTTTAGAAGCATGTTTAGTTTAAATGATAACCCAACTCGCAACAATGGTTGGAAGTTGGATTTGAAACGGTTTAGGACTAGTGTGTGTGGGAATTACTTTACCTATAAAATCTGTGACACGTGGAACAGGTTACCTTCAGAAGTTGTGAACAGTTCCTCTGTGGATCATTTCAAAAAAAGGTTAGACCAAATCTTGCACACTATTTGAGGGTGTGGAAAATTTTCCTTGGCACCCGTTGCCATTGGTACCTCCTCGGTATGGGCCGCAATGCCTTTTGAGGTACTTCTTTTCCTTGTAACTCCTTGTACTGTAAAAGACTACGTAAGTTAAATCTAGTATATTCGCTGAAAGAGAAGAGAGAAATACCCTATAATTTACATATGGAAAATGATTGAAAAACTGGTGCTTAGCCTCAAAGTGAGCCGATTAACCATCCATGCAACACTGAAAATAGGGAAGGCAGAATGTATAGTGTTCTCAAACTAAAGGCTCGACAAGGAACACCCTCAACACTGAAGGAAACTCGCTTCATTGTCAGGGGGCCAAGACTCTCTAACTAGCTTCCAAAGGAACTCAGGAACATCACAGGGGTCAAAGTTGAAATCTTCGAAAGATGATTGGATGCCTGGCTCAGTACCGGATGAGCCGGGTGTGACTGGCTATGTGTGATGATCATAAGGAAACAACTCGCTCCTCCATCAGGCCAGGCCTAGAGGTGGGGCCACAAGCTTGACGTTCGTGTGAAGAGAGACCGACGCACGGAAGTTTTACCGGGCTTACGGGAGTGTGTGTGTGTGTGTGTGTGTGTGTGTGTTTTTTATGCCCTGGTTCCGTAGGCATCTGTTGATGATTTTGGGAGCACTCTGCACTCTATAGAGTTGGTCTCCAAGTTTATTTGATGAGGCCTTACTCTTAACATATCCGAGGAATAGGCACCACCAGGGGCGGATTAACTGTACTTGGGGCCTGAGGCTAATTTTATTTTGGGGGCCCTTTTCTCTAGACTTTTATTAACAATACATGTACATGTACAGTACATAGTACATTTACACGAATTATATGTACGGTGCTTAGGCTAATTGAGAAACAAACTTAAAAGAACCTTAACAGTGCATTTTGCCGTTTGCCAAAACCAAACAGTATTAAACAAACTTTACTTTAGGGCCAAAAAAACATAAAATGAAACAGGGAATTTGTCAGTTTGTGTACGCTGTCATATTTAATCAAAGTAGTTTGCCAAATTTCAAATTATATCATCGAAACTCAGTTGATTGGGGACACCCCTCAAGCATGGGACGCCTGAGGCTTCAGCCTCAATTCCCTCAATGATAATCCGCCACTGGGCACCACAATTAACACCAGTTAATAAATAAGTTCAAAGTGGGAATTGGGAACAAAACGCAAGAATATTTACTTTTGAGCCTTCTTTCACTCTTCAGACTTTAATTATGGAAGTGGATGTGGAAGGGAGATGTTTTCTCTCCTGTCGGAGGCTCAGACGAGGAAAAACGTAAAGGGCTAGAATAGAGCCTCAAATAAATACGGCTTTCATTACGGCATGGGTGAGGTGGGATGGGGGTGAATACAGTTGAAGATTAATTTCCCCCTTAATGAAAAATTTGCAACTTTACATACTTTTAAACTAAATTAATTTAATTTTTAAATTTGATAATTTCTGAATGGCGTCTTTGTCGGGAATCTTTGGACCTTAGTACATTTTAAGTACATTGTACACCTATTAGTTTGACACATTACAGTACTAAGAATACAATTGATTACAGTATTTAGCAACATGTTTTTACTGTTATATAATTTATAAAATTTATATAATTTAAGATATTTTTCCGACATTATAGCGAGAATTTAATTTAATATTTTTATACGATAACTAATCATTATTATTATTATTATTATTATTATTATTATTATCATTATTATCATTATCATCATCATCATCATTTAATTGGTTTGGCATAGAATGAAGAGGGGACGATAGAATACAGACAATGGTACATGAACGTAAATAAATGTATATGAATGCATACATGAATGTTACCTCTAATAAGAATACATGGACATGTAATAAGACATGAATAACGAGTAACAGTTACGATGGTAACAGGTAACAGGACTGTGACAGTAATATACAGTAACGATGAAATATATAAGTTACAACGTAACGTAGCATGGAAAACTTCTAAAACACAGCGAATGGAGACTTTTGAAAGATATTCCATAAAAAATTATTTCTCAAAGACTGAGGTCCATAGTTTTGAACGATGTAAATCATTGCCAACTAAGGATATACGAGTAGATATTAACAGAGGAGAAATTTTGAATTACACGTGTGTACGTAACGACAATGTACGTCAACAGACCATGGCTTAACATACATAGGTTGGCGTGGGTAGACATAAGCAGATGGTAGATTGATAAATGAGATGAGTATGCACGACAGGTAGGATTTGCAAATAATTACTCTACAGTTTAGCTACGAATCTGCAGTTAATTAATATTTAATTAATGAAACTAGAATAATATAAATGGGTTAAATAAATTGTTAAATGAACTAATTCTACGTACGTCCAGAGGTTAAATACCAAATAACTGCTACAATGCAATGATGGAATATTTGGTTGAACAGGGATTAGGTTAGGATTAAATTAAAAAATAATTTACGTTAATAGTTGCTGTTAAAGTTACTAAATTATACCAAAAAATTCTAATTATGGTAATTTAAGTTTGAGATATAGTTAGAATTTCGAGATATTTTTAATCAGTTATGAACTGCTGCTAAAATATTTTAATAATGGTTTTACTAAGAAGAACTTTAAGATTATTTAACCCTTAAAATGTAATCAATTAAAATTTAATTTAATAGATTTAAGAAAGGCCATCAAATGATTTGCGTGAACGAATGGACATGGTCGACCACATTACACACTAGACGAGCGATTCACAAAATGACACATGAGGACGAAATGATTGAGTGAAGTTAAACTCGGTATGCATATAACATTGAGAACAACTATTTTAATATACTTTTACTGGTTTTTCCCGTTATTATAGAATAAATAAAAATATGGCGCTTCGAAAAGATGTTGCCGACTGTGAAAGAAGAATGATAAGGAGTCCGTTTGGTTGGTTTTTCAGTATTAAAAGTCGAATGATTGTCCCTTGCATCTCGAGGAACAGTCCCCAAGGTTGTGAATACATGAAAGGAAATTTATACATATATATATATAAATTAAAAATCCCCATTAAAAAAAAAAGATAAAAACACTAAAATTACGAAGCTTTTCGAGGGTATCACTCCTCTTCGCTCGGGTAAGAAGACTAAAATGAAATAAAAGTTACAGACTTGCAGGGAAAGAACGGTACATGAACCTCGTGTATCTGGCAGATGAAAGCAGTGCAGGAAAGATTTAAAAAGAGCGTCTCGAGCTAAAATTTGATTTAAAAATGGATCGATGTAAAAATTACCTGAATCATTGTTAAAATAATCAACATTTTCAATTCAAAAAGACTCGGTCAATTTTATCTTATTTTTATCTTTTATGCGTAACTGATGGGCCGACTTATTAATATCAGTTAAATGATCTGAGGTAGTCCTATGCTGATGTAAGGCCGAATTAAGATCGCCGGTTTAAGACTGTATCTATGTTTATAATTTCTGTCAGCAAAATTATTAGTTTCCCCAATATAAACCCAGTGACAATTCTACATAAAATTTTATAAACTCCAGCATTATCAGAGGCAAACTTAGACTTGTTACGAAGGAAATTTCTAGCAGTGCAATTTATCTTAGTAACCACATTAGTGGAATTACTCGAATACCCTCTTGTCAAATCGCATTCAGTAGGTAAAACTAAAGTCCTTTCTTGTTCTCCAGATATTTTCAGAGCATTACTGTAAAATCTTTTTTGTTTTAAGTAAGTTTAAAAGCCGTGTTTACAAAGGCAAGGGATAACCCAATTCAGCGAATTAACCTCATTGTACAAAATCTGAGGACTGCAAATCTGAAAGGCAGGGAGAAACAAGCCGATTAAAATACCTCTCTCTCTGTCTGGAGACGGAATGAGAGGAAAAATCGAACGTGTATATTTTATAAAACCAATAAGTAAAGGTTTATTTTGAGCTGAGTGTAAGTAAAATATCTTAAAAAGGAATTTGGGAATTTTTTTATCCTTCTGCTTCTTTATTTCATTTTAGTCCTCTTACCTGAACGAAGAAGAGTAGAGCTCCTTGAAAAGCTCCTTAATTTTTTGTGCTTTTAGTTTTTATATTTAATTGAGATTTTTAACATATATTTTAGTACGAACATTGTATGGTTAATATATATTATATATATATATATATATATATATATATTGGAAAATGTCATGACAACAAGAGGCTGACTGAAAGTTTAAAATTATGTATAATTTCGATCAGGACATGCGAAAAGTACCCAAAGTCCTCGTAAATGTTGCTTGTATGAAAAAATTCTCGTTGGTTTCTTAAATTTTTTTGTTTGAATTGAAGTCATTAGCAAAACCTATGTTTTAATTTCCTCACAAAACGTGTTCCTTCAGTTTTTCATAATAATACTTAACAAACTCTATTTTAAGATGGTAGATATCAATACACAAAATCCTTTGAATTTATTGATCCTTATGCTCAAATCATTTTCAATTAGATCTAAATAATATTTTCAACTTAAAATTTTAATCTTAACTATAAGAGCGTGTTAATATACTATAATTATTTGTGAAGTGTATTTTCATGGATGGGTTTGGTATTTTCTATCGGATTTTTGCATCCTTGTGTGTGTAATGTATCTTATAGTGAGCAAACTGGGATCATCTGAAGATCAGGGCCCCCTGCCTTCTTTAGTTAGCCTTATAAGGCTAACTAACGAAAATATCACGACCTAACCTAACCAATCGTTAGGTCAACTGTACGCCCTTGACGATTGGTTAGGTTAGGTCGTGATATTTTCGTTAGTTAGCCTTATAAAGCTAACTAAAGAAGGCTGGGGGCCCTGATGTTCAGGTGATCCGCAAACTGTACCAAACAAAGTTTATCAGACTCCACAACATAAGATATTTTGAAGGGAAACAAGAATTCCTTCCGTGACTGTAACACGAAACTATTCCCAACCCTTCGGCATACTTTCCTTTGTTTTAACCAATCAGAAAGCACCTGCAGCCCTTCGTTCTTTGATCGGTATATCCCGACACATTCTTTAGTGTCAATAATCCTCTTTAGTTTGTTTCCTAATCCCCCAACCCAACTAACTTTCGCATACCCACTGGAGAAGTCAAGCTATTTTCAACTTGTCTCTTAATTAAAAACTTAATTTATATCTCTTTAAAAGTATACTAAATAAATTAAGTATATTAAAAAAGTATATTAATTAATCAGTTTTAATCAGTCCTAATTTATCGGTTCTAATTAATTAGAAAAAGGGGATCACCTGAAGATCAGGGTCCCCAGCCTTCGTTAGTTAGCCTTATAAGGCTAACTAACGAAGGCTGGGGACCCTGATCTATTCAGGTGATCCAAAGGTTCAGATTCAATACCGAAACTTCGTTGCGACATGACTTTAATTAAGTAATTTTAAATTACTATATTCGTATATTGATTTTTTAACTCCAGAGAATAAAATAATCTCGATTTGGTTTCAAAGGTCGGATTCTGCCTCCTTGTGATATATACACCTTGATTAACCTTGGTTTTGCTTCCGGCCGAATTGTTCATTCTGACGAAGGTCAAGTTTGTCACCCCACCTTAGACCTACAGTTTAACGTGGTATCCGAACCACGCCCCACCAGCAGCCCAGCGTCTTAACCACTAGGCTACCACATTTATTTACTAACCAATTTCTTTTTATTGTGTGGAAGGATGAACAGCTGGGTTTTGCTGCGCGCCGGCTGCCGTCACCGGGTCTCGATGCTGAGGCTGATGGATTCGTAGTCAGCGACGCTAACCACTACACCACCGAGGCACAAATATATATTCAGGGGCGACGCCAGGCTTTTCTGGATACTTAGGCTCTCAACCCTTTCAAGTGTGTATATATATATATATATATATATATATATATATATATATATATATACACACTGTATAATTTGATACTTGTTTCACTGTGATATGTATTATGTATGATATAATTAGAATATTTTTAACTGGCATAAATTTAGGAAATAAAACATCGCCTTACCTTACTTATTTATACAGTACATGAACTCCAATCTTGGTTTTAATGCAAATTCTTCAATTACTTTGTCTTGCAACATTTTATTCTTCACCACGTGACGTCGCCATGACGTCATAGCAATAGCTATTAATTAGTTCTTTCACCAAATTTTTCCTTGAAGTAAATTAATTTTTAAATGTTAAGTAACTTGGACAATTATTTTCCACCCAACCCACCTTATAAAGTATATGCATATTATTGAAAACAAGATTAAGTTAAAAAAAAAAGATTTCAGTTCAGCGCAGCATTTTAGACATTTGGCACAGCAGCAAGTCGTCAGGCAGAAACGAATTTTGCCTGACTTCGAACATTAAAAACTTGGTTATTCGGTGGATACAAAGTAATAAATCAATTAAATACTAATTAACTTTACGTATATGAATATTCAAATGACTTTATAACATTAAAATAATCATAAGATTTACATCATAACATGTTTGAAAAGAGACATCAGGCTTAAAATTGTTTGCCTGACAAACGTGGAATTAGGCATTTTTATGCGAGTTGTAAGGCTTTGTTATTTGAGAAGATGCATAATAATAGAGTAATAATTAATTAACTTTATGTACAGTCACAATGTATATGCAAATAGCTATATAACCTTATTTATAAATCCTAACATGGTCATTATAGCATGTTTTATAAAGTTTAAAGATATCTGACTCAAATTTTTAGCCACATATCTCCCTCTCTTCCGCGTCTCTCGCCTACCCTCACTGGGGAAATGGGATTTAGATGATAGATGGGTGAATGGATGGAAATTTTTAGCCTGACAACTTGACAAGAGATGGGATTGTGTATTGTTAGTTTTTGTTAGTTTTTTTTAAGTCCCTAGCAGGAGAAATAACAGGTCAGGCTGAGCCTGACACGCCTGACCCCCTCCGTCGCCACTGGTATATATATATAATATATATATATATATATCAGTGGCGTGCGGTGATTTTTCGTCAAGGGGAAGCAATTCAAGCAAAACAACAAAGATTATATAAATAAAAATAAAACTTTAAAATACTCGTATATATAAAAACAAAACACATATAATCATCTACTTACTTTACTTATAGGTTAATTCTATTCTTCTTTCTTTTTTATTAAATATATCTATTATTTCTTCGTAAAAGGCATCGGTTTTCATATCCTTAGAAGCTTTTTCTCAATTGAGATTAAAGCTAAACTTGCAAGCCTTTCTTCCCCTTGCGCATTTCTAGCGTAGTTTATGTATTCGCTTTAAATGAGAGAATGACAGCAGCAGCACGTATAAGTTTGCCAGATATTTCAGAAAATTAACTATAAGATCTGACAGCGAATCTAAATTGCTTCCTTTTTGACATAGGGAAGGATAAATAACGATAAATATATATTCTTTTTCGCTTAACATGGACATGGAATTTTTTAGTAGAAAACTAATATGAAACTTGTTGTTTCAATAAATATTACATTATTAAACATTAATGAGTTTTTTAGAATGGAAAGAAACAATTTGTAACAGTAAAAAAAAAGCGAAAGTCATTGGGAAAAGGATGCATTTCGTCGATTGTTGTCCAACTCGAGATTTTTTGCGTCGGCTTTCTTAAAGGTTCTTGCACGAACGGCAACCAATGTATATACTATGTATCCACCTGATTACCAATCAAATGCTATAAATAGTATATAAAATGATTTTGTACAAATTATTACACATATTGAACTGTTTAAACTTTAAAGTATAATACAGCATTTTCTTCTTTCTTTGAGTAGGAAGCATTGCTTCCTTGCTTCCATGGACCGCACGCCACTGATATATATATATATATATATTATATATATATATATATATATATATATATATATATATATATATACAGTAAACCCTCGTCCATCGCGGGGGTTAGGTTTCTCGAGAACGGCACGTTTGGTAAATCCACGTTGGACAACTTAATACCTTATGGGATAATTGGGATACGTGAACGCGGTCGCGTAAAGTCTCCCATTAATACTTAGATACGTAGATTTTTTATTCACACATAAATGAATTTCCCTACCTATATTGTTTATGAATAAGAACATAATAAAATCATAAACTAATGATATTTACATATGATAAATGAAAATATATTAAATGAAAATAGCACGTATCTTTTCTTCACTCTTTCGGATGGTGCGTATGGCAGACTCATTCACGTGATACTTGCGGCCAAGTGATGTTATGCTCATACCACCACGCAACTTATTTAAAATCTTTATTTTTTCGGCTCATGTCATAACCTTACGACTTTTCTTCTTTTCACTATCACTTGCAAATGCTTTACGTTTTTGGTGCCATACTGGCAGTCCAGGGGCGTACTCAGAAATTTGCCAAGGGGGGGACGAACTTGGAACTAATCGTAGACGTATATTAAAATAGAGCTAAATATTTTTTATGTACGTTCATGATGAGCTTATCGTTCAGTCAGAGATGATTAACTAGCTACTGTTAAGACACATTATGAATAAAAATATAAAAATTATATTATAAAAAATATAAAAATTATGATAAAAATCTGATTAGTAACATAATATTCAATGCAAACCGCAATTAGGATGCTCAGATTTGTATTAACGTAAGAATAAAAAAGTGTTAATTTCGAGATTAAGCATTTCCTTGGACTGTTTGTTACCTTTATAAAAGAAAATTATTCTCAGGGCCGGATTAAGAGTTTTCGGGATCCTAAGCCATTTTAGATTTTTAGTAGTAGGGGAGGCAAGAGCTAGCGCCGAAGACGCCGAAATTTTTTCACTTTCATTCTCATCCTGTTGTTATTGAGCTAATCGTATTTGGTGGGTGCAAGACGGAGCTCCTGCTCACAGGAGAGTTATTGTGAAGGAACGCTTGCAGGAAGTCTTCCACCAAAGAGTAATTGCTACAGGCCATGACATTGAATGGCCTCCCAGAAGCCCTGACTTGATCCCTTGTGATTACTTTTTATGGGGTCATTTGAAAAATAGAGTATTTGCATCACAACCTATCAATTTAGATGATTTGAGGACTCGCATCACAGCTGAAATCAACTTGTTAAAAGACAATCCAGATCTTATCAAAAGAGTGATGGGGAAGATGAGAGCTCGACTCCAGATTTGTATCGATAGGAATGGCGGTCATGTTGAAAGAAAACGAAACTAAGCATAACTTTTGTAATAGGGAATAAAGAAAAATCTGCTTTGTATCTTATTAAAATTATGTTAAAGTATCTATTATTATGTATTTGTCTTTTCATTACATCGATAGCACACACATTATTTTTTCATTGACCAATTTTGCTCAATCCATTTTTTTGTACCCTTCAGTTAAAAGCAGATGCTTAAACACTAATTCGTTTAAACATGAATAAATTTGAACGTTAACAAAGAATAATTTGCTATATTAAATCAAACAAACAGATCCAAAATATCTCAATTTTTGGAGGAGTTAGTACAATCTAAAGTGGGTGTACTTTTTTGTGGGACATACATGAATTATTTATTTTACCCTATGGTTCCAGGCTTATGGGACACCCTATATATATATATATATATATATGTGTTAAACACAGACCGTGCATGGAACGTCGGGCTAACATCATGAAAAATAAAAAACTATAGTATTTGTCATTTATCATTACTTATGGGTGTACTTTTTTGTGGGTGTACTTTTTTGTGGGACATACTATATATATATATATATATATATATATATATATATATTATACAGACACCCGGATACAAAATTCGTGTCCACGTCAGAAACAAGTACACTAAATACAGAATATGAAACATGACGACACTAACACTTAAATTAGTTCCATGGAAACGTTACATATGTATGTTGCGTCATAGCAATCGTGGAAGTTTGTGCGTAACTATCGTTATTTTATATCCATTTGACATTTTAGATACGTCTAAAACTGAACTGTTGTTTCAGAACTAAAAAAAATGGTACCTACGAAACTATTGTGTAGGTTATAAGTAGGGCGGTCAAAAGTCAATAAAGTCAAATTGTTTCCTATGGGGCACTTTTCGCTGAAACGACTGAAAGTGCAATAAAAACACCTGTAGGGGTATATTACCAAAGTTAATAGGTCAACCAAAAGTCAACTTTTACCTGTTAGGTCAAAAATAGCAATGAGGTAAATAAAGTCAATTCTTTGGAATAAAATAATTAAATAACTAAAAATTGGCATCTTTTTGGTTAACTGGCAACTTCGCTGCTCGTATTTGTCTTATTCAGTTATGTCCGTTCTGGTTTTGGATGTGGTTGTGTTGTATGTATTGTGGTATTGTGAAATAATTAACCTCAGTAGACCTGAAATCTCACCAACAGTTTATGGTCAGCTTTTGCAATGTCAACCAACAACTGCCGCTGTAGAGAGATCTTTCTCCATGCTTAATAAATTATTAAGTAAGGATCGCAATGTTTTGCCAGAAAATGTCGGCAAATACTTCATAATTTACCACAATCGGTCAACTGATGTAGAAAAGCAAGAATAAGTAATTAAAGTATCGTTTTTATTATTGAAAGTAAAGGCAACTTTATAAGTCAATTTTTTCAATTCATAAGGTCAACTTTCTTAATTTTTTCGGTCAACTTTTGACTGCCCTAGTTATAAGTTATATTATATAGGGGGGCGCGGAGGTAGGCAGAACGTAATTAAATCGAACCGGAATTAACCGACTCATACTAACCATAATTAAATCCAACCTTGAATCGCTTAACTGGAATAATATTGAATCGGAGTTAATTCCGCATCGATCCAATTCACGTACTTCATTATGATATAGGAATTCTATTTCATCTTCGCCCAATATATCCTCCCGATCTCCCGAACTTTACATCTTTAGCTTCCGAAATATATGCTTGTTTAGAGGGTTGTACTAGAAATAAGACTTGAATTTAATGCCATTATTGCTTTCATAAACATATAAATTTAATTTAACATAAATTTAATTATCATGCGCCTCGGTGGTGTAGTGGTTAGCGTCGCTGACTACGAATCCATCGGCCCCGGGTTCAAGACCCGGTGACGGCAGCCGGCGCGCAGCAAAACCCAGTTGTTCATCCTTCCACACAATAAAGAAAGTGGTTGGTAGATAAATGGGTACCCTGGGTGGCCTAGTGGTTAAGACGCTGGGCTGCTGGTGGGGCGTGGTTCGGATTCCACGTTAAACTGTAGGTCTGAGTGAAGTAAAAAGCTTGACCTTCGTCAGAATGAACAATTTGGGCGGAAGTTAACCAAAGGTTATATAAATTTGGTTAATGTGACCTACGCATGCGCATTACTACAGTAATATGTGTGTGTGTGACCTTGAAATGATTTTGTATACCTTTTCATAAAGTGTAGATACTAAAATATTAGGTGTACGTAAATGTAATAATGTAAATAGTATTTCTCCAGATTTTATGTACACAAAGAATAAAGGGTATTTTTCCAAAATGCAAATGCTTTGCCAAATTCCAAATGACAGCGAACATATGTGTCACGTCATCGGTGAGTGACCTTGAAAATGTACAACGATATTGTATATAGTACATTGTATAGAATGCATAATAAAGCAAAATGCACGTTAGAAACGTAAATATTCTGACAATTGAATCCTCCGCTAAAATTCCTTCTTGGAGTATACTTAAGACAAATTATGTAAGGCTCACTAAATCATTTGAGTATGTATGAAAACATCCAAGCTAACAGCTCGATGTTGTTTTAATAACTAATTCTACTTAATAACTAATTCTCCTTCATCTTTATTTACTTCAAGTGCGCCTCCGGTCTTTTGGAACGTAACTTTTAATTTCCAGAAAATGTGCTGTTACAAAGGCTAGAATGAAAATTAAAGAAATGGGACATAGTTTTAATATGTCGTGTAGCATCCATCTGCATCAATTACACACACACACACACGTGTGTATATATATATATATAATATATATATATAATATATATATATATATATATATATTAGTGGCGTGCATTCAGGGTAAGCTAGGTAAGCGCCGCCTACCCTAATAAAATTTTATTAAAGATATTAAAGACAGTACCATATTTTTCAGAATATACAGTACATATCCACTAGCCAGTTATGAAGTTTATCACTAGCTCTATAATTATATAATGTGTACAATTTGTACATATAGTGCGTGTACACGCACGCAATACCGCTTACCCTGTAGACTTACCCACCGCACGCTACTGACTTATATATATATATATATATTATATATATATATATATATTCTTTGGTGCCTAAATTTATTTATGTAATAATACCTCGACAAATAGAATGTAATTATATCGTAACGTATCTCGGTTGAATTCAAGGAAAGTGTACTCGAACTTTCTCTGTCGTTTAACGTTGTTGACTGCATTATGAAACTCGCAATCATAAGTTTTTTCCCTAAATTCATCAATATTCTTTCATAAATGAATTTAAACAAATATTTGAATAGTGGTCAAAGCCAAGATTTTACCCTGCGAAATATTGGGTCCAATCGTCTTATTGACGAACTTCAGTAGTGTATTAAGTCGTTGTTCAGTGCGTCTAGTCTCCACGTCGCATTTATAATCTGCAGTTTCAAACAGCGCCACAAGTAGTTCACACGACACATGCGATTTAAGGACACTTAGACAATTTCTTAGTTTGAAATACATATGGTCAATTTCTCTTTTAACACACGGAATACGTTCCTTCAAATTTTCCTGGCAAAATTCGGAAACGGTGTATGGTCCTTCCTGAAGGTAAACGGTATCAAGGACTTCGGGCGCACTTCCTCCACTAAACACTTGCAGGAACTTGAGTTGCAGCTTCTTGGTCTTCACAGCCACTAGTGTTTTTTCATATAGACGATAGGAAGATATAAATTGGGGAAAGGTAACTAAGAAGAAGGCGAATAGATGGCGTCTGATCGTGGGATCCATAATAAATGCAAAAAACTTCACTGTTTTCTACGTGAAGGTCAAAATATGAAAACAAAAACCCCACTCTAATAGACAGAGTTTATTTCCACAACAGTTTCGATGCCCACTGGCATCCTCCTCGGGTGGATACAGAAAAACGAATGAACCAAAACAAGAGGGAAAAACAGTCCAGGAACCGACCGTTAAGAAATTTGCACCTAGGTTAGATCCCATTCTCCCGACACCTTCAGAAGTTGTAATACTAATAATGCCATTTTTTATCACGCCAGCCAAAATAATCACGCTATAGATTGGGAATCAAGTAAGGTACTTTATAAATGTAATAATTATGTCAAAAGAAAAATAATAGAATCTGTGTGTATAGAAAAAGTAGATAATTTTAATTTGTGCGAAGGTACTCATAAGTTAGATCCTTTAATGAGATTCTTGGTCAAAAAATCCCTTACGGAGTCGGGGGAACGTGTTCTAACCTAAGTGTGAATTTCTTAAAAGTCTCTGGATTGTTTCCTTACTCGCTTTTAGTAAATGTAATAATGGAAGTAATAAATGTGGAAATAAATATAAATGCAACAGATGTAATACTGAAGGAAATATTATAAATTTAATAATTAGGGTAAACGTAATAATAATAAATGTTAAAAAAATGTAAATGCAATAATAAATGCAGTAATTATGTCAAAATATTAGAATCTGTATGTATAGAACAAGAAGATAGTTTTAATTTGTGCGAATGTACTTATAAGCGGGACCCTGTAATAAAATGCCCTTCCGGCGTCTTGAGAACGGGATCTAACCTAGGTGCGAATTTCTTAATGGTCTCTGGATTGTTTCCTTCTCGCCTTTTTCATTCGTTTTTCGGTTTATAATTTATTTATAATAAACAACAATGTAATAAGCAATGTAATAATAAATTTATAATTTCTGTAATAACTAATAATGCAATATTAAATGTAATAAATTTAATAATAAATGTAATAATTATGTAAAACAAATAATAGAATCTGTATGTTTAGAACAGGAAGATAGTTTTAAATTTGTGCGAATGTACTTATAAGCGGGTCCCTTTAATGAAAATGCCCTTCCAGTGTCGGGAGAATGGGATCTAACCTAGGTGCGAATTTCTTAACGGTCGGTCCCTGGACTGTTTTTCCCTCTTGTTTTGGTTCATTCGTTTTTCTGTATCCACCCGAGGAGGATGCCAGTGGGCATCGAAACTGTTGTGGAAATAAACTCTGTCTATTAGAGTGGGTTTTTATTTTCATATTTTGACCTTCACGTAGAAAAAAGTGAAGTTTTTTGCATTTATTATGGATCCCACGATCAGACGCCATCTATTCGCCTTCTTCTTAGTTACCTTTCCCCAATTTATATCTTCCTATCGTCTATATGAAAAAACACTAGTGGCTGTGAAGACCAAGAAGCTGCAACTCAAGTTCCTGCAAGAGTGTTTAGTGGAGCAAGTGTGCCCGAAGTCCTTGATACCGTTTACCTTCAGGAAGGACCATACACCGTTTCCGAATTTTGCCAGGGAAATTTTGAAGGAACGTATTCCGTATGTTAAAAGAGAAATTGACCATACGTATTTCAAACTAAGAAATTGTCTACGGGTCCTTAAATCGCATGTGTCGTGTGAACTACTCGTGGCGCTGTTTGAAACTGCAGATTATAAATGCGACGTGGAGACTAGACGCACTGAACAACGACTTAACAGAAAGCTATCCAATTTATGTGATGAAAGTGCTTGTTCAGTAGTGTATTGCTTGTTCATTAGTGTATTTTTTCTACTTCCACTTTTTCTACTTCTACTACCACTTCCAGGTATGAAATATGGCTCCAGAGCACACTATTTCGCATGAACAAAGCATAATATAATAATGTAATGCAAAAAGGCTGTAGTTAATTGGAAATTATGATAGTTTAAAAAACGAAAGTTTCAAGAGCAGGTGTTCTAAACCTTTTGAAGAAATACAAAAAAATTCGTACCACTGATGATATAAACAGACCTGGGAAACACGAAAGCTATCAGAGTCTGATATTAAACATCGGAGAAGACACACGCAAATCCAGTAGCTGTCTTGCAAAAGAACTTCAGGAAACCACTGGTCTCAAAGTCGGCAGATCTACGCGTGTGTTGCAGTGAAAAGTCCTTCGCTCGCGAGGCAAATAAACCTAAGAAATATACATTTGCAAAAATTCAACTCTGACGCACCCTTTAGCCATTTAATGCAAACTGAAGAATGGAAAGAAACTCAGTGAAATACCAAATGAACTTCACATACATCATTCAGCTGTATGCATGTGGATGCAAAGGTGGCAAGAAAGTAACCTGGAAAACAAATGTGGAAGTTTAGCACGAAGAACAACTGATGACAATGAAAGAATAATTAATACTGATCAGGAAAATACTTTTACGAATCCTCTTGCAATAACGAAGAATTTGCCTCTCACTGTCAATGTTAGAACTGTTAGAATTTGTTTGCATAAAGCAGAAATATATCACATGCAGAGTTCCAAGTGTCAAAAGGAAATAACAGAAAGGCACCGCGAAAACATACTCGCTTTCGGAAATCAGCATCTAAGAGAGGATTAGACTGTTCGGAAAGTTATTTTTACCGCTGAAAAACTCATCAACCAATATTTCGCGGGGTAAAACATTGACTTTTACCAGTATCAAAAGATTTGTTTTAACTTACCATGGAACACTGCAGCGGTAGAGAAAAAAATAATGCATGGTATTTACGAGAGGACATCTACAATGAGGTAAGAAGTGAACATGTGACGTACATTGTATGGGGATGGATAAAATCTACATACCGTTAGAAAATTAATTTCCAATTACTGAAGATTAAGGGCCGAGCAGTACAGGGTGTCCCAGAATTAACTATCTATTTCAATGAAATCGGACAAATTTTTTAAAAACACACTTTTATTTATGTTTATCATGTTTAATATGTTAAAAATGTATAAATTTCTAAATTTTTTTCATAATTTTATTTTCATAATTTTCATTATCTGGTCCAATGAAAGACCGTCTGAAGTCATAGAATGGCAAAGAGACTCTCCAAAGTTAACGTGTGGCTTGGAATGACCAAATCCAAAATTTATGGTGCTCCATCTTGTTGAAACACAACATTATCAAGAATGCCATCAACAAGAAGCTGTGGTTCGAGAAACTGCTGAAGCATATCAAGGTAGACGGTACCTGTTACAGTTGCTTCCGCAAAGAAGAATGGGCCATAAATTTTGGATTTGGTCATTCCAAGCCACACGTTAACTTTTGGAGAGTGTCTCTGCCATTCTATGACTTCAGACGGTCTTTCATTGGACCAGATAATGAAAAAATTATGAAAATAAAATTATGAAAAAAATTTAGAAATTTATACATTTTTAACACATATTAAACATGATAAACATAAATAAAAGTGTGTTTTTAAAAAATTTCTCCGATTTCATTGAAATAGATAGTTAATTCTGGGACACCCTGTATAAGAGAAATCTTGGAGAATCAGGCTGCCCTCATTTGGTACATACAGTCTAGTCTAATTACTGTTCCGCGTAACTCCTGCATAACAATTCTGTAATGAGTAGATGGAAAATTTTGGTACGATGATGTCATGCAGTCCTAATGTCCGTTTATAAGGTGCATTTACAGAAAATCTTGACCTCCGCCCACACACGCCCGATCCTGCACGCCCACACGCCCACCTGGCGCCGCCGCCCATGTCCCAAAACGTCTACCATCCGTCCGCGAGCTCGGGTTTGTAAGTTCCTCTTGAAAAACCTCAAAAATAAATAATAATAATAATATTATTATTATTATTATTATTAAGAAAAAGAACACTTGCGATTGGTTAGGTTAAGTCGTGATATTTTCGTTAGTTTTAACGAAAATGTCACGACTTAACCTAATCAATCGTCAAGAGCATAGAGTTTACCAACCGGGCATTCAATTAACTGGGGCAACTCACAAGTAGATAGCTCACAGCACTCTATTATCATATGCTCACACACTGTGATATGCCAGCCAAAATCCAGCGTGTGATATGCCAGCAAAAAAAAAATTAGACTAACACGAACTTAGTTGTAGCTTGTTGAGTAAATTAACCCACTTTTTGTTATTCTTTATTTATACTTATTTTTCTTCTCTCTTTATTGCATGTCTGTAGTTTGCATGTTTGCATGGTATGATAGTGTTTGAGTTAAGAATGTGTTGTAATGCGTTCTTATTTTACTTCTTTCCATCTTTCACGCCTTTCCAGCCTAGTGGGCTGCATCCTCTACCTGCCTATGGAGTGGAGGATCGGTCTGCAACAGTTGGAAGAATGTGTTGCTTTGAGTTAAGAATGTGTTGTTCTTGAGTTAAGAATGTATTGCATGATTTGTAAGCGTTCTTATTTTACTTATTTTCATCTTTTTCCGGCAGAGTGGGCTTTACCTCCCTATGGAGTAGAGGACAGTTCTGCAATCTTTCCTCTTCTCTCCGACTATTTTTCTAACTTGTCGGCAGTGGCCGCCGGATGATGATGGTGAGTCTTTTTTCTCTTTCTGAATGAATGTTAACCCACGAGTGATAGATGTTGCTACTTACTTAACCCCTTATTCTCTTCTCTTAACCCCCTACTCTTTCCTTTCTCTCGGGTTAACCTTAGAGTGGATCATAGGGTCTTTGTTAGCCTTAGCTTCTGTAGATCTGTAGAATAGTATTCAGACTAAACTATGCCTAAGCATAGAACAAATAAACATTAATAACAACAACAAAAACTACAGTTAAATTGCAGTTCAATATTCTTCACAATTTAATATTAAATAAATAGTTGGAACAATTTTTGTTTTCTGTTGCATATTTAGCGAAAAAAGTTTAGAAAGAATATTTCGATTTTACATACCTAAAACGAAAGATTGCCCCTATTTATTTATCTTTCGTCTTTGTCTCTCATCTAGTACTTTTCCTTCCTGCTGGAAGTTCGCTTTCATTCAGCCTGTCCCAAAGAAGGGTGACCGCTCTCAACCCTCCAACTATCGTCCAATTGTTTTGATTTCTTCCCTTTACAAAGTTTTTTAATCTATCCTTAATAAGAAGATTCTTAACTACCTCTCTTACAATTATCTTTCAGATCGTCAGTATGGGTTCCGCAAGGGACGCTCCACTGGCGATCTTCTTGCATATCTCTCTGACTCTTGGTCATCCTCCTTTCGGGATTTCGGTGAAACTTTTGCTATTGCTCTAGACATATCAAAAGCTTTTGATAGAGTCTGGCGCAAATTTTTAATTTGGAAACTGCGCTCCTTCGATTTTTATCCTTCCATCTGTGCCTTCCTCTCAAATTTCATTTCTGGCCGATCTATAGCTGCGGTTGTAGATGGCCACTGTTCTTCTCCTAAAGCTATTAACAGTGGTGTTCCTCAGGGTTCTGTCCTGTCACCCACTCTTTTTCTTTTATTTATTAATGATCGTTTAATTCGCACTTCCTGTCCTATTCACTCCTATGCCGATCATCCCACTCTTCACTTCTCCACCCCCTTTCCAAAGCGTCCCTCACAGCAGTCACTTCATGATTCGCGTATGACGGCTATGAGACAACTGACCTCTGATCTTTCTGCTATTTCTGATTGGGGCAGAGAAAACCTTGTGGCTTTTATTGCCTCACAAACTCAGTTCCTCCATCTGTCTACTCGTCACAATCTTCCACACAACTATCCCCTTACCTTCAACAACACAACTCAATCCTTCCTCTTCTCTTAATATTCTTGGTGTTTCCTTTTCTCGTGATCTTCCCTGGAAAGATCACATATACTTTCTTCCTAAAACAGCTTCCAAGAGGTTAGGTGTGATGTACCGTACGCCTCCGCGGTTTCTTCACCGCCACTCAGTTGCTGTCTCTGTACAGGGGTCTTGTTCGCCCCTGTACGGAGTGTGCTTCTCATGTGTTGGGTGGTTCAACCCATACAGCCGTACTTGACCGTGTGGAATCAGGTTTTTCGTCTCATCAATTTCCCGCCTCTTACTGATTATCTTCAATCTCTCTCTCTTCGCCGCAATGTTGCCTCACTTTCTCTTTACTATTGCTATTATAACGGACATTGCTCTTCTGAACTCTCTAACTGCATACCTCCTCCCTGACTTTCTACACTTTCTCATACCTTTTCTGTCCAACTCTCTAGCGCAAGAGTTAATCAGTATTTTCAATCTTTCATTTACTCAACCGGTCAACTCTGGAACAATCTTCCTGAATCCATGTTTCCTTCTGTCTATGACCTCCAATCTTTCGAACGCAGAGTGTCTAGGAGGAGATTGTAGACACCAATCGACCACGGAAGTACTCCAGGGTGGATGTTAGGCAGGAGTCAGGGAGTGCTGGAATTCCCGTTTCTCCTGTCACTGTCCTCCTTAGCTGATATTTTTCCGTGTCTCATCTACCCTGTGAGCAGCCCAGCATGCTCTGAAACACACTACACATACACTACACATACACGCATCTTACACACTACACAACCTTTTCAAAACTTATATGTAAAAAAAAAAGCATCACTGAGCCTTGGAGAACTTGTTTTGGCTCTTTCCGTCTTCTGTGGACGGGTCACTTTTGCGGGCGCTCGCCCTTAGCCCCCTCCTTTCTACATTTAAAAAAAAGGGCATCTGAAAAAACCCGGACCTTGATTTTGGCTCTCTTCTTCTATGGGGGGGGGGGGCTTTTGTGGGCATTTGCCCTTGGCCCCTCCTTCCTGCATAAAAAATTTAAGTTTTATATAAATATAATTGAAAAAATATATATATATTATGTGTATATATATATATATATATTATGCAGGAAGGCGGGGCCAAGGGCAAATGCACACAAAAACGCATCCCCCTTCCCTATAGAAGAAGAAGAGAGCCAAAATCAAGATCCAAAATTTTCGAGATGCCTGGACACTGCGTTTAAAAGTACTATTCCTTAACATCATTACATAAAAATATATTTGTAATTCTAATGCTGACTTACTACTCGTTATTGGTTACACATTGTGACCTTGTAAGGTGTGGAAGATTTTTCTCTCACCTAAGGAGAAGATACCGTTAGAGTCGGCAATTGTTGTTTCTATTTTAGGGGACCTGTTTTACTTATTGTGGGGATCATAAACCTCAGGGGATTCAAATTCTCCAAACTAAAGGCAGGAATTTGGCGGCAACTGAACGGTATGTGGCTGTGCACTGTGCAGTCCCGGGAATCTCGTTTCTCTTCCTTCCAATTTTTTTTATTCTTCCTTGTCTTATTTTTTTGGCATATTACTCACCGTTCTCTATATAATATACATATGGAAAATAGTCGAGGGCTTTGTCCCTAACCTTACAAACGAAATACAAAACAAACTTGAATGAGAGAGGAGGCAGATTTTGTACTGTCCCAGCTGCGGTGGAACAGAGAGCCATGAAAAAGAGGATGGAAAATACCATCAAAATACGAGACCCAACTCTTTTTAATGTCCTGCCAAAAGAAGTGAGGAACCGTCAGCACACTAACCTGAATAATTTCAAGAACCAACTAAACACGTTCCTGCGCAGAGTCCCTGACTAGCAATGTGTGGCTGGGCACGAGGGCAGGAGGAGATCGGAAAGCAATTCTCTCCTACTGTAGGAGAGATTCGCCTCGGTGGTGAAGTGGTTAGCATCGCTAACTATTAATCCACCAGTCCCAGGTTCGATTCCCGGTAACGGCAGGCGGCGCGCAGAAAAACCAGCTGTTCATCCTTCAATACAACAAAATTGGTTGGTAGATAAATAGGTACTCTGGGTAGCCTAGTGGTTATGACGTTAGGTTGCTGAGTAGAAAGCATGAGATCGAGTCCGGGCGAGGACTTGTAATTTCTGACCATCGGTGGTGGGCCGTGATTCGGATTCCACGTTAAGTTGTAGGTCTAAGGTGGAGCAACAAGCTTGACTGTCATTGGAATGAACAATTCGGGCGGAGGCTAAACCAATGTGTGGTGTGTGTGTGTGTGTGTATTACTGCAAAAAATAGCATTGAAAATAAACTCATTTAAATACACATCTTTTCACCACCTCTTAAACATGTTCAAAGCTACATAGGTTTGGCTGCGATTTACTGTACAGTACTTCTGAACAGTTTTAGAGTTTTAACATGTTAACATGTTAGCTCAGTGAAGCGAAAGCCTTACGAGCCAAATTAAATAGGAAACAAATATCCATAACCTCTCTCAACAGAGGGTGTGAAGGGCCAATGGAAAAAGGTTATAGGCGAAGAGGTCATATTCAGAGTTTGGTGTAGAGTCCTTATCCAGGGAGGGCCTTAGGGGAAGGAACTCGCAACATTGCAATAATGGAAAGGGGGAAGGGGTCATCCACGGACATAAGTTCGCAATTGCAGCATTTGCACTCGGCGAAAATGCGTACCATACCAGTAAATTCGACATCCATTTATAGAAAGCGAAGTTAACAAACTATAAAAGATTATCTTTCCAACCGTTTGAATCTTGACCAACTTTTAAATTTTCAGTATATTTTTAATACTGAATTGAAGTGAACTGAAATGAACTGAATAACCTTTATTGATAATAAAATAACTACAGTGGTTTTACAATTTGCAATAACATAAATAATTATGGAGCTGGACTATTTATTTTGTTTGGCCCTTAAGCTTTAGGCTTTACTGGGCCCTTATTAAAAATAAAACATAGAGTTATTACTAATAATAAATAAATCATGAATAAATATTACTAATAGTTAAGGTATGTATTAATCTTAAATTATCATTATTGAAGGTATTATACCAATACCATACAAAGAAATCAATACTATACACGAGGGATAAGAACTGAACAATCACAAGTAATGTGTCTTTAATTCTAGATTACACACGAGAAATGAATAAACAATAGTAATGTACATTAATCCTGGATTTTTATTAGCATGCCATTATTAATCGGGATTTCAACTTGGTCTTGAACGAATTTGCATTCACAATATTTTTTATATCGGCATGCAAGTCATTCCATAGTTTCAACCCAATGAAAATGGGTAATTTTTGAGATGAAGACAATCTAAATTGAGGTATAACATGCTTTGATCTATTTCTGGTCTGATACGAGTGGATTTCTTGATGAGTTACAAAATATCTATTTACCCATTGTAATATTATTTTGTTCTTACACTTGTAAATAAAATAAAATATGCCAGTTTGATTACATCATCGAGCTTTAGTAATTTTAGCTCTTTAAATAATACACTAGAGTGATCAAGGAACTCAGCATCAGATAATAACCTTATTGCTCTTTTTTGGATGACAAAAATATCGTTTAAAGCGTTCTTAGCTCTTTCAAATCTTTTTCGCGATATAATTTACACGATCACTCCATTACAAATTCTTATCTTGCATTACACCAAGAAATTTTGTTACAGTACACTCCTTTACAGCGATTCCATCAGCATTAAGTTCATCAAGATACACATTTCTTTTATTAGTAAATATCATGAAATTTGTTTTACTGGTATTCAGGAAGAATTTATTAGTGGTCAACCATTTCATTACACTGATGAATTCTGCATTAAATATATTCTTAGCTGAATTAACATCTTTACAAGAAAAAGACATGGTTGTATCATCTGCAAACATCACGAAGTTCAGTATATCAAATGAACGTGGAAGGTCATTTATATATAATAAAAATAACAGTGGACCAGAACTGAGCCCTGTGGCACATCATGTTTGACAAGCGCTTCAGATGAGCAAACTTTATTTACTGATACAAAATTATATCGATTGGACAAAAACTTTAAACCAATCACTGATTTCTCCTCTAAAGCCGTAACAATATAATTTATTGAGTAGAATATTATGGTCTATTTCTATTACATCAAACGCCTTACTCAAATTCATAAATATTGATATCATTATTTTGTTCTCTTAGCTATATTTGTATTTTCCATTAGGTTTGAAATGGCCATTTCCGTTGTTTTATTATTATTGGAGATAATAAATTGTAGGATTCCAATATCGCTGCATTCTACTTTTTACAATTTTTTCAAAAGCTTTGTTGAACACAGATAATGAACACACCGGCCTGTAATTAGTTGTAGTGTAGAAACCCCCTTTAAAGAGGAGTATTATACAACCAATTTTTAGTATTGATGGGAATATTCCTTTGGGAATACTTTGATTGATAATTTTAGCCAAAGTTATAGATATCTTATCTTTAACAGGTTTTAAGATAGGTACAGGAATGTTAATGATGTTTGTTTTTGTATTTCTTAATTTACCCATAATATTCCGGATCTCGGTGGAGGTAGTATGACCAAAAGAAAATATTTAATGGCTGGGTGACATGTAGTCCAACTGTGAACGATTATTATTTTAGCTTATCATATATTGAATTAAAATGGTTATTTAAAGTAATTTTCTTATTACCAAAATTTAGTTTCTATTCTATTTAGTTTCTATATTAAATTTTTCTTAATTTGATTCCGAGAAGACTGTTTATGGTTGTCCAACTGTTTTTCATGTCTCCTTTATGTTTGAAAATTGATTGTTATAATAGTTATATTTAGCAATTTTGGTTATTTTAGTTAATTTGTTTCTGTGTGTGTGTGTATATATATATATATGGAAAATAAATATACTTCTCGTTGAGACTTTAATGAGACTATGCACGAATTACGTATGAATGTTGTGCTAGAACGAGACAATATTGTAAGGTCAGTTAGTCAATATTTAAGCGTCGTCGACCTTTTGTGCGTATTTAATCGTGTACACGTAACGCACTATAGTTGTGGAAAAATAGCTCTTCACAGTGAAATGTATAGATATGAAATGAAATATGTATGTATGTATGTATGTATGTCATTTCATATCTATACATTTCACTGTGAAGAGCTTTTTTTTCACAACTATAGTGCGTTACGTGTACACGATTAAATACACACAAAAGGTCGACGACGCTTAAATATTGACTAACTGACCTTACAATATTGTCTCGTTCTAGCACAACATTCATACGTAATTCGTGCATAGTCTCATAAAATCTCAACGAGAAATATATGTATATTCCTAACATAACCATCCACTTTTCTCCATGTATCTTATACATAGTTTTTCTATCCATTTCTCTTAAATCAATTCAATTTGTCCTTACTTTCATTCATTAATTATTTTCCGTCATTGAAGAAGGATAAATAGCCACTGATGGCTGATTTAACATTTAAATTGCTTGATCACTATTTTTAAGGCTCATTCACCGATATTAATTTGAAAAAAAAATGTGTTCTCCTTTCATGCTTCATTTACCCTCTTCTCCCTCCCTTCCTTACCGATCTGTCTCCGAGGTTTTGAACTCTGCAAGGGAGAAACCCAACTTCCCCTAGAACTCCAGTCACATTTTGCGAAGAATCCAGAAAAAGAGGTGAATGCACTGGCCAAGAACCCCAACGAGTCGAATATGAATCCTCAGATTTGGAAAAACCTGAAATGAAAAACATAATAAATAAATAAATAAATAAATAAATAAAATAAAAAAATATATATAATATATATATATATATATATATATATATATATATCATAAATACGGAAATGACCATTTTGAATCATTCTCAAAGTCGTACCATTCCATATTTGTGCATAACAAGTTCATCCAAAGAGTGCATACTATCCCTTTCCAGGTAATCCGGAGTACACAACCTATCGATTGCCATTAGTACGTCATGATAACTTTCAAATTTGATCCGTATAACCTATTGCGTAAATTATATTGCCTATTAATTGCAACATAAATTAATCACTGATGGTGCTTCGAGATTACCTCCCTCCTTACTTCATATAGTTTAGATATCTACTCTTAATTTACCGAGTTGTAACTTCACTCATTATGTTCTCTGCTACATCTATAGTCCAGTGGTTCCCAACGTGGGCGCCACCGCTCCCCAGTGGGCGTTTCAGAATCTTAAGGGGCGCTAGGAAACTGTAAATTGTTACCTTCTATTAATAAATCCCTTATCACTTATCTCTGATCCTTATTATCATTATGAGAGGGCACCAGCAAATACTGATGGATATAAAGGGGCGTTGGCCTGAAAAAGGTTGGGAATCCCTGATCTATACTATGTCTGTGAACCCTTCATCACTGTTTCTTGAGTCCGTTTCCTCTCATACATTTCCGTAATGATTTATATCTTCAACTGGATTAGATTATTAAAATTATGAAATGTGTCCTTATATTATCTACTGTCTGTTGAACTCTGTTAACGAATTAACGTACATTGCGTAACTTAACGGAACTTTACTAACGTAACGCCATTAACTAAAAATTAACCTAGATTAATCGTAATAAACCCTGATAGCTGTACTAATTTCCGACTTTCGTTCATTAAATACTAAATCTTTCATACTTCCATGTTATTATATATATCGTATGTATGTTTTCCTACGTACGTCCTATCTACCTATGTCTACTTATGTTTGTCGATTCAAAAATCATGTACGTAACCTTACGTACATCGTTTACGCACATGATTTCATTCTTTTTTTCATTTGTTAATTATTTCTGAATAAATGCCAAAGTATTGGAATTCAGTGACGCGTTTCTTTCAAAACGTTAATGTAAGTTCTCGACTCATTTAATAAGCATTCATCTTAAAATCTCCTCTCGTTCTGTTTTATAAATTTTCCATGTACAGTTGCCCGCATATGTAATGTTCCTCGCCTCACAGGCGACTCCATACATGTGCAACGCGCGCAGTGATAGTCAAGGTATCCCAACTGGGGAAGGTGGGGTGGAGGGGGGACAACCGAGTCCAACAATATCATATAACACTGACATACTGTACACTGTACAGCAATACCTCGAACATCGTCGTTAATGCGTTCTTGGAAAAGGCGACGATATTCAAAACAACGATGTTCAAGGAATGTAACCTATGGGAAATAAAAGGTTCCGTTCTAAGATTTTTTTTGTCAAAATCAGGATTTTTGCATTACAGGTACAGTACAAATACACTCGTTTTAACAGCTCAATAAGAAACTGTTCAATTCAAACCTTTTATTTAAACACGAAAATTTCTAATACGAACGAAAAAATGAAATTGGAAATTATTTTTAAGCATAACATTTGTCTACTGTTCAATTCAAATCTTTTATTAAACATGAAAATTTATAATATGAACGAAAAAATGAAATTGGAAATTATTTTTAAGCAAAACATTTGTCTACTGTTCAATTCAAACCTTTTATTAAACATGAAAATTTATAATACGAACGAAAAAATGAAATTGGAAATTATTTTTAAGCAAAACATTTGTCTACTGTTCAATTTAAACCTTTTATTAAACATGAAAATTTATAATACGAACGAAAAAATGAAATTGGAAATTATTTTTAAGCAAAACATTTGTCTACTGTTCAATTTAAACGTTTTATTAAACATGAAAACGGGGAAGGGTGATGCTGCCAGGCGGAACGACGAAATAGCAAAACCAAGACGATGATGTTGTAAATCTTAGTCGCAAGCATAGCAACGACGAAAGCGCAAAACGACGATGTTCAAAATAACGATGTTCAAGGTATTACTGTATATATCTAAAGGACAATTGAATGTACATTTATTACATACAGGTAATTATATTGTAATGTCTGTGTCCATAAAGATAAACAATTAATATGATCGTATACAGCGTTGAACTCCATGTAGTTTACTAGTCTTATACAGTAATAAGGTTCCATTATGATTACTGCAAGTCTGTATGAACAGCTACCATAATACAACTTTTTATATACTAGTGAATTTGAACCAAAAATAGACATTGCACAATCAATTACAATTACATTACAATATTTTATAATACTTAGAGATTAGCTAGTCAAGAAAATGTAAATTTATGGACAACTTAACTTATTATGCTTTGCCATTTTTGTGAATGTAAAATATTTTTATATAATTTCACTTTGAAATGAATATAAATTCCCATAGTGTTTTTTTGGTGTTCAATTTTCTGTAAATAGATTTTGTTTTGTAATGAAAATTTTAAAATTTCAAATAATCAGTAAGAAAATCAACTAAATTTGGCCAATGTCAATGCTCAAAAAATTCCCATTCTGCCAATGCCGACGAATCAATACATCACTAGTTTTTATTGATTTTGCTAATTTTGAGGGCCAGGTTCTTTACTGGTAAATATACTATTCAATTTGATGTAATAACATGTTTTATAGATTTAATGAATCACACATGTTGTTTATACCCTCATGTAATCGCAAGTATAATGGCTTCAAATAAAGAAATTTCATACAAGAATAGATTGAAAATTATTGTTCTCCATAAAGAAGGCAACACTCAAAGACAAATAGCTGCTAGAGCTGGAGTATCATTGTCTACTGTTTCCAAAACACTTTCTCACCACTCACAAACTGGGGATGTGAAGAACAAAACAGGAGAAGGGGAATGAGGGAGTGTGGAGGTTAGTTGTGTAATGTCTATATTAGGTTCAAATTCATTTGCATATAAAAAGTTGTACAGGGTGTCCCGTAAGTCTGGACCCATAGGGAAAATAATAAAATTACAAAATAGTCCAAAAATTTATTTATAATATTTTTTTTATTATTTTATTATTATTTTTATTATTTTTTTTATGATCTTACTCCGCTGGAGTTTTATTTGTGGGGCCACTTGAAAGCCAAGTGTACGAGGTCAAACTTCAGAACATTTTCCACCTTAAAGCACGCATTGTGGAGGCGTGTCAAGAAATTTCTGCGACTGTGATTCAGAAGTGCTGTCGCAGTGGAGATTGCGTCTTCAACTATGTGTGCGACACAACAGCGGACACTTTGAACAGATTATGTAATAAATTTTTGGACTATTTTGTAATTTTATTATTTTTCCCTATGGGTCCAGACTTACGGGACACCCTGTATTGTGGTAGCTATTCATATAGACCTGCAGTAATCATAATGGAACTTTATCTATACTAATAATTGTGACGGTTGAACTGCCTGCGAACTTTCCTTCTTTGTTTCTTATGTCCGGTCAAACTACTGGCCAGATTTGGATGAGACTTGGGGGATAGGGGTAACTGAGGCCAGGGAAGAACATAGGCTATGTGGCGTCGGCCTCCGAGGTCATCTGAGGCCGCTGGAGACCTCTGTATTCCGGATTGGTTGAAAGATAGTGACATCATAGACACATCATAAAAGATAGTGACATAAAATAGGCGGAGCTCTAGCATACATATATATATTATGTAGGTTAATTGAATGCCCGGTTAGGTGAACTATCCACCCTTGGCGATTGGTTAGGTTAGTCGTGATATTTTCTTAAAACTAACGAAAATATCACGACTTAACCAATCGTCAAGTGCATACAATTAACCTAACCTGGCACTCAATTACTCTAATCGGGCATTCAGTTGACCTAACCGAGCATTCAGTTGACCTAACCGGGTGTATATATATATATATATATATATATATATATATATCTATATATATATATACAGCGTCTGTAAAAAAAACTAAGCCAAATTCAAACCTTTATTAAAACAAAACCATTTATCTAATTAAGTTGAATTTTTTACACAATAAAGTATAGGTAATCACCTATTATCCTTTAAAGTTTTATGACGATATCTTCAGAATTGTTAATTTTATTAATAATTAACTAAAAAGTGAGATTCTCCTACTTAACTTGAAAAAAAATTTTTTTACGATATACTGTAGATAATTTTTAGTTTAATAAAATTAAAAGAACTGTTCAATATGATTCCCTTGCATTTCTATCACTTTTTTTAATCTTGTTGAATTCGTCTGTTGCTCGATTTATTTGCTCTTGCGGGAGCTCTGCCCATTTTGCGATAATCAATTCACGTACATGATTGACATCCCTTATTCTGTTCCTATACACTCTCTCTGCCAAGTTTTCCCATATTCCGTAGTCTACAGGGTTTAGGTCAGGGCTGTTAGGTGGCCAATTATTCGGTTCCAGAAATTCAGGTACATTCTTTTTCAAATATTCGATGGTTGTTTTGGCAGTATGTGATGTTGCACATCTTGTTGAAAAATAAAGTAACCTTGACTAGCCAAGTTTCTCATTTCTGGAAGCATTTTCTCAAGCAGGGTATTTGAATAATATTGAGCATTAATTTTCACTCCTGGCTCAATAAAAAATATTGAAGTTTTCCCAACTTGGCACTCCAAGTGAAACCATGACGCTAGAAGAAAAGTGACTCCTTGTTGCGTACAGTCTTTCATCTTGGATTTCATTTTTCTTCGCAACATCAGAATAAACCCGGTCATTCTGTGAGTTTCTTGGTGGCTCTACCGTAAAACGTTTTTCATCCGTAAAAAATGTCTTGGAAAGTTTATCTTCAGTTATTATACGTAAAATACATTTGGATTTCTCAACTCTTTTCTGACAGTTTACTTCTGACAATCTTTGTCCATGCACTCTTTTAAATGGTTTAAATTGCAGATCAGATTTAATAATCCTTCTTACGCTTGATTCTGATATTTCTAGTTCTTTTGATATTTGAGCAGGTGTCATGTGGCTACCAGGTCGATCCTCTTGACTAAGGATACGTTCCTCCACTTTCTGAATATTTTCATCTACTCTAACTGATTTTGGTCGCCCACTACCAACCTTCCTTTCAATACTTCCTGTTTCATCGATAGTTCTCAATAAGTAATCTAAACCTGACCTAGTCCATCCTTTATAATCGAATTCAGAAAGTAATTTCCTTACACTGTAACCTTTTTCAACTCTATAATGCTTTATAATTATTTTATCTTCATGTGAGAATGGCATATTTAGAGGTATTCACGAAAAATTTTAAATCTAAACAAATTCTGAAAAAGAGAAAAAAGAAGATATTACATAATGAGAAAAACTGAAATTTTCGCAATCTGTAGAAATAACCGCATAACTCCTAAAATATTTAAAATAAAGTTATAAAATTATCACAGATTACACTAGGGAACAACATTTTTGTTTCTTGAAAACTATTTGGTGTTTCTTATAGAACTTTTGATGCTGATTCCAAATATGGTTTCAGAAGTTTTCTATCACCCATAGTTTTCGAGAAAATAATATTTCCATTTACTCAGAGTTTTCCCAAAATATTAGTTAAAATTAAGTGTACTAATTTAATTTTACTTTCTTTTTTTTCCAGGTTAACTATATTTAATAGTATTTTTTGCATTAAAAAAATATAGCTATTTAAACAAACAGATTTTCAATAAAAAGAAATTTTTTTTTCAAGTTTAGCTCAAATTTTAAAATTTTTCATAGTAGAAAAAATTGGTTTTTCATTCCAAAACGTTTTCCGTGATTTCAATAATTTTCCGCCAGCATGAATCGAAACTGTATTAATCCCAGAGATACATTTTGCTACGTATGTGGAGAACTGACCATAATGGCACAGAGGAAGACGATGACCCCACTCGTGAAGAAGGCTTACGAACTTTATTTTGGATGTAAGGTAGGCGACCAAGACAAATCCTGGGCACCTCATATCTCATGCATTTCCTGTGCCGTCACTCTTAGGGGTTGGATTAAAGGTACCCGCAAATCTATGCAATTTGCCATACCAATGATTTGGAGAGAGCCCAAGGATCACCTAACGGATTGCTATTTTTGTATGACTAACGTTTCAGGATTCTCTGCCAAAAATAAACATAAAATTCAATACCCAAATCTTGCATCTGCCATGAGACCAGTACTACATGACGATGCTAACCCAATTCCAACTCCCCCAAAGTCATGGACACTGGATGAAGAGTCTGAAGTTGAACCAATGGAAATTGATGACACAAAGATACAGACTTTCAGCAACCTGAATCAAATAAACAACGTATGATAACGCAGGTTATGCTGAATGATCTCGTGAGAGATTTGGACCTTCCGAAAAAGAAAGCGGAATTATTGGGCTCCAGGTTACGTGAATGGAATTTGCTGGCAAAAGATACAAGCATATCGGCGTTCCGCACTCGCCAAAAAGATCTGATGCAGTATTTCTCCTCGTCAGGTGGTTTATGCTACTGTAATAATGTAAATGGACTGCTGTTAGCTCTCGGTCATGAGCACAAATCTGAAGATTGGCGTTTATTTATTGACTCTTCGAAGCTAAGCCTCAAGGTTGTACTACTTCACAATGGAAATAAATACCCTTCCATTCCTGTAGGGCACGCTGTCCACATGAAGGAATCTTACGAAAATATGAAACTCATCCTTCAGCAGATTAATTATGACCAGTTTCGTTGGTATATATGTGGGGATTTAAAAGTCGTCGCGCTTCTTCTGGGAATGCAGCTCGGTTATACGAAGTTCTGCTGCTTCCTTTGTGAATGGGACAGCAGAGCCAGAGATTCGCATTATTTTGTAAAGGATTGCCACTTCGTCAAAAATGTATCCCAGGGCTGAAGAATGTGTCTCATGAACCCATAGTTGACCCCAAGAAAATATACTTACCGCCACTTCACATCAAACTTGGCATCATGAAAAATTTTGTCAAAGCAATGAACAAGGAAGATGAGGCATTCAAATATTTGAAGAAAAATTTTTCACGACTTAGCGATGCAAAGATAAAAGAAGGGATCTTTGTTGGTCCCCAAATCAGAGAGCTCATGAAAGATCAAAGTTTGATGATGCCTTGAGAGGAAAAGAAAAAGTGGCATGGGAGGCCATGAAGAATGTTGTCACAAATTTTCTAGGGAACATCAAAGCCTCTAACTATGAAAAAATAGTGCAGGACATGATTGAAGCATATAGGTTATTGGGATGTAATATGTCACTAAAAATCCATTTCTTGCACTCCCATTTAGATTTCTTCCCTGAAAACCTCGGCGACGTAAGCGATGAGCAGGAGAAAGGTTCCACCAAGATATAGCTACTATGGAGAAACGCTACCAAGGGAGGTGGGATCCGGCAATGTTAGCTGATTACTGCTGGACATTGATGCGAGAAACTCCTAATGAAAACTACAAGAGAAAATCAGTGACAAAGAAGTTTTAAGAAGAATATTTTAAATGCCAATCTGCCACTAATATAATTTTTATGAAGTATTTTTACTAACTTCTATACACTTTTTGAATAAATATTAAAATACAAATTTCTCAGTAACCTTGGGTGATAGAGAAATTCTACGGCTATATTCGGAATCAGCGGAAAACATCCTATAAGACCGACCTGTTCACGTCCAAGAAACAAAAAAAAAGTTAAAATTTGTTCCCCAGTGTTATTTATGAGCCTTTTATTTATTTAGTGTAAAAAAATATTTGAAATCTCTATCAAATTGTGCATTTTAGAGAGATTTCAAATTGGCTTAGTTTTTTTTGACAGACCCTGTATATAGCGTTCAACTTCCACCCGGGCAACGCCGGGTCGCTCCGCTAGTTACTGTATAAGACTAGTAAACTTCATGGAGTTCAACTCTGTTCACGATCATTAATTGTTTATTTTATGAACACAGACATTACATTATAATTACCTGTATGTCAATGACTGCACATTCAATTGTCCTTTAGATATACAGTATATGTCTGCGTTGTATGTTGTTGGACTAGTTTGTCCCCCCGTCCACCCCACCTTCCCCCAAGTTGGGGTACCTTGACTATCACTGCGGCGTTACCACATGTACGGAGTCGCTGTGAGGCGAGGAACATTAATATGCGGGCAACTGTACATTACGTTGTAACTGGTAAATATTTCATCGTTACTGTTATTAGCGTTACATTCCTGTTACCTAATTGTTACTCTATTGTTATCTATTATTACTCGTTATTCGTTTCTTATTAAATGTTCATGTATTCTATTAGAGGTAGCATTCATGTATGTATTCATATATGATACATAATTTCCTTTCGTATAGCATTATCCCTATCGACCCTTTTTCATTCATAATATTCCTAATGTTATTTGCGATCATGAATAATTAACGTATAAACCTGTTCACTGTCAGATAAATATCTTAAACTAAACAGACTTTAAATATTATATGAATTATATAATTGTTGTTGTTGTTGTTGTTTAGCCGATCAGCCCACCCTGATCGAGCAAGCCGGCGGCACGCAGGTAACCGATCGCCCTCTCCGGAGTGGACCAGAGGTTCAGCGCACTCGTGATGTTGTGTTGTGTTCGTTGTTGTGCTAGAGCGGTACAGTCCGTCATAATGTGTTCAATTGTTTGTGGTGTGTCTTGGCACAGGTGGCAGGTGTCGTCTATGGAGTTGTCTAGTCTGTGTTTATATGTCCATAAGTTGGGGTGATGTCCACATCGGAATCGTGCTAAGTTAACTCGATCCGATCTGCTCAGGCTGATCTCTGACCTGTTAATGGGCGGCGGCTTCGCACCTAGGACCGCATTCGGACCGAGTCGTGTCAGTGCTTTGTGGGTTAGGTGTGTGTGTATGTGTTTTCTGTACTGTGTGATGTCTGTGGGGCGTGGTATGGAATGGAGTATTTGGTTATAATGTCTCTCTGGTGTTACCTTAATGGTGCAAGGTGTTGGTGCATGATTGTACATGTAGTGGCAAGGGTGTTGTGGGTTAGTTGTCGCTGCTACCATGAATTGTGTTCCCCTCATGTCTAAATGTTCCCTAACTTTTAGTATTTTTGTTTCTGTGTGCAGGTGTTCTATTGGTGTTGTTTGAGTGCATCCTGTAACGATACGAAGTGCGTTGTTTTGTATTGTTTGTAAGGTGTTTATGTGTGTGTTTGAGATAATGGGTGCCCAGCATGGGCTAGCATAGTCCATAACTGAGCGAATATATTGTTTGTAGATGAGTGATGTTGTTTCCTGCTGGTGTCCAAAGTTTGTGCCTGTTAGTACCCTAAGCGTGTTAAGTCTTGACGTACATTTGTTTTTAATGTCCTGAATGTGGTTTGCAAAAGATAATGATGTGTTGTATGTGACACCTAGTATTTTGGTTCTGTGAGTGTGTGGAATGTTGATGTTGTTTAGTGTAAGTTGTGGAATTACCTGGTGTTCTTTTGTGTTGCTTGTAAGCAAGGTGATGGTTGATTTTGTGGGCGCTACTTTGAGTCTATTGTGTGTGAGCCAGTCTTGTATACTGTTTATGTATGTTTGTAGGTTATTTGTAGCGGTGTCGATGTTGTTGTGGGTGGATGTTAGAGTGATATCATCTGCATATGATGATAAGGTAAGCTTGTTATCTATGGGTGTTGGAATGTCATGCATGTATAAGTTGAAGAGTGTTGGTGAGAGAACAGAGCCTTGAGGGACCCCGTTCGGAAAAAGCTTGTTTTTGGATGACTTGCCATTAAATGTGACATGTGAGTATCTTCCTGAGAGATAGTTGCTCGTCCACCTTTTGGTGTTATTGTGCATGTTTGTGTTGAGTATTTTGTTTATGAGAGGGAAGCGTGGGATAGCATCAAATGCTTTACTAATGTCTATTGTTGCTAATAGTGTACGTTGAGCTGGTCTTCTAGAGTTGATGCCATCCATGATGTGCTGCGTCAGGTTAGTGAGTAATGTCGTGGTTGAGTGGTGAGGTCTGAATCCATGTTGAGTAGGCGATAGTGGTATGTGTGGGTTGGTGATTTGTAAGATTAGTCTTTCTGTTACTTTGGAAGGTGTGCATAGTAAAGTAATGGGTCTATAGGAAGCTGGTTCTGTTGGATTTTTTGTTTGGTTTGAGTAGTGTAATAATTTTACCTTGTTTCCATATGTCAGGAATAATACAGTGTTGGTATGAATATGTGCTGATATTTGTGAGAGCTAGTATTCCTTGTGGGCCCAAGTGTTTAAGGTGTATGTTAGATATGTTGTCTGGTCCAGTAGCCTTCGAATTTTTAATGTTTTTGATGATCTTGGTGGTCTGGTCTGTATTGAAGGGTGTAATGGTCGTGTCGAGTCTGTAGGTTTTCTTGTGTCTGGCTGTTTGTTTGTCTGCGTGTTTCTGGTTGTTGTCTCTGTTTAAGTGACTTATCTTTGCGTAGTGATTAACTAGAATGTTAGCTTGTTGTGTGTATGTTGGGATATTATTTTGGCTGCGACAGATAGCCGCGTGTGAGGTGTGAATGCCGCTGTTAGAGTGGGTAATGCTGTTTATAGTCTTGTATAGCCTGTATGTATCTGTGGAGTGGTTTAGTGTTGTTATGAATTCCCTGAATGTTTCTGTTTGTTTTTCTTTGAGTTTGTTGTTTATTTCTGTGTTGAGCTGTTGTATCTGCTGCTTTATGGCTTCTGTGTGTGGTGTTTGTGTGTTATGTTTGAGGTTGTTACGTTGCCTTATGAGGTGGGCTATTTCTCTAGTGTAATTTGGGTTGTATTTCCTAATGTTGCCCTTGGGTATGTATTTGTTTGCATTATTGATAATCTGATTAAATGTCTTGAGTGTTGTATCGATGTTTATGATGGGTGTGCTGTTTAATGTGGTGAATTGTTCCTCAGTCTGTATTTTGAACTGTTCCCAATCAGCTTTCTTGTAATTTCTGTAAGTGTGCCTAAGGCTGTTGGGGCAGAGTGTAGAATGTGTTGTAATGATGATGGGCAGGTGGTCTGATGACAGTTGTTTTTCTGTTCTCCATTGTGTATGTGTTGCTAGTGAGGGGGAACAGAACGTTATGTCTGGGGAGGAGTTTGAGTATCCTGCTTGATGTGGTATGTGTGTATGTTCTTCTGTATTGTTAAGAATGAAGAGGCTGTTTAGTTGTGTGGCTATGTTGGCGCCTCTGGTGTTGTTTTGGTTGTGCAGGTACCAACTAGTGTCTTTGGCGTTGAAGTCTCCTCCTAAGATGACATTAGTGAGAGAGGCAAGATTGTGTAACTGTGGATTGTAATTGGCTGGCACCTGAGGTGAACTATCTGGTGGGATGTAAATGTTGATTAGTGTGGTGTTGTTATATAATTGTAGAGACATGTTGCTAAATATTGTACTTAACTGAATTCATATTATTTTAGCGTAATGTAATGTAATTTGTACTCAAGTTCAAACATTCTCCGACAGATAGACGCCATTCAGAAATTACTAAAGTAGCAGTAAAATTACTTTATCTTAAATTATGTATAATTTGCAAGATTCTTAAGGAAAAAAGGGGGGTTTAACCTTCAACGCCAGTCTCGCGTGATCAAGAGACTGGAGATTTACTCTCCTTGTTAATTCTTGTTTGGCCATTTGAAGCATTCAAAAGGCTCTTGTCTTATCTACCCGCTTAAATTTTAAACCACTTTGGTCGAGCCTCTTCCTGTAGAAACTACTTCAATAACACTGTTTCAGTAAATCGAGACTCCTTTTAAAAATTATCGAGTTCTGTTCAGTCCCATCTTCAAATGAGCTGTGTCGAATCGTTAATTAACTTGGTTCATATTGCTCGGATTAAGGCCTTACTGAACTTCGAAGACCACCCCTTCGTCAGAAGTACAAAATGCTGCATACGAAGATAACAATGACGGAATTGGCCCTCACGGCATTTGGAGGTCCTGATTCCGAGACGCTCACGTCATTTGGATGTCCCTCATGCTGAGATACCAACTTTGACAGAATTCCCTTGGAAGTGATTCACTCCACTTCATGGCGCAAGTGTAGTTTACGTCCCCCTGACACAAAAGGGGACACAAACTACACTAGGTCAAAGTTGGGAAGGTAAACTACACTAGGATCTTTAGGAGACATTTTTTAAATAAATTCATCAAATAAAAGCTAAAACTAACGAAAATATTAGGCGCACCTAAAGCAAACGCACCCACTGTGTAATTTCTTTATTTATGGTCAGATTTTTATGAAATTTTCAATACAGAGGTTTTCAAGGCGGACATCGGAATAACGCACACCATTTTGAAAAAAATGTTGAAAATTTTTTTTAAAATGTTTTCTGAAAAAAAAATACCGGCATACAGTTGACCTAACCGAGCCTTCAATGTCATTCCAATGTCCGCCACTGAAGGCCCTGTTAGGTCAACTGTATGCTCTTGACAATTGTTAGGTTAAGTTGTGTTATTTTCGTTAAAACTAACGAAAATAACACAACTTAACCAATTGTCAAGGGCAAACAATTGACCTAACTGGGCATACATTTGACCTAACCGGGCCTTCAATGGCGGACATCGGAATACCATTGAAGGCCCGGTTAGGTCAAATGTATGCCCAGTTAGGTCAATTGTTTGCCCTTGACAATTGGTTAAGTTGTGTTATTTCGTTAGTTTTAACGAAAATAACACAACTTAACCTAACCAATTGTCAAGAGCATACAGTTGACCTAACAGGGCCTTCAGTGGCGGACATTGGAATGACATTGAAGGCTCGGTTAGGTCAACCTGTAGGTTAGGTTAAGTTGTGTTATTTTCGTTAAAACTAACGAAAATAACACAACTTAACCAATTGTCAAGGGCAAACAATTGACCTAACTGGGCATACATTTGACCTAACCGGGCCTTCAATGGCGGACATCGGAATACCATTGAAGGCCCGGTTAGTATTTGGAAACCTCTATATTGAAAATTTCGTAAAAATATAACCATAAATAAATAAATTACACAGGGGATGCTTCTGCTTTAGGTGTGCCAATATTACGACTTAACCTAACCAATCGTCAATTTATTATATATATATATATATATATATATATGAAAATTATTTCACGAAAGTAACACGTGAAAAATATTTATGATGAATAAAACCACGAAGGAAAGGAAACACAAAATGGTGCTCAAGCGCTTTCGTCTAATGACATCCTCAGGAACACTGAAGTACATATTAAAACCCACAAACCTGGTAACCCTATGCGCCCTATTATTAGCTCGGTGGGCTCTATTACTTATAAACTCTCCAAATGGCTTGTCAAAGTCTTGTCCCCCATTCTCGGAACTATCTCTGATTCACATGTAAAAAATTCCATGGATCTTACGGAAAAATTGAATAATGCACGTACTGAAACTAACGATAAATTGATCAGTTTTGATGTTTGTTCATTGTTTACAAAAGTGCCGATTGACGATATGCTTGACTTTCTCTCCCAAGAATTACATAAGTATGACCTGCCACTACCTTCACACATTGTTTTGGAACTCATTAAGCTTTGCATCAAAGACTGTAAATTCACTTTCAATAACGAGTATTATCAACAAGTTTTTGGGATGGCTATGGGCAACCCCTTATCGCCCCTCCTCTCCAATATTTATATGGAGTTTTTCGAAATTACCTATATTCCGAGAATCCTGGGGGTTGGCATCCCTTGGTTGCGGTACGTCGACGATATTTTGTGTATCTGGCCCATGAATCGTGACCTGGATAGCTTCCTCCTTCAGTTAAATGATCAAGTCCCCTCCATTAAGTTTACTTTAGAAGTGGAGCAAGACAATTCAATCCCATTTTTGGATGTGCGTGTACATAGGGAAAGCCCAGGTTTTAAGTTTAGTATCTATCGGAAAACGACAAACAATTTGTCCTACGTACACTTTTACTCGGGACATGATACCCCCACTAAGAAGGCCATATTTTCATCAATGTTTCTCCGCGTCCTTAGGATCGCCAGTCCGGAATACATCGATGCCGAATTGGAAAAAATCAACGGTATTGGAAGTGATTTGTGTTATCCATCTGCGTTTATGGAATCTTGTCTCAACAAGGCAAAACGAACTTTCTATCGTGTCAATATTAACACTCGTACTTTGTCAAAAATATTTTAGTACTTCCATTTTTCTCGGGCTTTTTAGGCATTGCTAATGTACTTAACTTTTGGATATTAATGTAGTATTTTCATATAACAATATTGTGAAAAATATCATAATAAAAAATAGCCCTACCAATAATTCAGGCATTATCTATAAAATTGGCTGTAAACAATGTGATTCCTTTTACATAGGTCAGACGGGAAAGGATTTGCACACACGTATAAAACAGCATCAATATTCCGTTAGAACAGGATAGTTGTCCAGTGCCCTTTTTGTCCATTTGTCAGAGTTAGCCCACTGTATTGATTGGAATAATGCTTCAGTTTTATTCCATTCAAGCAACATTGTTAATAGAAATATTCTTGAGTCTGCCATTATCCAACTTTCAAATAACTTCAACATAAGCAAAGGTCTTTTTCAACTCGATCCTGTTATTTTGAATTCCTTTAAAACAGATTTAGATAAGAAGGGTAAAACATTAAATCTTTGGTAAACTTGTCTGCTACTTTATTAACTTTTAATTTGCATTTTATTTTTTTTTTTTATATATATCGAAACCTGACCATAGGCAGCAGTGTGTTAAAACCCGGGCAGAGTTCCAGTATAAATTTGTATTTTTATAATCCATTTGATCTTGTGCTAAAAATCGATATTTTTCCTTACAAATCTGTACGCCTCACTGGTAATCCTTTAAGGTTTTAATTTTTTATTTTTTATTTTTACTTCTCTGTTTATTGCATATATATATGTATGTATGTATGTATTTGTATATATAGATATGTATATATATATATATATATATGTGTGTGTGTATGTATGTTATTTATTTTTCTTTTTTCTTTCTGTAACCTATATATGGCTGTAACCTTTTTATGTACTTCAGTGTTCCTGAGGATGTCATTAGACGAAAGCGTTTGAGCACCATTTTGTGTTTCCTTTCCTTCGTGGTTTTATTCATCATATATATATATATATATATATATATACAGGGTGTCCGAGAATTATCTGTACAATTTTTGGCTGTTATTAAAAGTCAACCATGAAGTGTAGAAATTCCAGTGTTGTCCCATTTTACAGAGAATCTCATTAAGTTTTTTCTGATACCACGTTTTGACAAGTTTTTAGAAATGTACGCGGGTGACAGACATTGATGATTTAAAAGCAAGAATCACAGCTGCTATTGAGCGAATTGATGTGGATATGCTGCAGCGTACATGGCAACATTTGGAGTATCGATTGGATGTTTTGCGAATCACTAATGGTGCACATATCGAATGTTTGTAACAACGTTACTTTAATAAAAGAAACTTTTGAAAATACAGATTCTAAATAATCTTGTTTAAGAATTTTACGTGTGTTATCAAGAATTTTATTAAAAGATGAAATTGTACAGATAATGTTCGGACACACTGGAATTTCTAAAAAACTTGTCAAAACTTGATATCAGAAAAAACTTAATGAGTGTTTCTGTAAAATGGGACAACACTGGAATTTCTACACTTCATGGTTGACTTTTAATAACAGCCAAAAATTGTACAGATAATTCTCGGACACCCTGTATGTATATATATATATATATATATATATAGTCATGCGGTTTGCTTCTACAAAGCTTCAATTTAATATTTAGGAGAAATCCAATGACAAGGAGGAATGTAAATGCCATGAAAAGTCTTCTTTAATGCGCAACGTTTCGAGCAATACGCTCATCATCAGGCTAGATAATAACAATATGAAATTAGAATCAATAAATAAATGTGAACAAGACAAAATAATTTCTAAAAAACCTATTCATTAAAAGCAAATTTTAAAAAGACTAAAAGAAGAGGGTTAAATTCAAAGTTATAAAAATTTACATATAAAATTACAAGAAATTTAAAAGCTATTTTTAAATTACATATAGTAAATTTGAAGTTAGTACACTGGAATAATTAACACTAATACAATGGAATAATTAACACTACGACTTTTCATGGCATTTACATTCCTCCTTGTCATTGGATTTCTCCTAAATATAATATATATATATATATATATATATTATATATTATATATATATATATATATATATATATATATATATATATATATATATATATATTGACGATTGATTAGGTTAAGTCGTAATATTTTCGTTAGTTTTAACGTTTTATTTGATTAGGTATACGCGGACAAGTTGGGGAACGCAAACTACACTAGGATAATGTAGGGGAAGTAAACTACACTTGGATGATGTAGGGGAACGTAAACTACACTAGGCACCACAGCGGGAGGTAAACTACACTTGCTCCCACTTCACTTCACTGTACTGTCAACCCTCATTATCAATTTAACTTCTTCAACCGATTTGGACCTTTCTGCAACTTATCCTTCATTTGCAACTTTGTCAAGTGAGCCTCACTCTTAACTCCTTTGAATTCTTCAATCAACATTTTTTTTCATCTCCATTTATTTATACTACGTCTCCGTTGTCAATTCTTCGTCTGCGACTTCGTCGTCGATCTGCAATCAATATTTCTGTACTCTCGTCAAACATATTCGTCGATACTGGATCATCGCCCGAATTTTTTAACTTCGTCAAGAAATTTTCTTTCCAATCCAATCAACGACCTTGCTCGACTGTTTACATACACATGACCTCGTTTATCTCTCAGCTGTACTTCGGTCGTTCACATAACGTAAGCAATTCTTCGATTTGTTTACAATCTCACATTTATTCATAAACTTTGGTGTACATAAAATGAACTCATATTAAATGTTTATTGAACTTTTAACTTTTGTTTTAAACTTAAGATTTATTCATAATTTTATTCATTCAATTTTCGTTCAAGTTTTATCTCGATTTCATACCCAATTTTTTATTGTTTGGATTGTTTAACTTCATTTTCTTGAGAGAGAGAGAGAGAGAGATAGCGAGATCTAAATTTAGATTAGGTTAGATTAGGTCATACAATTGATTATCATTTTAGAATTTGTAGCTGGCAACCGATTATTATAGGTACTTTCTTTGACTACTTTATTTTTTTCATAACTCTTGGTATGTATTTGAAATGAAATTTTAAAACCCATATCAGGCTTTTTCCTCTTAACTCGTTAGCTCACACTTTCGTGATTTAAACATGTTTCAATTTCTTTTCGTAATCAGTGAAATCCATTTCAGTTGGAAATAGCTATTCATTTAATTGAATCTATTTATTTAACTGTTCACTTTTATTCTCTGACCTTTTTTTTTTTATTTTGTTAATTTTTTGTCCATTTTTCACTTTTCGTAACTTTACGGTATACCAAATATACAACTTTAATTCAATCAATTTTGTTTAGTTTTGTTTGTTTTCATATTTTAATTTTAGTAATTTTAAGGTTAAGTTTTGTTTAATTTTGCATCACTTCATTTTTGTTACTATTTCGATTATCTTTTCTGGTCATTTAATTTTTCCAGTCATTTTTCCACCAACCTAACGACAGTACACACTGTGACAAACCATGTCCTTATTTTCAAAGCTATGTTAAATGTAAACTTGTCTAACCAACTCTCCATAAATGGTTCACGCAAGTTGGCAAATCGTTCGAACTCTTTATGATTTCTGATTCTTATAAAATTTCTTTTGCGTTAGATACTTGCGAATCTGATTACGGAGAGGCAATTCAGTTGAATAACCACCTTATACTTTCCACATACAGTCAAATATATGAATTTCCTTGGGAGGAGCTTCAACAAATCTGATTTGATGAATAAGATCACCAGATATCATATTTTCGTGGCATGCAGGAATCCTTCAAACGCTCCCTTGACGTTAAACATGTTGGAAATAGTATTTTAAACCAGATACGTTCTTTATCTCTACAGGCGTCTCCTCTTGTTTCTGAAACAAGTCGCTCACCCTCAATGTCATGCGATGACGCACCTTCTTGTAACTGATTCGTAGGAACCAGCCAGTCTGTTGCCGTTTGGTGTCCTTTGTATATTTACATATTTCCTTCTGGTCCCGGTGACTTCCCAATTCTTTTCTTATCCACTTCCTCTTTAAACATCATAGACTCGAAACCTTTGAACCCCATTTTCCTTTAATATTGTTTCCCCTTCTATTCTTCATAAACTAGAATCTCCAATTATACATGAAGTCATCGCCTGTACCACATGCCCAAACTGTCGATGATAAAACTATCACCCCCCTCTTTCTAGTTTCATTTTTACTTTACGTTTCAACAATTACCGTTTCACTGACACTTTCTTGTTCATTCCTTCGTCAGAAGTTCAGTTCAAAGTGTTCAAATAAAAATAACGGAGAGGGAATAGTTCGCACGATATATATATAATATATATATATATATATATATATATATATGCGCCTCGGTGGTGTAGTGGTTAGCGTCGCTGACTACGAATCCATCGGCCCAGGTTCGAGACCCGACGGCAGCCGGCGCGCAGCAAAACCCAGCTGTTCATCCTTCCACACAATAAAGAAAGTGGTTGGTAGGTAAATGGGTACCCTAGGTGGCCTAGTGGTTAAGACGCTGGGCTGCTGATGGGGTGTGCGGATTCCACGTTAAACTGTAGGTCTAAGGTGGAGTGAAAAGCTTGACCTTCGTCAGAATGAACAATTCGGGCGGAAGCTAACCAAAGGTTACCAAAGGTTTAAGGTTTATATATACAGGGTGTCCGAGAATTATCTGTACAATTTTTGGCTGTTATTAAAAGTCAACCATGAAGTGTAGAAATTCCAGTGTGTCCCATTTTACAGAGAATCTCATTATGTTTTTTCTGATACCAAGTTTTGACAATTTTTTTAGAAATTCCAGTGTCCGGACATTATCTGTACAATTTCATCTTTTAATAAAATTCTTGATAACACACGTAAAATTCTTAAACAAGATTATTTAGAATCTGTATTTTCAAAAGTTTCTTTTATTAAAGTAACGTTGTTACAAACATTCGATATGTCACCATTAGTGATTCGCAAAACATCCAATCGATACTCCAAATGTTGCCATGTACGCTGCAGCATATCCACATAAATTCGCTCAATAGTAGCTGTGATTCTTGCTTTTAAATCATCAATGTCTGTCACCCGCGTACATTTCTAAAAAACTTGTCAAAACGTGGTATCAGAAAAAACTTAATGAGATTCTCTGTAAAATGGGACAACACTGGAATTTCTACACTTCATGGTTGACTTTTAATAACAGCCAAACATTGTACAGATAATTCTCGGACACCCGGTATATATATATATATATATATATATTATATATATATATATTATATATATATATATATATATATATATATATATATATATATATATATATATATATATATAATGCAAATCCACAAGGAAAATGAAAAATGATTCCAAGGCCTTTCGTGTATTCAGAAGTACACCTACAGATCTACAGAAGCTAAGGCTAACAAAGACCCTAAGATCCACTCTAAGGTTAGCCCGAGAGAAAGGAAAGAGTAGCGGGTAAAGAGAAGAGAAGAAGGGGTTAAGTAAGAGCAACACCTATCACTCATGGGTTAACATTCATTCAGAAAAAGAGGAAAAGTGTCTCACCATCATCATCCGCCGGCCACTGCCGACAAGTCAGAAAAATAGTCGGGGAGAATAGGAGAGGGGTGAAAGATGAAAAGAAGTAAATAAGAACGCTTACAAACCATGCAAATACAGTCTTAACTCACTGTCATACCATGCAAACTACAAACATGCAAGAAAAGAGTTAGAGACATGCAAAGTAAGGGGAAAAAAAAAAAAAAAAAAAAAAAAGTAGGTAAAGTTAAACAAAAAGTGGTTTAGTTTACGCTATGAGCTACATCTACATTCGTGTTAGTCTAATTTTTTTTTTTTTTTTTTTTAATAATTTTATTGCTGGCATCACACGCTGGCATGTCACAAGCTGGCATTCATCGTCAACAGACTCATCCTTGAGCACCACCACCAGAGCTTCTGTTGCTAACTTTGTTGTTTTTTAAATTAAACAACGTTAATACCTTTAAAATGTCTGTCAAGACGGTTCTTAAACATATTAACGCTGGTAGAATGAACGACTGACGCGGGAAGATTATTCCATTTATCAATTACTTTAAACGTAAAGAAGTTTTTAGCGATATTAGTAATAAAACGCCTGCCACGCAACTTAAATCCGTTATTGCGAGTATTACTATTATCAAAAGTGAACAATTTGTCAAAATTTACGTTATCGATGTTATTAACGATTTTGAAAACTTCAATAAGCTCCCCCCTTAATCTCCTAGTTTCGAGTGAATACAAGTCTAACACTTTAATCCTATCTTCATAAGGCTTGTTTGCGCAATGACGGAATAAGTTTCGTGGCACGACGCTGAACCCTTTCTAACCTATCAATATCCTCACGCAAGTATGGGCACCAAACTGAACGGCATATTCTAAATGAGGCCTGACTAGGGACTTGTAAAGGGGCAATATAATATCCTTCGATTTAAATTCGAAATTACGCGCTATGAAGCCTAACATCCTATTCGCTTTTGCGCAAGACTCCAGGCACTGGTTCCTAACCTTTAAATCCTTAGATACGCGTACGCCTAAATCTACTTCCTCGTCAACGCTCGCTAACTCCCTATCATCCATCGTGTACGCGTAATTATTGTTGCGAGAACCTATATGCAAACTTTACATTTGTCTACGTTAAATTGCATCTGCCACTTATCTGTCCACTCCATAATCCTATCTACATCGTCTTGAATCCTATTTCTATCGTCCTCGTTACAACCTTACCGCCTATTTTAGTATCGTCCGCGAATTTTGAAACGTTACTAGTCAATCCTACATCTATGTCGTTAATGTAAATTACGAATAGCAGTGGGCCTAACACTGAACCCTGTGGGACACCGCTACCTACATCTAACCACCCCGATTCACTACCATTAACTACGACCCTCTGTCTCCTAGCACGAACGACCCTCTGTCTCCTAGCAGGGACAGGGAGTGTACTTCTGAATACACGAAAGGCCTTGGAATCATTTTTTCTTTTTCCTTGTGTTTGCATCATTCATTCATTTCACGTGTTTAATTGTGAAATTCACCCCATATATATATGTATATATTATGCAGGAAGTAGCCAAGAGCGAATGTCCACAAAAACACCCTACCTCCCATATAGAGAGAGAAGAGAGTCAGAAACAAAAACTCTTAATATTTTTTAATTTTGAAAAGATTGTGTAGTGTGTAAGATGCATTTATGTGTAATAAAGAATAGCGCGACAACGGTGTATTTGAGAGCATGCGGGACTGCTCACAAGGTAGATGAGACACGGAAAAAAATCAGCTAAGGAGGACAGTGACAGGAGAAACGGGTAACTAGGGTAAGATTGGGAGGGGCGGATGTGTTACTAAAACCTTCCCTGGTTTTCTCCTTAATGTGTATACTAAATTTGGTGCAAATCACCTTAGCCGTTTAGGTGTGTATAAACGAACAAACATCAACATCGTCACCATCACCCCAATATATATATATATATATATATATATATATATATATATATATATATACACATTGCTTTTTTTGTGACGGTTTGCGCCGGTACGGCGTACCGGCACCTTTTTTTCAGAACGACGTTGACACACGTTCGCTCAAATAAATTATTAACGTTCCCATCTCGACTGACTCATTTGAAACACGCTCTGAGCACTATTCCCATTTCTTCAAGTGAATGTGAACAAGGATTTTCGCAAATGAATCTGATCGTGAGCCCGGCCAGAGCTTCGTTGATGGCGAAAACCGTTTCGGCACTTTTTTTAGCAGAGTTGTTGGACGCTTCGACCATACAAAATACGTCGAGTCATTGTTACTTCGAGGACAACGCTCAGCCGTAGATACCAACAACAAGGAACGAAGTCGGGACGTTTTGTTGGACGAAAACTTGATGAAAATTTGGAATTTTTTCTGAAACTAATTTTATGTTTTCATTTTTTTAATTCTTTAAAACTCAAAGTAATAAACGGCGTCTGTAAATGTTAAACATTCTCATTTTTATTATGGATTTTTTATTTTTATAATCAACTTTTTTATTAAAAGTTCATCACAAATTCAATAGAGAAGGGGTAGGGGGCGCGTTTTCCATACCTTGAATACTGAATCACGTATTTAGTATGTGGACATCTTCCGTATTCAATGTATGGTTCGGTTTTATGTACAAATATTTTGCAGCATTACAACACAGCTTTATTTTATGTTGTCAGTATTATTTCACATTTCACATATTTCCAGTGTAAATTTTGCTTTGAATGGGAAATGTTTGCTTAAACCTTTACTTATTTTTGCAAGAAGGAGGTGCCAAGGGTGAATGCCCGCAAAAATGCCCTCATCTCCATAGAAAGAGAAGGAGATAGCCAAAATCAAGGCCCAACGTTTTCGAGATGCCAGGACATTCTGCGTTTGAAAGATTAGAGGTCATAGACAGGGGTAAAGATGGACTGAGGAAGGTTGTTCCTGTAGTGTTTCAGTTATTAAATGTTCTATAAGGAAATTGAGAATACCGATTAACCCTTACGTTAGAGAGTTGGTTAGAAAAGGGAGGAGGCATGCAGTTGGAGAGATCAGAACAGCAGTGTCCGTTACAGTAGCGACAGTAAAGAGAGAGTGAGACAACATTGCGGCGAAGTGAGAGGGATTGAAGAGGCGAGGAATTGATGAGGCGAAAATTTATTAACAGTGTAGAAATTCACTTATTTTTGCTAGTAGCATGGGCGCAAAAGGAGAGAGTGCAATACAATTGGAAATGTTGATCAATGGTGCAAAGGAAATGTTGCAATAGGTTATGCAACAAAGGGGGTATGGGAATGTTGCAAAAGCAACAAGGAGTTATGCAACGTGGAGGCGGAGTTATCCCCCAAGTTGCAATGAACTCCCGCTGAGGGAAACCTCTTTGGGGGAGAAGTTGGGACGGCCTCACCCCAGTTGACATAGAAGCCAGTTGGCATTATCAGCCAGTTGACGAAGTGTATACAACGTTTGCACGTACACCCCCGCCTATACGCCCATAAAATATTATGCACACACAACTATATGCGCCGGGTTCGAGACCCGGTGACGGCGCGTTCTTCCACCGTTGGTAGATAAATGGGAAACCAGGGTATCCTAGTGGCCCGTGTTAAACTGTAGGTCTAAGGTGGAGTGTAAACATCCTTCCACGATTGGTAGATAAATGGGTAACCATGGTATCTTAGCAGGGATCTCTCTCTCTCTCTCTCGCTCGCTTATATATATATATATATATATATATATATCCTGGGGGAGAGAGCACTCCTACCAGGCGCGTCCCTCGGGTGGCGGATGAGGAAACCCTAGAACCTTCGTTCTAGGGCTGCTGAATATATAGAATAAGGAGCCGTGGACCAAACAAGCAGCAGAGGGATGGCAGGTTTTACATGATTTACATGAGGAAGATTTCCCTCGACGAAGTGCTGTGTGTGCTGATCTCGTAGAACAAATCTGGAGTGATAATTTAATGGACAACATTCTCTTTAGTGATGAAGCCACTTTCCATACGTGTGGAAAAGTAAATCGTCATAACTGTCGAATTTGGGCAGATGAAAGACCGAATGATTTCGTCCAAAATTGGGAAAGAGGCTTACCTGAAGTTAATGTCTGGATGGGTTTAACAAAATCTAAGGTTTATGGTCCTTTTTTCTTTGCTGAAGCTACAGTTACGGGGCTTATTTATCTGGACATGTTGCAGCAATTCCTTGAACCTCAGCTGATTGGGGATAGGATTGTTAGTACCGTCGTCTATCAACATGATGGTGCTCCTTGTCACTATGCCAAAATTGTTCAGGATTATCTAAATGGACGTTTTCCAAATCGCTGGATCGGACGCGGAAGCAACAGACCTTGTGTCGCGAGATGACCAGATTTAACCCCTTTAGATTTCTTTGCATGGGGCTTTATCGAGTCGCACGTCTATCAGACGAAGATTACGAGTCTTGAAAACTTACGTACACGTATACGAACTGCTGCATATAACATAACCCCGCAAATGCTCCAGAATGTGTTTAGAAATGCTGCGGAATGATTTGAGCTGGCAGGGATACTGACGGGCGTCACGTCGAATCCTACTCTTAATTATTTAATAAATGTTACCAATTTATCATTTTATGATTGAATTCCATATAATTTCCAAGTGCCTCACAGAAATAGATCCTGACTTTATGTGCACCCTGTACATTATACACATTTCTTTGTTTTGTTGTGTTTTACATTGTTTATGAGTTTGTTATGTCTTAGGGTGTATATATACCTATGGATATTTATATACATAATACATATGTGTGTGCAGTATATTTATATATATATACTGGTAAACTTATTGTTTACCAGTAAACCAAGCCCTATATACATATATATATACTCATAATCATATATATTTTTTATTTATACGTTTGTGTTTTTGTTTCAGTGTTCCTGTGTGCTACTTGCTGAGTTTTGTTGGTACAATGAGCACGCAAAGAACACGCAAGGAGAACAAGTACACCAGCAACAGGGAGATTCTTCCGGAGGTATGCCAAACACTCATTGACCTTTGGAATCGTGCTAACATTCCATCGCAGCCAATCAAGAATGTGAAGACCAAGCTGCTCCGATTGATGGAAAAAGGCTCACAAGCATCGAAGCAAGGCAAGCAGGCCACAAAAACCAAGAAGTTCGAGGAAAGCCTGAATCAATTGTTTGACATAGCTGTCTGCCAATGGGATGATATGTCTGCATGCCACTGTGAAAAGAAATGAAAGTTCCACGACGAGAGCATGCCTTTCTGATCGACCAGAGAACCCACGCGGATCATGCAGATCAGTCGGGTGGATACGAATGTGACTCAGATGATGGAGAGAAGGAAGTCAAGAGAGGATCGGATGCAAGAAAGACAAGAAGAAGAGAATATAAGAAAAACGGAACGGCAAGAGGCAGCATCCTCTGCAGATGTGGTCGAATCAGCTCAAGCAGAAGCAGACTCCAGTGGTGAAAGTGTCGATGATGAGTGGATGGGTGATAGTGCCCAGGAGGACAGGAACATCACACCGATTCCCACTGTTGCTTTGGAAGCTGACCGGTATAGTGTATCGAACAGGGCTGCTGCAGCTATCAGCACTGCAACATTGGTTGACTATGGCATCATTAGTTCTGATGATCAGATAAACGTAATTGACCACCACAAAGTATGGAGATCACGGCAGAAGGTACGGAGGGATCTGAAGGAAGCAGTAACTTACCACTATGTGGAAGTCACTGCTTTATTTTTTGATGGGCGGAAAGACATGACACTTGTCAAAGAGAAAAAGGGGAACAAATGGTACAGCACAAAGAAAGTTGAGGACCACTATGTGCTGGTCGGAGAGCCTGGAACCTTCTATCTAAGCCATCTGACACTGGAACGAGGAACTGGCACTGTCATTGCGGATGGACTTCAAAATGCGATTGAAGAAATGGGTATTGCAGACAAGATAATTGCAGTGGGAGCCGACAGCACAACCACAAACACAGGGCACAGAAATGGAGCAATACACCTGCTAGAGTGCCGCCTGAGTCGCTCTTTGCAATGGTTCATCTGTAGTCTGCATTTGAATGAACTCCCACTGCGCCACTTGTGCAAGGAACTCATCGGCCCAACAGAATCTGCAACTCAATGGAAAGGACCAATTGGCAAAGATTTGGCCACATGTGAAACTTTGCCACTTTCCTCTAGAGGAATTCAATGTATTGCTGATGGCCACACTCTCCCGGATGTTTACCTTACTTAATTGAGTCGTGACCAAGCCTACCTCTACAGAATGATGAAAGCGATAAGGACTGGTGTCATTAATGAAGATCTTCTACGAGATAAACCTGGACCAATCTCCCATGCAAGATGGGTTACAACTGCCAGCAGAATTTGTCGGCTATATGTAGCGATGGCGCAGCCAAGTGATGAACTGTATTCACTCACACAGTTTGTCGTGTGCCACTATGGACCCATGTGGTTTAGCATCAAGTGCCATCCAAGGTGCAGAGATGGCCCAAAACATTTCCTGGAGCAAATCAAGCTGAAATGATTACTTCCACCAGCTAGCAAGACTGTCACATGGCCTGTGATCCAAAGAAATGCATATTGGGCTCACCCTGAAAATGTTCTACTGGCAATGCTTGCAGATGCAAATCAAGCAAACCGGAAATTGGCCATCGATGTAATCAAGACCATTCGACGAGCTCCCAAACCTGCTCAACAGCAAGTCAGAGAATTTCGGCCACCAAAGATCAAACAAAGTGCTCAGAATTTGAAAGATTTACTTCCACCAGTGGAGGAGTGCACAATGGAACCACCACTCACGAAGCAGTTCTCTGTCGAACAACTCGATAAGATCACTGAAGAGCCCCTTGTTGTCCGGATACCATGTCACTCCCAAGGTGTAGAACGCTGTGTTAGGATGGTAACTGAAGCGTCTGGGGCAGTTTATGGAAAGGATTCAAGAGATGGTTACATTAGAGCAGTACTTAAATCCCGTGACTTTATGCCGTCATTCAAAACTAAACAAGATTTTAATGTATCATTTACCAAATAAAACTATCTAGTCTACCTACCTACCGACCTACAGTGTATATGTTTATTCCAAAAATAAATTTTTCTATTTTTCCTGAAAAGCAGTACATTGTAAGGAGTCAAATGATAGCTCAAACCCTAGGAAAGCAAGTGTCCAAAAGTTATGGGTAACTAGCAATTTTCACGATTTTCACATGCGAAAAAGGAGATGTTGCACTTGTCACAAAAAAATTTTGTTTTCATTTTTGAATTTAGGGAGGTCAATTGTACAAAACCTGAAATGTGCCTCTTGATCCGTTACACTTTGTCCATTGACGCTACACGCTATTGTTTATACTGGAACACGTGACGTTTTTTGTTTAACCAATGAGGTATGGGAATATCAGTCGCGTGATGCCACATCTCCATTTCAACAAATCATGTATTTGTAAATAATCTTAGTTCCAAATAATAGTGAAATAAATATAAAAACCAGTTACGAATTTGTAAAACTCAATATAATATATTTCAAAATTGTTTCTAAGTTCCAGAATCAAACAAAAAAAGAAGTACGATTGTGTTTTCCCAGTGCGAGATGAAAATCCGAATTCTTGAGAATGGAAAAAAAAAGAGAGTGCAGCGCAGATCGAGAGTTAGTGAGTAAGAGAGAGTTAGTTAGCGAGAGCAAAGTGCCGTTTTGAGGAATTTCATCTGCTAGTGCGGAAAACAATTGCGCATCATCGATGAACGTAGAATTAGTGGACTTCATTCCACGTCAATGCGGAATAATTCCTCACTTTTTAAATATGGGAATTTTAATATGAAAAACGTAATAAATGTTAACAGAAATTATATATAAGATGTTTTTATTCAATTCCTTTTTTTTAATCAACATAGATTTTATAATGGATTATAGAAAGGAGCCATATGTGCAGTGGCGGCTCGTGACTAAAAATTCTAGGGGTGCTGTCTCTAAGAATGGGTTGAAATAATTACTGAAATAAAAGGATGAGCATTGAGCAATGAATAAAAGTTTCAAAAGTTATTGAAAAAGTTATTCAGTGAGCTCATCCTTATATTGTTGTTGATTATTTCAATTGTAAATAAAAAATTTAGGGGTACTGCAGTTCCGCAGTGCCTACCGACGAGCCGCCACTGCATATGTGTGACTATGTGTAAGCAATAACAAGTAGAAAGTGCATCAACGAACTGCAGAACGACTTTTTTCAAAATTAAATTTAATGAAAACTAAGTCACGCAACTCCCTGCAGCTTTCATCTATCAATGCGCTTATTGTAGTGTCTGAAGCTGTGAGAGCACAGGGTGGTTGCCTGAAATTCAAACCCAGCCAGGACATGATTAGCAGTGTTTAAAATTGGTAATATGGGGAAGTATTTTGTGTAAATATGGTAAGGGACTATATGATATTTTATCTATATTGTAAATATGAAATCTGTAATAAAACATGAAAATGAACAAAGTTGGTATTAATTCACACCAAAAGATATAAATGATACGTGTATATATATATATATATATATATATATATATATATATATATATATATATATATATATATATATTATATATATCATACAACAAGGCATCTGATGGATGTTAAATATTCAAACTAATTACAAATTTGATTGCTGACAGACACATTAATATTCTCCCTGAAATAGAGTGATATACATTTCAGTTCGTAGAACCTGTATGAATAACAGAATAACTTAAATCAAATTAGCTATACCTATACGACATTTTCTAAAAACTACAATAACCAGAGAAAACGTGCTGAATTGTGACGTCATATACGTATATGGAATAGCGGCAGCCTTGAGCGAGAGTCAGAGCGACAGTCAGTCAGAGAGTCAAGCAGAGGGAGAAGTTAATCGAGATCAGTCTCTCAGACGATCTTATTTGTCCTCCCTGGTCATTTTTTCTTTTATATTTCCACTCAAGCCCGTGGAAAATGGGGGAACAAGTGTAGTTTACGTCCCCCTGACTGACGCAAAAGGGGACACAAACTACACTAGGTCAAAGTTGGGGAAAGTAAACTACACTAGGATCTTTAGGAGGCATTTTTTAAATGAATCCATCAAATAAAACGTTAAAACTAACGAAAATATTACGACTTAACCGAACCAATCGTCAATTTATATATATATATATATATATAGATATATATATATATATATATATATATATATATATATATATATATATATATATATATATATATATATATATATAACTGACGATTCGTTAGGTTAAGTCGTAATATTTTTGTTAGTTTTAACGTTTATAAATTGACGATTGGTTGGGTTAAGTCATATGATGTTCGTTATTTTTAATGTTTTATTTGATTAGGTGTACGCGGACTACACTACACTAGGATAATGTAGGGGAACGTAAACTACACTAGACACCACAGGGGGACGTAAACTACACTTGTTCCGAAATGGGGTTTACTTTTAATATGAACTTAAGCAAGTAAATTAAAGTTAATTTTCCTCTAGCGCCGTTTTGTGAAAAATTTCGTTTCGGCTGTTGCCTGAAGCCTGTAGGCCCAATCTTGTCCCTTTTTAACCTAAGTCTATTCCCTTTCGTTAGGTTTATTTCGTTTCCGATCATGGCATATTTCCCTTTATTAACCCTAGATCGCATAGGCGAATCATATCATCGTGCATAGCGGGGTCCATTTGGATCCCGCTCTGCATTCCAGGGTTAAATGTGTAACGTAAGTGTAATTTAATTCATTCTGTGAACAAACATAAGATTAAATATGAAAATTATGTTGTATTTCATAAGAAACAGGTGAAGGTATATTTTTAAATTGTTACGGTAACCAATATCACTTAGCTGAGGTTTGAGTGAAAACCAATACGAAATAAAACAACATAACTGTTGCCACGCTACCACATAAATTGTAACATCCGATAACTGTGGAAAAGGTTGTGTCAGCGTCAGCTCTACCATCTTCGTGTCATAAACAATATCGTGCATTAATATCGTTAACAACACGTCCACGGACGGGGAAATGGAAGGGTCACGCACCAACCACCGACCCCAGGGGTATCGGTGTGGTGGAAGGGAGGTCAGCCTTTGAGAAACCCTGCACTCAACACAAGTGATCACAATTCCTCTACACTGTTAACCCAATAGACAGAATATGAAATGAAATCAAATGAAAAAGTTTATGGGCAGACCACAGTCCATTTCATTCAAGAATGGACAGAACTATGTTGTATGCCATCGAAGTAACTTTCTCAAAAGGAGAAAGAAGTTATAAAATCTTTGCCACATTTGTAGAATTATAATGTACATCGTAAGTATTTTAAAATATTTTATTAAAGAACGAATCGCTAAAAAGTGCCTATAAATATATGTGCAAAAATACCTATATTTTTAGGTAATATATGGCTATCCATACGCAGCTGGCGTTTTGAATTTCTTCATGCATAACGTGACTTCATTACGGATCTAAAGAAAAATCTTAAGTTATGGTTGTAAGGCACTCATTTATTAACTTATAAGAACTACTGTTTAAAAGAATGAATCATTTTATGTAACTTTTGCATGTTATTCATGACCTGGATAATTAAGCTTAAATTATCAGCCTCCCTAATTTCAAAGACTCATTATTATACAGTATGTATATATATATATATATATATATATATATATATGTATGTATATATATATATATATATATATATATATATATATATATATATATATATATATATATATATAGGGTGTCCGAGAATTATCTGTACAATGTTTGGCTGTTATTAAAAGTCAACCATGAAGTGTAGAAATTCCAGTGTTGTCCCATTTTACAGAGAATCTCATTAAGTTTTTTCTGATACCACATTTTGACAAGTTTTTTAGAAATGTACGCGGGTGACAGACATTGATGATTTAAAAGCAAGAATCGCAGCTGCTATTGAGCGAATTGATGTGGATATGCTGCAGCGTACATGGCAACATTTGGAGTATCGATTGGATGTTTTGCGAATCACTAATGGTGCACATATCGAATGTTTGTAACAACGTTACTTTAATAAAAGAAACTTTTGAAAATACAGATTCTAAATAATCTTGTTTAAGAATTTTACGTGTGTTATCAAGAATTTTATTAAAGATGAAATTGTACAGATAATGTTCGGACACACTGGAATTTCTAAAAAAACTTGTCAAAACTTGATATCAGAAAAAACGTAATGAGATTCTTTGTAAAATGGGACAACACTGGAATTTCTACACTTCATGGTTGACTTTTAATAACAGCCAAAAATTGTACAGATATAATTCTCGGACACCCTGTATATATATATATAATATATATATAATATATATATATATATATATATATATATACAGTACATGAGCTGTACATTTCTCTTTTAACTTGTTTGATATTGTTTTTACTTTATTACGCTTTCTGTGACGTCAATTAGAGTCGTTTATTAGTCGAAAAAGTTAGTAATTTTTGTGTATATATATATATATACATATAAACAAAAAACAAAAGAATACTGTACAATATCGAACTGCAATCTACTTCAGTAAACGCAAAATTCAGGAAACAGTGTCTACAGGGTGGGCCGTAAGTTTCCATACATAGGAAAAATAAACATTTTTTTATGGACAACCATTTTTATTTATATAATATGCTCTACATGGTTGCCATTGTTTTGAAAACACATTTCAATACGTGTTCCCCACTGTTGATGAACACGCATTAGCACAGTTGACGTTATGCTTGTAATGGCGTTGGTGATACGTTCCTTTAGATGATTTATGTCTCGTATCTTTTCCTGATACACCATGGCCTTCAAGTGCCCCCAAAGATAGAAATCAAGGGGGTGAGATCTGGGGATCTGGGAGGCCACTCCACAGGACCACGCCGACCAATCCAAGCATCCGGAAACTGCTGATCCAAATACCGACGCACGTGAAGACCATAATTTAAATTTTCCTATGTATGGAAACTTACGGCCCACCCTGTATATATAAACATTAACTAGTTCTCGCAGTGCAGCGGAAGATTGCATTGAGTGAAATGAGAGTGGGTTGAATCCTGTAAGCACAAAGATACGTGATCACAAACAGTTCATAATAACTGTAATACAGTGTTTCTCAGCCGGATTTTACCCCCGTGTCAGGGTCTTAGGTCGGCGCGACCCCTTATCATCCTACAGGGGTAAACAAATTCAAGAAGTGGGGTTTTTTTTTTTTTTGCTTCACAAATCATTACTACAGGGGTAAAAAACTACGACCCGGGGGATCGCGACCCACCGTTTGAGAAACATTGCTGTAAGAGATGGCACCCCAGAAAATAAAATTCGTGTTCACCATTTCTGACTTTTCAGGCCACATTCCTGACCAAAACTATCCACAAAAATTTAATTTTTTAATTTTCAATTCTGCAAAAATTGTATGCAGGAATTTATTAACAGTGTAGAAATTCACTTATTTTTGCTCATGGCGTTAAGTAAAATGAATGACCAACAGTCAATTACCGAAATTTTCTACTTGAAGGAGACTCGTTCGTCCCTGAATAAGATGGAAACAGTTTGTGCAGTGTACGATACAAGAAACACACATTCCTCTCTCGCAGTTTTGCTTATTGAAACTTCATTTATATATTTTGATGAAAGAAAAGATGGCAACCGTTTTCTATTACAAAAAAATATCACCATAAACATTTATATGTATAGGTCTGCATGCAAAATTAAGTGCTCTCCGGATGGGATTTCCATATAAATATCCCAGAGAAATGTCCTTTCAGTTACGCTTGGTTGGCACATACTGGAATAAATTAGGTTAGGTTAGGTTATTAGAGTGTCGAAAAACGTCAAATTAATGAAATTAATAAAGTTAATCCTTTACAGAAATTGTTGTTAATAGCCGTCATTCACATGTGTATTATATTGTTGTACATTCCAGTAGTTAGTGTCGATATTATAATAGCTTATCAACAGATTATCAACAAATACGAAAAAGCTTTCAGTGTGTTTAAAAAGTGACGCTTAAAGTAACGTTTCCATATAAATACAATAGACGAGGATAAAACCCTATAATGGGTGTAATTTTATGGTTTCAGTTAAAACAGTTCTACAAATTCCTAAACGAGATATAATGGTTCAGATTTCGTTATTAGAGAATTTCGTTATTTTTTTATTATTATAACAAATTCTGAACATATTATGCGATGTGCTAAGAAAAGAAGTAAAAACATAAGTGAATATATATTAGTGGCCTACGTGTCGGCTCACTTAATAAATAAAAAAAATGGTGAGGTCACCAATTTGGTCTTCTAACCAAATACACAATATTTAATAAAGGAGATAGAAATGACTGTGGTTTTCGTTTAATTAGAAAAATAAATTACTTATTTGTTCGTAGTGATTAACAATTATTTAAAGAATTTGTGCAGTATTAAATGAAATTATTTCTTCTCAATCTAAAATGGTTTTATACAGTATGAGAGGTAAACGCTGCGTTAATGACTAGCAACAATAATTAAGGTAATGATATAGAGTTTGGGACACGCAACGATAAGTAATTAAGCAAGTAAATAAATAGTAATTGAGCAAATAAACAAGATGATGCAAAAATAAGTATTAATTCAATAACTAAATAGACCTACTGCAGTCGTAATGGGTGAGTTAGATTGACGGTATTTGAGACACTTTGGAGAGAGCCTACTCGCTAGGCTGAGGGCATATACTGAAGTTTGTAGGCAACGCAGAAGTTGTTTGAGACGACGAAAGAAAGGTAGGCTAAATGACCTTGTGGGCTACGTGAGGTTTACAGACCTGGGTTTCGAAGTAGAGCCTACGTGAAGTTTGCAGTCCTGCATTTTGACGGAGATGGTCTGAAGACGGACTCGCCTACTGGCGGGAGGATGTGTTGAGGACCCGTTGAAAGAGATTTTTTGAAAGGGTGTAGTGCCTTGCACCACAAGATTATTCTTTATTAGTGAAAACTGCCACAAATAGGCATGAGTGAATTATTTAAATCTAAATAAATAAATACAAGTTAAATGTCTAGTGATCAAATTTAATTCTTAAGAATTCAGAGTGGTGTGACTAGACATGAATGGGCTTTTAAGGATTATTTTGGCTGGTTGTAAAATTATTAAGTAAAAACAAACTTGTGTGCAACGACAACACAAAGGACGCCAAAAAAAACATTATTATTCGAAATCACCCCGCCAGCAAGCAAAGTTCCTTTGTGGTATGTTTTGTATTTATAATATTTATTCTTTACTATTTCATATCTGTATGCAATACCGCATACTGCAGATACTAACGCCTTATACCGTTTGCAATTAGTACTAAGATTCATACTACAAATAGTAATGTAAGATTCATACAATAAATTACCTTAGGCTAAGTTAGGTCTAGGCAAAAGCCAAATTGTAACTAGCCTAACTGAGGCCTACATAGTCTTTGTTTTAGATTAACCTCAGCTCAATATGTTGAAGAGGCAAAGGCCTGCCTATTAAATTTCTTAGTATATTTTACTTTACTTTATAAGCCTATTATGTTTCAAGTCATTTATGGCCTACTAATCATTTGTAGCCTACATACTTCCTTAGTTCTCCCATTCAACTTAACACAATCCCATAATGAGAATTAACTGTAATTTACCATCCACAGGTTACTGGGCCTATAAAGCATATGTATATTGATTATTAATTTTTGCCATTTTTATTATTCTTTTTCTCCGAAATATTACTTACAGTATTCTTGTCTGTCTCTCTGCAGACAAGGTTGTCATTGTGGCTATTATCTTTTAGTTATTATTATTATTATTACTATACTATTATTATTACTGTATTATTATTACTATATTATTACTATTATTATTACTATATTGTTATTATTACTATTATTATTAGGTTGCATTATTATTAGTATAATTATTATTATTCCTATTGTAATATTGCATATTCATTATTATAATCAGTATTATTTGCAGACTGTTATATATTAGCCAAACGGGCCATTATTTAATCTCACCATTATAAGTCCATCAAAGTTGTTACGGGTAAAAATCCCCTTTGCATATACTCATTAATTGTTGTCAATAAAATATAAAAATTCATATTGATTTAATAATCAGTCCTTCCGTTCTTTTATTAAAATTAACTTTGCGCCGCAGTGCCGGATGCCAATCTAGTACTTGGGCGCTGGTGACCCTGGCATATAGTTAATTATCTACGTAAACTTGTAAAGGTCTAAATAAATAAAACTGGACTCTTACAATTGGTAACCTCCTGGAGTGACCAAACACCGTAATTTATGCAAAAAAAAAAAAAAAATTTTCTAAAAGTTTTTTTCTCAATTTTTGTCAATATATTCAGTCTGCATCTATAATTTTATTAAATTCACTAGTACAAAGCACTCACCTGTACTGGAAGTGTATTCTATTGCAAAATATATTCCTTTTATTTTGCCTTTTTATAAATTCAGCATTTTCTAAAGTTTTTTTATGCAAATTTACTTATATTTTGCAAACAGCCTATACGCAGACTATTTTTCTGCTAATATTGGGCTACATCCTAAAAAAAATTTTTTTACTTATATTTTGTAAACAGCCTATACGCAGACTATTTTTCTGCTAATATTGGGCTACATCATAAAAAAATTTTGTTACTTATATTTTGTAAATAGCCTATACGCAGACTATTTTTCTGCTAATATTGGGCTACATCATAAAAAAAAAAAAAAAAAAAAAAAAAAAAATTCACGTAACTTTTTGTTATTGGCATTCATAACTCTAATTGAGTCTCATACTCAACCAAGCTTACTTGAAGCCATTATTTACATTCAACAACATTTGTTGAAATCTTGTTAGTTTGTGACACATTTTAAATTTTTTTTAGTACCTTGTAACAAATAATAGCCACAATGACCAACAACAACCTAGGGTCATCCAATGGTGGTACTCCAAATTCACCACCTATAACGGACTTTCTCACAATGTATCAGCCTACCACTCCAATTCACCGCTGAAGAGCCTGGAATCTTTGTGAGTCAACTGCGGGATTATTTTGAGATAAAAGGAGTTACGGACCCACGAACCAAGTTCCTTGTCACAAAGAACCTCCTGCCTACACAAGTATACAAAGTAGTGCGGGATGTAACTCTATTGCCTCCGTCTGACCAAGCTTTTGAGAGCCTCCTCAGCGAGTTAGTCAGGAGACTCGGCCAATCAGAAGAAGAGCGACTCAATGCTCTACTCAAGGACCAAGTTCTTGGGGATCAAACGCCAATAGCCTTCCTGAGACATCTGCAAGACCTGGCTGGACAGACCAATGAAGACGATAAAAACTCACCCTTAATGCGACGCCGCTTCCTCAATGGTCTCCCTACTGCCCTACGGCCAATGCTCCGTTGTATGCCAGATGATACAGACCTCCTCACAATGGCCAAAACAGCTGATAAGATGATGATTGAAATCCACCTTGGCCAAGTAGATAACCACACCCATCACCCCCAAATCTGTGCCACGCAGGACGACAATCTGAGTCCGGCTGCACAAGGTCTTAAAGTATCCAATGAAATTCTACGAACACTTAAAGAAGAATTTAAAGCTCTCCGAATAGAGCTAGCTAACAACAGGGAACGAGAGAGAAGTTCTTCAAGACAAGGACGACCCTCTGGTCCAATTAGAGCCTCCCAATATGAACCTGGACAACGCCTCGTTCTCCTACAACCACAGCCACCGCAAACAGGTCAGTTGGTTGCTCCTAATCCAAATCTATTAGCCTTACCTCATCCTCAATCCTCAATCCCCACTACTCAGCCCCATTCTCAACCTATTTCCTTACCACAGTCTACTGTTCATACCCCTCCTTGCTGGTATCATGAAAAGTTTAAAGATCGTGCAACGCGCTGTCTCACACCTTGCCCATGGACTCCTAACCCTCCTTTAAACTAACCAGGCTGGTGTCACAGGCGTCTGACGCTACAGCCTCTCAAGCCTCTCCTCCTATCCTTACTTCAACTAACCCTACCACTACCTCATTTAACACTGTCAAACCAATACCTACGTACGCAAGTAAAGTTAAAGAATCGCAACCTACTTATTCAACCACAGCTAATTTAATACCCCAACTAATTCTCCAAATACAACACAAACTCCTTCCCACAGCAATACTAACCTTCTTCCACAAAAATTTAATGATTCACAAACTACTGCACCACCTGGTCCAACATTCACCTTGCATGATCCACTTTCAGGCTATGCATTCCTTATTGACACTGGAGCTCAATACAGTGTTATTCCTGCAACAGCCGCAGACCGTGCAAACGGACCTTCTCCTTTCATTTTACGTGCAGCTAATTCTTCATCTATTCACACTTATGGACATCGTTCTATTTCAGTTTCTCTTGGACTTAGACGTGTTTTCCGCTGGATATTTCTTGTCGCGGATGTATATACTCCAATGTTAGGCTCTGATTTTCTTTCTGCTAATGATTTATTAGTTGATGTTCGTAGAGCACATATTAATTGATAATGTCACACATCTTTCAGTAATTGGTTCTCCTACCGTGCACCCCTCTTCATTATTGGCAAGTTCTCTGCCACTGTGCTCACCTGCTATAGAGCAGCTCCTAAATGAATTTTCTTCACTTACTCAACCCTGTTCTAAGGATACCCCTATTAAACACTCTGTTGTCCACCGTATTGATACGGTAGGCTCACCTGTTTTCACCCGCCCACGTCGCTTAGCTCCAGATCGTCTTGCAATTGTGAGACGAGAGTTT